>JAGDYQ010000076.1:197744-537529 GCA_021962125.1 Bulinus truncatus
TCTACATTGTCATGTGTTGGTTATATACATGTAATTTACATTGTCATGTGTTGGTTATATAACTTAAAATATAAGAAAAATAATTTCCACCAAAAATACCACCGACATAATCCATTCCTATTGAGTACAAAACGTGCCTGCCTTGTTAATTAGTCCAGAGTTCAAAGGTCACTCCAAACTCTCAAACTAGTAATCATGTAATAGACGGAGGCGGGGGAAATCTAAATTGATATCTCTCGATATGTTCCAATCAACAAATGAAGATCTGCATTGATCTATTTATGTCAAGGAAATCTTTACATTTATATCACTGCTTCTTTTTGAGGCAAATGTCGGCGGACGAAGGGACAGACAGAAAAACAGATATGTAGATAGATAGATAGATAGATAGATAGATAGATAGATAGATAGATAGATAGATAGATAGATAGACAGACAGACAGACAGACAGATAGATAGATAGATAGATAGATAGATAGATAGATAGATAGATAGATAGATAGATAGATAGATAGATAGATAGATAGATAGATAGATAGATAGATAGATAGATAGATAGATAGATAGATAGATAGATAGATAGATAGATAGATAGATGCCGATAGCCCCCCTCAAAGCAAAGAGGGCCCCCCTATCTGTACTAAACCTTTGACAAAGGCCCTTAATTTACCTTCACCCTAGTCTACCAATTGTAACTAGCCTAGGAACTCCCATAGAATAATCAGAACGGTCATGCCATTTGAAGCATCATATTTGGTAGGAATTAGTACTGTAAGGAGCCCTCCTGCCTTAGGGGTCCCAAGCCGTCACTTCCCCTACCCAATAGGACGGCTGACCTAAACGCCAGCATCCGACAAATCCTCTGTATTCACGACAGTACCCCAAGTTCAGCTAAATATAGCCGTATCGACACAGACCTTGTTGTGGAATTCATTATTACATCGTTAATCTATTTATAGCTTTCCTCGCTTGTACAGCAAAGTACATTAATTCCTTTAATCATGGCTCCCTTCCCCCACCCCCGCTCAAAATTTACTCAAAGTCTCCCGACACCATGCCACATTTCTGTTTTCTCATTTCCGGTGTCATTGTGGTTTTTCCATTTTTGGTTGGTCGCCTTGGAATGTTTTAGCCTCGTTTTCATTTCCCGATTTTCTAGTTCACCTTTGACCCTCGTAGCTAGCTCCTAGCCTTAATTCACTTCTTGTTTTTTTTTCCTTCTCCTAGCGCGTGTCGTTTGTCGACTTTGTTACAACATTCCAGTCTCTTCAGGGATTTGTAACCTTTCTTTATTAGCGGTTTCTATACTGTAGGGTCGCCGGTCTCTTTACAGGGATTTGTAACCTTTCTTTATAAGCCGTTACTAGACTGTAAAGGGGTAGGGTGGGGGAGGGGGGTAGTTTGTGTACTGCAGCTTCCCTGAGGTAAATGTGTGGTCTGGTTCATTTGTTTACATATCGTGATTTGTATGTATTGATCTTTATAACAAACCGGTTAGAGGCGGGGGCAATCTATGGAAGTGTATGTAATGTATGTCACCTCTGTAGTTTGCGGAAGTGTTATTGGCTCCCTCTGTATGCTATGTGTAGCAAATGTTATTGGCTTGTAGCAAATGTTATTGGCTTATTATGTGTAACGAGTGTTATTGGCTTCCTCTGCATGTTATGTGTAACAAATGTTATTGGCTTCCTCTGTGTGTTATGTCTAACAAATGTTATTGGCTTCCTCTGTGTGTTATGTGTAACAAATGTTATTGGCTTCCTCTGTGTGTTATTTGTGGCAAGTCTTTGTTTTTTTCTTACTAATCTCCACCATAACCGGTAGTGCGATGGCCATGGAGGCACCACAGGAGACACCCATAGATGACTGGGCTCGTAGCCCACAGAATGCAAACCGTATAAAGATCCGGCTCGCTACCAAAGGGCCGCCCAACCATCAAATAAATAAATCACCCGACCCCCCCCTTCCCCCCCCCATGGGACAATTTTTTTTTTTACTCCCTTCTTTCATGCACCCCCACCACAACCGGAAAAGTACAGGCCAGGTCATCACGGGACAACTGGAGGGAAACTTTCACCATGACCTGAACAATTCCCTTGACTCTCTCCAGAACAGCCACGCGCAGATTTGTACCGCACGCTCATGAGAGCCGCCAACACCCACGCACAATTTGGGGGGCCAAACCTTCTCCTGAACGCAAGCATTATTAAAGGGACAGACTGCCCCAGAGAACAATAAAAACTTGGGTCATCACGACCCACAACCGAACTGGATTCGAAAAAAAAAATTTCAAGAGAAGACCTGTTATCGATATATTTTATTTGCGCCCTTCCCCCCCCCCCCACCCCTCTACATACAACAAAATGTCAAGGACGTGTCAATGAATCACTTCGAACGCATTCATTTGCAAATATTTCCCACCAAATTTTAAGCCATTACAAACATCGATATATATATATATATATATATATATATATATATATATATATATATTGTGTGTGTGTGGTTTTGGTGTGTGTGCGGTGCGTGTGTGTGTGTAGTGTGTGAGTCAATCATTAATTATCCCGGCTTCACGGGTCATATTTCGTCGTTACGGTGTGCAGATTGTGTAAAAAAAAACAAAAGACAACTCCAGATTCACTCGACACCTACAGTTCCAGGTTATCTAGGTCAAGGTAGCAATTACGTTAATGTGTGATGGGTGAGCACACTTGAGGTACTTCTTATCACAAGAGTAGTTTTCATGTCTACGTTAGTTCTAGTCAACAGATAACTTCCCTGTTTGTATCTGTGTCTACGTTAGTTCTAACGACGACGACGACGAGTTTTCAAGTCAGGAAGAAGATCTAGGCCCCACATATCGAGATTAGGTAAGTTGAGTAGTTAAGTAGGTGATAGCGGTACTCAACTTGGTCAAGGTGTTAAACACGTCACCCTGACGGATTAAACAATACGGGGGGAAAAATGGACAAGTGTTTTACCAGAGCCCAAACAGGGAAGTTATCTGTTGACTAGAACTAACGTAGACACAGATACAGACAAGGAAGTTATCTGTTGACTAGAACTAACGCAGATACAGATACAAACATGGAAGTTATCTGTTGACTAGAACTAACGTAGACACAGATACAAACATGGAAGTTATCTGTTGACTAGAACTAACGTAGACACTGATACAAACATAGAAGATATCCGTTAACTAGAACTAACGTAGACACAGATACAAACATGGAAGTTATCTGTTGACTAGAATTAACGTAGACACAGATACAAACATGGAAGTTATCTGTTGACTAGAACTAACGTAGACACAGATACAAACAAGGAAGAAATCCGTTGACTAGAACTAACGTAGACACAGATACAAACATGGAAGATATCCGTTGACTAGAACTAACGTAGACACAGATACAAACAAGGAAGTTATCTATCGTTCAAATGAAGTACATTTTCATTTAATGTATATTGATTCACATAAACATTCCATCTTCTTCTCCATATTCGACCCTTCTTCAAATTTAGAAATTCATCGTGGCCCACTGTTCCCAAATTGTGCCCACCCTTGGACTCGAGCATGATTGTTAATCTAACAATCCCATAGTTCGTTCATCTAAATGACCTGTTTTCCAGAATGACCCGATTCCAGAATGACCTGTTTGCCTAAATGACCTATTTTCCTAGTTGATACGCTTGTTTCACACATACTGGTCAGTCAGGCCGTTTATAAAGATGTATACATGGAAGTTATAACGATGTATACATAGAAGTTATAAAGATGTATACATAGAAGTTATAAAGATGTATACATGGAAGTTATAAAGATGTATACATGGAAGTTATAATGATGTATACATAGAAGTTATAAAGATGTATAATAAATGGTATAAATGGTATAAAGATAGATATATACACAGTAAATATAATGATGTATATAAATAGAAGTTATAGAGATAAACAAACATCGAAACCATTGCATAACGTTTAGCTTTTCTCCAAACTCCATCCATGTTAAATGGAGAAATGTTTTGTTTCGTTGGTTCCGCTCTCTTTTGTTTCTTTTTTTTTTTTAAAAACTGTTCTCCAAAACATTGACGGGATAATCTTGTGGGAAAAACTGTTATATATAGGCAACGCCTTTCACAAGGCCAGCGCTATAGCATTTGAGCCAGACCTAGTTGTGGGGCCCCACGAACATGGGGCAGGGGGGCTGCGGCTGCGCTAATCGACCTTTAACATTTGTTTTTCTTATAAGTAATTGTCGAAGAGAGGGCCCCCCCCCAATCCCAATGGGTTTTGTCCGGAGCGCCCCCCCTCCCAAAAAAAATGCTGTGGAGACGGCTCCCGGGCTTTAATGTGTTCATCATCAAATGTCCTTGGAGTTCTGCAACATAAATAGACCCCCCCCAACCCCCTCACGACCCCAGAAATAGTAGGAAATTGTTTTCTAGCAATGGTGCCACACGTGGCTTTCTCTGTCGTGTTATTATAGCAGACGTGAACTTTGGAGCAACGTAATCATTGGTTTGAAAATATTTAGATTGCTATGCGCATGTCAAGAAGCCAGATCAAGTTAAAAAAAAAACTAACTTCCTCTGCATGTTGAAAAATAAGAAAAAAAATCTCAAGGTAATCGATTATCTCGAACATCACGATACCAAAGTCAAATTGACCGTAATCGAAGTTGTTTACTATCTAAATATAATTTCATCCATGTCGATACCACTTTTAGAGTGTACACTTCCTGTTACAGAAGACCTATTTGAATTGATTAATGTGTTTTTTTTTCCTTTAACTGGTGTTACCAACGTATTGATCAATTGTATACAATAATTTCACCCCTCCACACACACACTCACACTTACACACACTTACACACACTCATGCATACATACACACCTTTTACAATTTTGATTCATTGTTTCACGCAAAAAACTGAAAAAATTTCAAAATATAAAAAAAAAGTGTAAGAATAGATCTCTGTTGGCAGACCCTGGAAGAAAATGACTTGACTTGTCTGCTAAACTAATTTGAAACTCTTCGCCTTGAAAGATAATTTATTTACATGAATGAAACAAAAACACACAAAAGATACCAATTTTTCTTGACATTTCTTGACATTTTTAGTGAGTAAGTGTTTTAGTGCGGCGCTTGTATGTTAGTGATAACACTACAAACCTAACTGCCAACTCAGTGTTTGTAATAACACTACAAACCTAACTGCCAACTCAATGTTTGTAATAACACTACAAACCTAACTGTGGACTTAATGTTTGTGATAACACTACAAACCTAGCTGTCAACTCAATGTTTGTAATAACACTACAAACCTAAATGTGGAATCAATGTTTGTAATAACACTACAAACCTAGCTATTATCTTAATGTTTGTGATAACACTACAGACCTAGCTGCCAACTCAATGTTTGTGATAACACCACAGACCTAGCTGCCAACTCAATGTTTGTGATAACACCACAGACCTAGCTGCCAACTCAATGTTTGTGATAACACCACAGACCTAGCTGCCAACTCAATGTTTGTGATAGCACCACAGACCTAGCTGCCAACTCAATGTTTGTGATAACACCACAGACCTAGCTGCCAACTCAATGTTTGTGATAACACCACAGACCTAGCTGCCAACTCAATGTTTGTGATAGCACCACAGACCTAGCTGCCAACTCAATGTTTGTGATAACACCACAGACCTAGCTGCCAACTCAATGTTTGTGATAACACCACAGACCTAGCTGCCAACTCAATGTTTGTGATAGCACCACAGACCTAGCTGCCAACTCAATGTTTGTGATAACACCACAGACCTAGCTGCCAACTCAATGTTTGTGATAACACCACAGACCTAGCTGCCAACTCAATGTTTGTGATAACACCACAGACCTAGCTGCCAACTCAATGTTTGTGATAACACCACAGACCTAGCTGCCAACTCAATGTTTGTGATAGCACCACAGACCTAGCTGCCAACTCATTGTTTAGGAAATACAAACATGTATGCTGCAGCCTTTCATTCAATAGATCTATTTATTTTTTAAACTATTCATGACAACAATTTCCTGTCCGTTGAGAATAAAGAGGGGTGGGGGGTTTCGATTATTACTGGCTTGACATTTTATGACAGTGTCACGGTGTGCGTGTTGTTGTTGTTCGTTTTGTTTGTTGTACATGTATGTGTGTGCGCTTGTGTGTGCGAATGACAACTAAAACCAATTGTCACTGAGATTTCAATTTTTTTTTTTTAAGTGGCACCAAACATTGCATACTGCATCTTTGTTTTGTTTTTTATGTATTTAATATATATATATATATATATATATATATATATATATATATATATATATTATTTAATATATATATATATATATATGTTTCAACCAATCAATGAGACCCACAGGCTATCGGTAAGCGGGGGAGGGGGAGGGGGGGGAGAGATCACTTCCATTTTTGATTGATTAAATTTTATTTATTTATTTATGTTTTTTTGCTGAAGGTTGTTTTGTTTTCTTTTTAGCTCTGGGTCAAAGACACGGAGGGTCAAGGTCAAATGTCAGTTTGTCTCAATATGTCTATAACTCGTCATCACTGGTTCATTGGCTACTACATTCCGTCAGAATTAATCAAAGGAACTTTTTTTATTCTATATAGTATTCACGTACATATAGACTTTTGTAAAGATACACATCCAGCGAATAAATTTTGGGTAATTGACAGATTTCCTGGTGTCCAGACCGAGGTGATGGAATGCTTGGCAAAGAAAAAAAAGGAAGGCAAAAAAGAACCATTGAAACATATATTTCTGAGTTTAAATTGATTGAATTTTACTGCGGACTGTTTTTTTTTTCTTTAGAGGCGATGACAAGGTGGGGGGGGGAGGAAAAGAGAGTTTTTATTTCAGCAGAACTACATGAAATTGTGGTCAAAAAGTGAATAGTAAAGTTAAGCTCCCTTAGTCAAAAAAGAGCCATTGGGGCAAATGAAGTGTAGAATTCATCTGTTGTGTATGTGTGTTTGTCTTTATATATATATATATATATATATATATATATATATATATATATATATAATCCAATAAAAATCCATATATCTTCACTTTAAGAGCCCGTTGTAAAAAGTAAAGTTCCTTTAGCCCTAACGGGCCATCGGGGCAGATGAAGTGTAGAATTCATCTGTTTCTATAACCTCGGCATATGAAGGGATTGTGTGGTTAGCACAACGCACAGCCGCCTTTACTTCCCCAACTTAAAGTCAGGTACCCATTTTAAAGCTGGGTGGACTTGTGGGACGACTTTGCACCAAATTTCACCTGGGAAAAATTACATGGGCCTTACCGAGGATCGAACCCAGGACTCTCAGGTCGACAGTCGAGTATCTACACCACTCGGCCATCCGCACCACAAGAGCCCGTTGTGGCCTTAGATTAAAAAAAATGCCCCCACCCTTGAAATGAAAACGTTAGCTTAAAAAATTCTGAATGGGGGCACTATGGCTTTGGGGGGTGGAGGTTGGGAGCAGGGCGGTTAATGGTTGCCTCTGTGATACGACCCTGTAATTCTGCTCCATGTTTAACAGGCAGACGCCATGCACCCGATACTAAGTCACCCATTACGACATACCGGAGGCTGAAAAATGTTTAGTGGGATTAGGTTACAACTGTTATTGTATGGGTAACCTTGTCCTAACGAAGGAGATAACTTGAACAAAGGGAGGCAAGTCACCAGAAAGTTCAACTATAATCATATAATGACGGGAAACGTGTCGTACAATCACATAACAAAATATTGACACAAAATGAAAAGAAATTTCAAAAGAAAATCTTGCAATTTTTTATTATTTTTTGTTAAATATTTTGTAACAAGAAACTTCCATCAAGATATTGCTTTCACTAATGTAACCTGTCCTATACAAAAATGAAACGACTCCGTGTTTCCAAAAAAAACGTAGAAACACACACACACACACACACAACAATATCCAATTATTAAAAACTAGGACCAACCTCAGTTTTTTCGTAGTAAGATCCCCCCCGCCCAGATACCCCCCAGTCCCCGCCCAGCTACCCCCACAGTCCCCCGCTTGAATGCAGCATTGACTCAGCTAATTCTAAAAGATGCTCCAGTTTAAGTGAGTTTATTTGAATCAATTGTTCCAGGGTAAAATGGGGATAGTCTGATGCGGAAAATAGCATCATATTGGAAACCCAGCAACCGCGACTAGCCTCAAATAGACTAGGCTCATAATATCACTGTCATCTAGCTGACATTTAATGAACATGTTATTGTATCTGGATGACATTTAGTGCAATGGCACTGAATCACGTTAAAATTTTAATACGCAGAACAATGAAAATGGAAATTTGTTGACGTATATATGGTGTACTTTATACTTTGTCATATCCGCATTGAACACATAAAATGCTGCATCGTAGTGACATTTGGTACGCATAGTATTGTTCTTTTATGACATTGAACACGTATATCTGAATAAGATGACATTTAGTACACAACAGAGCACAGTTTTAACATTTAATGCACATATATTTTAATATTTTCACATTTAGTATAGCATACATAAAACTATTGCACCGTCTCAACATTTAATACTCTAACACTCATATGCAGGGGCGGATATAGGGAGGGGGGCATTAAATTATCGAAATATTTTTTTGTTATAAGACCACTTTTCAACAATGAAAACAGTTTTGCGCGCCCCCCCCCCCGGGGGGGAGGTCAAAGTTTTGCCCCCGCCCCCCCCCCCCGTCAAAAATTGTCTAGATCCTCCCCTGCATATGATATATGCTACTTCTTTATAAAGTTTGAAGTCTCTGTGTGAATATAGTGCTGTCCAATATTGCTGTGTCTGTCTTTGTGTGTGTGATGGTGCTATGTGTGTGATTGTGCTGTGTGTGTGTGTAATGGTGTTGTGTGTGTGATTGTGCTGTGTGTGTTATGGTGTTGTGTGTGTGATTGTGCTGTGTGTGTGATGGTGTTGTGTGTGTGATTGTGCTGTGTGTGTGTGTGTGATTGTGTTGTGTGTGTGATTATGCTGTGTGTGTGATGGTGTTGTGTGTGATTGTGCTGTGTGTATGTGATGGTTCTATGTGTGTGATTGTGCTGTGTGTTTGTGATGGTGTTGTGTGTGTGATGGTGTTGTGTTTGTGTGTGTGAGAGAATGTGTTGTGTGTGTGTGTGTGATTGTGCTGTGTGTATGTGATGGTTCTATGTGTGTGATTTTGCTGTGTGTTTGTGATGGTGTTGTGTGTGTGATGGTGTTGTGTTTGTGTGTGTGAGAATGTGTTGTGTGTGTGTGTGTGATTGTGGTGTATGCATTCAGGTATTAAGGTATGTATGTGGAAGTTTGTGCAGTCTAGTGGACAAAGGTATTCGAACCCCTTATTGCCTCCCCTTAATTGGACGGGGTCAGCTCAAACCGTAACCTTCGGTCAGTTAAACTCGATGTTTCCAGATAAAAGTGGCACAGATCGCTGGTTCGAATCCCTGCCCACCACCAGTTACCCATGCCGCCTTCCAATTAACCGCCTTGTGGGTGGTGACATTCTGTACGTAACCTGTCGTTGACTGGGCCCCGACACATCATTACAAATAACGTCTTAATTGGGGGCCCGTTAACGTACTTGGCCTGCACTTTATATTAGCGCGGGGTGTGTTTAGAACTGTAAAATAAAAAATATGTACACACATTGTTAGGACAAAAATTGTTTCATTCAAATTCTCCGTACACGTGAAGATGTTTTTGCTGTTCGTTCGTTTGTTTTTTTTTTCTTTAAAGATATTTAAATTTCAATTTATAATAACTAGCTGTTCCCTGCAAAACCTTTGCATAGAGTTATTTCCCCTTAGGGTAGGCTAGGCTATTTTTTTTTTTGGTTTCGGGCAGATCCGATTTTTTTAAATTGTATTTTAAACTGGAATACTGTTGTATTAATTCTTTACTTTCGATTTAACGCAGAGCCCAAATCGCTTTTATATGTATTATTTTTACGACATTCCCTGTTGTTTACTAATATTAAAGACTGGGCTGCCCCGCATTCAAAAAATGGCGTTGTTAACATAATGTAAAAAATTGGTAGTGTGGGTGGGGTGGGGAAGGGGGCGGTGATGCTCGGGTCAAGGTACATTTCTTCAAAATTATCGCGTTTCAATTTGTTACGAGTTATTTTGACTGACGTAGAAATGAACAAAGTTTTGAAATTTTCTTTCGAAAAATTCTAAATCCATTCCTTGCTCATCTAGAGGGCAGTCACAAACTGTTCAAAACAAATCCTAAATTTCCAGAGTTCAACCGAACGCCGATGGTGTTTACATTTCAGTGCCGAACCTAGGGATTTGTGCGCCCGGGGGCTCGGCCTCTTTGTGGACCCCTGCATTTTGACATTCGACATCAAGACGTGAGATAATGTACTTGTAAATGACGTTATTGTATGAACTGATTTACAATGAGAACTCAATTCATGTCCATGGTTCACATGATTTATTGACAACACAATAACATATAAACAGAATAAATCCAATGAATAATACTTGTTAACAATGAACTTAACTGATCAACTAAAACTTCTGATATGTACTCAAATACTCTCTCAACTTCTGAACTCAAATGACTTCACTGACTCGATTGACTCAATTCTCTCTTTTCTCAACTGAACATCGTCTTTATATAATTTCCTTCCATCCAACTCGAACATTCCACATCACTCTGTCTCTCACTCATTTAGACAATACAAATTACAAATAAACAACATATTTATTTTCTATAAATATCTCGAATCTTGACCCCGTGACCATATGTTGACCTGGTTGGCCAAGCTCACCTGTGTGCGTAGTACTCATAACTATACCATGACAGTACTTAATATTTAATGTAAAAAAATTTGGCCCCCCCCCCTCAAGCTGGAACCCGGGGGACTGTCGAATTTGGACCCCCCTCCCCCCACCCAAGGTACGCCTCTGTTACAGTTTCTGACTTAGACGAATAACAGATTAAATACCTGTTGTTGTTATTATTATTGTCGTTGATGATGTTGTTATTGTTGTTGTTATTGTTGTCATTGACGTAAATATTAAAATATCGTTGAAGGTTTTGTTATTGTTGCTATAGACGTTAATATTAAAATATCGTTGAAGGTTTTGTTATTGTTGCTATTGACGTTAATATTAAAATATTGTTGATGGGGTTGTTATTGCTGTTATTGGCGTTAACATTGAAATATTGTTGATGGATTTGTTATTGTTGTTATTGACGTTGATATTAAAATTTTGTTGATGGGGTTGTCATTGATGTTTTTTTACTGTTACTTTCATTTTTTTTTTAAAACTGGATTTTGAAAGTGGGGGGGGGGGGTAGTTTCATGCAGTCAGAAATATTATCGATCTTTTTATGTTTCCGTTGCTAAGGGAGGGGGGGGAGAGGTTGGGAAAGGGAGGGGGGGGGAGATTTCTTCGATGCAGCATTATTATTATTTGATTTCTCTGCATGTCGCCATTTTTAATTACCATTCTCTAAGCGGTTCACTTGGTTTAATATTTATTTGAAGAACAGCTCTGAGAAACATTAATCAACAAAAAAAAAATGTTCAGCTTTCACCTGTAGGGGGTAGGGGGGGGGGGTAGTAGTGGAAAGGCAAAAGAGGGGGGGCGGGGTACGGAATCTAAAAGGAAAAGCAACAGATATGTCGAACAAAAATTATCGGCCCCACCAACACCGCGTGGAATGTTTTCGATCAATTTACCAATTCTCCAAATTACATTTAATTGTTTTGATATTTCACTTGATGCCATTGGAATTCATTTAGCGTTCCGTCAAGCGAGTGAAATCCAGTTTGAGTTGAGACGTTAACAGAAAATTTTTTTTTTTTGTTGTTTTTTGTTTTATTTTTTGTTTTTCTCAGTGTTTGAGAAATAAATTGACGGTTATGGATCTGAATTGTATGGTCACGCTTGAAGAAATATCGTACGTGCATCCCCCCCTCCCAGTCTACCTGCCTCCGGGTTTAATGTCTGCAAGACGTGGCGGCTGAGGTTGTGGCAGGTGCTGGCTGTTTGTTTATGATGCCATTGTCTGTTTGTCACAGACAGACTGACAGACTGAATAGATTGATTCATAGGAGACATTTATCTAAACTGTGACTCAGTATTTTTTTATGTAGGTATTATTCTGTCTCAGTATCATAATATACTTAAGACTTTGTCCAGCTCACCTTTCACCATACAATGTTGTCTCAGTTTACCTCATTATTATTATTACTACTAGATGTACCCTGCAAAACCTTTGCATAGAGTTATACCCCCTTATGCTTGATCGGTAGGCTAGGTTATTTTTTGGTTTCGGGCAGATCCGATTTTTTTTTCATGGTTGTATGTTTAAACTGGAATACTGTCGTATTCATTCTTTACTTTCTATTTAACGCAGAACCCAAATCGCTATTATTTATATTATATTATTACAGTACACATCAACTCGTGACCCGTACTGCTGAGAGCATTGTGTCTATAGTAATGATTGCACTATCAATATACACTGATTTGTTTGCTACCCGATACATTGAGTAGTGGAACAATATTTTCTTGACTCAAGAGACTGCATCCGTTAAACAGTGGCTTTATTTATTTCCGTTTGTTTATCCGCACATATTATTTATTCTTAAGCATCTTCGAAGTAGGTCACGATCGTCTCATGCTTCTAACGTCTCCATAGCAACGTCTCTCAGGCCAGGATTCTGTCACCACTTTTATTTCCTCTGCCTCTTGGCTTCGCCTACTTCCCATGTCGTAAAATAGGTAATAAATAAAGATTTCTTTTTCTTTTTTTTTTTGGTCAACCATTCTATTTCTTCACGAGACCATGTTTGCCTGATGAACGTTCTTAAATGATTGAAGAAAGTAAATTCCAATGGAATGGAGTTCTCTCCCGCTATTCTCGCTTTATTTCGCCCGGTAACTTCATTGAGTTTGGAGTTATCTCAGCTTCAATCTTCAAGATATTGGACGCAATCCTTTCCCCCCCCCCCCTTCTCACTTCAGACAGCCCTTGCCTTTTGTAGAAGGCTCAGTGAAAAGTCTGTTGTCTTGTGGCGAATCTCTTGTCTCTCCTACAGGCAGAAAACATACATACACCTAATTTTGAGACTTGCTGTCTGTCTGTTGTTTTTTTTTAAAGACAGAAAAACAGACAACTTATTTCAGGGTTAGATTTCTATCGCTAATAATGGTCTGTGAAATTCATTAGATATAATTTTAAAGAAAGTGATTTTAACTTTTTTCCATTCTTAAAATAGGAACAAACTGAAGTACAAAAGTGTAAGATGATAATTCACGGTCGAAATGGACTTAGCTACAAATAAAAATGGTGATTGGTCATCTTAGTTGAGTGTAAATATAATGAAATATCTTGGTCTAGAATTCAATATCTTCGGATGTCTTGGTAAACAATAACGTATCATAGGATGTTGGTCAACAATAGCATATCAAAGAATACTTGTAAACAATAGTATAAGATAGAATACTTGTAGACAATCGCTTATCATAGGAAGTTTGTCAAGAATAACCTATCACAGAATATTTGACAACAATAACTTATTTTATAATATGTTTCAACAGTACTATATCACTGAGTATTTGCCAACAATGACTTATCATATAATATTTGTCAATTGTAAATTTAGCAATCGATTACTTTGTACTAGGTACGTCAGGTCATTTATCACGATACTGAATAGCCTCAATCTGGTATTCTAACGACCTACAAACGTATCAATATTAGACTACTTTTGTTGCGTGAAATATTATCAACAATGCGTACACAGAATATATTTATTATACACAAAGTGCATCGCCAATTAAAAAGTCATCTACCAACGACTAAAAACGCCGATATTTGCCTTTATTTTTCCTATTATACTGTGAAGCAACTTAATATTAATAGAATAATACACAAATATGGTGGCTTTCTAATAATCAATTTTAATTAGCGATGCGCTTTTTCTTGTATAATATGTACTCTGTGAATGCAGATATCTTCATAACTGTCATTTATTTTGGTTCTATCTGGCATTTCTGTAGCGATTGAGATAATCTATCAGTGGATAGTTTCGTTCATACTAAGTGAAAGGTTTTTATTAATTATTTTAATTGTAGTTTGTTGTTTATCATGAAATACAATAATATAATTAGGATAGAACACGTTTTCTTCACTGTTATATTCATTTCTTCACTCTGTCTGCAGTGGATTTACACATAATGATTTGGAAAAAAAAATAATAGTAATAATAATACAATATAAATATTTATATGTTATACAGAGTACTTTGGTCGTATAGCCTTAACATAAAAATAAGGATGTATGCTAGCAGCTAACCAACCCTAGCTATTTGCGTTTTGTATCTGGTAGGTTTTTACCTGTGGGTGGTGACATTCATAATGGGACAACGGTAAACCTATTGTTTACATTGTAAGTTGTAGATATGCCATAGTTTCACACTGAAAGAAAGTTTCAATTGAACAACCTTTTGTCATTTTCACGTCTCCGGAATCTTCTCCATACATTAGCTCTATGGTTGTTATCGATGATAAGTTCTTGGAATTATATTTTTTTGGACAACAGCTGGCATTTTATTTGACAGGGCGGGTGCAGTTGGCGTCCATAAACAGTTGGTATTCTGGACTTTTCTGGCCAGTGGTTAGTCACAAGTGTTGGTGTGTTGATGGTAATGCTGATGACGATAACATGAAGGATGAAGGCTAGACTGTCGGCCTGAGGGGTCCCGGGCTCTATCTCCGGTAAGAACCAAAGTGAAAGTTTTATGTCAGGGTGAAAGTTCCCTATATGTCTCCCGTGGTGCCTACATGACCGTTTTACTATCGGTTATGGAGGGAATGAAAGAAGTACACTATGAAAAAAACAGTCCAGTCAGTGGTTGTTGATATAGGATATAAGGGATATAAGCATATCATCCTTTTAGGGACTTTAAGAATGGCAAGATGATATAAACGATGATGTTTCCACCCCCTCCCCCCTTTCAGTAAAAGAATGTCTGCCTTACATCTAGTCACTGTTATGACAACGTTCGTCAGAATCCATCTCTTTTTATTACGTCACAAATATGGCGTGCTGCTTAAAGTCATTTAAAGAAAGTAAACACAAAGAAACAGGTATAGATAGATAGATAGATAGATAGATAGATAGATAGATAGATAGATAGATAGATAGATAGATAGATAGATAGATAGATAGATAGATAGATAGATAGATAGATAGATAGATAGATAGATAGATAGATAGATAGATAGATAGATAGATAGATAGATAGATAGATAGATAGATAGATAGATAGATAGATAGATAGATAGATAGATAGATAGATAGATAGATAGATAGATAGATAGATAGATAGATAGATAGATAGATAGATAGATAGATAGATAGATAGATTAAACAACGAGCTACAAAAAACGGATTTAACTTCATTTTGTTTGTTTTTAAATTTTCTCAGAAAGTTGAGTTTTCGTTGGGTTTTTTTTTGTGTGAATAAATAAAAGTAAAAGTCTAAAAGTCAATTTAAAAGTCTCTTCGTTCGATATCACGATAGACCTGACACTGTGTGTGACCCAGACACAATAGAACGTTTCTTACAGAGAAAAAGACTTGATGTGGAGATAGAGAGAAAGAGAGAGGGAAAAAAAACAACGTCTGAATACGATCTATTGAAGAGAGTAATGTAAGCTTGTAATTTAACTCGGTCTCACAATGTAAGCTTGTCATTGGAACCCAAGTATTGATGTTTGAATCGAAATTCAAATCTGATGTCACGATGTCCAGAAGTGATGCAAAGACAGTGCAAGGTGACCCTGGTGGGCATAACGGTTAGTCAGTTGGCATTCAAACCCAGAGGGTTGGCAATCTTTTCAATGTGTTTACTAGTTTGCTATTGCTTGTTGTATTTTTTGACCTAATTCAAGTCTGGCGTGACATTCATGGTTCCTGGAAGCCCTAGTTGCATAAATTATCTTTGACCAGTACATTGCTAGCTATGGTGAGTATATTTGACCAGTACACTGCCAGCTATGGTGAGTATATTACTGTGTATAAGTATATGTGCGGAAATAGTGATTATAGAATTTAACCTCTTTTTACCCTCTCCCGGTGTCTCGTGAGAGGACAGGTCAAAGGTCACAATGAAAATCGTCCTCTTATACTTGAAAACTTAATGGCACTAAATTTCAGTTGTAACTTACCTGTACCCAGATTTCAGTTGTAACTTACCTGTACCCAGCTACTACAAGAAAAACCATTTTAGGACATTGCCTATAAGTTTCTGATATTTTAGGAGATTGTCTACCTATTTATCACCATTTTAGGAGATTTTCTGCCTTTTTATCACTAGTTTAATAGATTGTCTACTTATTTATTACTAGGCTATTCCTGTTTATAAGCGAGTATCGTCAGAAATGGATTCAAACCTGTCAACTGGACCAGACGCTTAAAGAGTCACCAAAATTGACTGACACCAAATCATCGCCATCGTCAACAAATGTGGAAAACCTGAGAGTGACGTATGACGCAGATCAAGAGAATAAAGTCGAGAATATTCAAAAATATATCGACAGAGCGACCTTAGCAGTACGCGGGGGTGGGACGGGGGGGTCATATGTGGGGGCCTCATGCGGGTGTCTTGTGTGGGCCTCCTAAGGCACGGGGGCCTTGGTAGGTTACCCTGGTTGTCTCCCACTAAGACCTCTACCTATAAATCATTCATGTGTCAAACTTCCGGTCTGGACAGAGTTCAATATTAAGTTATTAACATTAGATACGGATTGAGATATAAAATAATCAAAACATGAGGACTGAAAAACTTAAGACGCTTGCTCAAATTCTCCACTAATTATAAATTGTAAATAACTTAAAATGGAAGCGATTAAGAAAGCAGTAAACAAGCTGTTTATTTTCGTTTATTTTTTCTTTAACTCAAATTTTGTTGTTGGTTATGTTTATGATGATAAGTGTCTATGAGTGTAGAACAACTTAAAGAGGTTACTTGTAATTATACTTGTAATTATACTTGTTATTATACTTGTTATTATACTTGTCATTATACTTGTTATTATACTTGTTATTATACTTGTAATTATACTTGTAATTATACTTGTAATCATACTTGTTATTATACTTGTTATTATACTTGTAATTATACTTGTTATTATACTTGTAATTATACTTGTTATTATACTTGTAATTATACTTGTTATTATACTTGTAATTACCAAACTCTCTTACAAAGACGAAGGTAATATATTTTTTTAGTCGGAAGTTCAATAACAGAACAGCGTTGAAACAATATTGAATGCCATATTGTAAACACAGGCTCGGTGTGTCTTAGTAATACTGTTTGTATCCCTTCCCCCCAGCTTATTTAAACTAATTGATTCGATACATGAAATATGTTTGGACTTTCAAGACAGATTGATGATATAATACGATAACTCATAACATGATAAGTGATGAAAGTCGAGTTAAAGATAGATCATTTTTTTTTAAATCCTTGACTAATATCAATATACTTCAGAGCACTCAAATAAATCATCTTTAATACATGCAAATTTCTTTACACATTTATAAAAAAAAATTTAAACCGGAAAAAAAATCACTTACCTCTGGTGATGTTGAAGTTCTCCAGGTGTTGGGCCTTCATCCTGGCGCTATAAAACCACTGGGACGTGTTGCCCAGATAGTCGTACTCCATGGACAGGTCCTTGACGTTGATACGCCCGTCCTCCATGCGGTAGGCGTAGGGGCAGAAGAGGTGGTAGTCCTTGAACTCGTTCTTGTCGTAGCAGTTCCCGGCGGCGAAGATCTCCGGGTCGCCCTCCACGATGGACCTCACCTGGGTGTAGAACAGGTACTCGGACAGGACGAGGCCGTGGTCCGCCTCCTTCCATATCCGCGTGAGCAGGTTGGCCCGGTTGACCGTGACGAGGGCCTGGGTCTTGAACCTGTTCAGCCCGTACTGCTTGATGACCCCGGTGCCGAGGTTGTGCTCGGTGCCGGGCTTGCATTTGGCCTTGTTCTGATCGTAGCTCTCCACCTGCGCCAGGAAGAGCTCCACGATGTCCTTCTCGTCGTTCTCGTTGATTCCCGCGCCCAGGGGGATCTCGAGCTTTCCTTTGGGGGCGAGCTGGTCGTCCTCGCCCGACGACCTCTCGCCGCCCTCCCCGATGACGTCGTATGAGTTGTAGGACAGGTCGCCGGCCCCTGCCCCGCCTCCGCCGCCGCCACCGGGCGGGATGTCCGTGAAGCCCTGGAACCAGTCGAAGGTGCCGTTGATGTCCTCATTCTCCGGCAGGTGGTAGGTGAAGATGGTGAAGTTGGTGTCGGTGTAGTAGTCGTCCTGGTTGGCGACGATGCTGGTGGAGACGGCGATGCCCAGGGTCAGGATGTAGCCGGCCGCGACGCATGCCCCCGTGGTCAGGTACAGGCTTCGGTCGAAGAGTGTCATCATAGCGGCGGCGTGGGTTCACGTCCTCATCATCATCACAGGCGCGTACGGTTAGGTGATCATAACAGCAGAGTAAGGGCATCACATTGTAACAGCGGCTTAGGGATATGTCACAAGCGCGGCTTATTATTATTATTATTATTATTACGCCATTTCGGTTGAATCCTCTTTCACGCACCAAGCGGCTATGTCTCATTAGAAAAAGTCCTAGATGGTGTGCACCACTTTTAAAACCATGTGCATGCATTCAAGGTTGGCAGGTGCTCGGGACGGCTCATTTGTTTACGTTATCGCCATGGTAACGAGGGTGAAAGGATACAAATGATGTAGCTGTGTTGATCTCAATTTAATATTTGTCAGTCTACTACACAGCAAGTTTATTTTAAGCATTACTGTTGGCCTGAAATGTATTTATAAAAAAAAAAACACATGAAAAACACAGCATACATTGTTGTAGTGTACAGAGCACGTGACTAGGTCAAAGTTCATTCATTCACAACATCCACACATGAATCAGATAAATGTTTGTTTTTTTTTTTTGGAAAAAGGTTTCCATTGAATAGTCTTAAAACGTTACAAAGTCTACTTCACTAAAGAATAAAAATAAATTAGCCGCTTTATAAAATGTAATGATGTATTGTTGGGTTTATTTACATTTTTTTTTAGTTCAGTGTAGGTGTACCCACAATCAGACGGTTTTAAACTCTTCCCATTGTGTGTGAAACTAACTTTCCTTGTCACTCATTCGGTCACTCACTACATGTTTAGTTTCACACACACACAAACACACACACACACACACACACACACCTCCAACTGACCAACAATCACCCCACTCATCCACCCCCTTTTTTTTTGGTCTCGCCTTCCTCCCCCTCCCCCCTGGACTCCATCATCATTCACTCAGTGGTGCATGCAAATTTAACACCTGAGTCACCACAATGGTGCTAGCAATGTACCACCAGACGGCGTTTAGTGCTAGCAATGTTCCGACCTATTGTACCACCAGACGGCGTTTAGTGCTAGCAATGTACCGACCTACTGTACCACCAGACGGCGTTTAGTGCTAGCAATGTACCGACCTACTGTACCACCAGACGGCGTTTAGTGCTGCAATGTACCGACCTACTGTACCACCAGACGGCGTTTAGTGCTAGCAATGTACCGACCTACTGTACCACCAGACGGCGTTTAGTGCTAGCAATGTACCGACCTACTGTACCACCAGACGGCGTTTAGTGCTAGCAATGTACCGACATACTGTACCACCAGACGGCGTTTAGTGCTAGCAATGTACCGACCTACTGTACCACCAGACGGCGTTTAGTGCTAGCAATGTACCGACCTACTGTACCACCAGACGGCGTTTAGTGCTAGCAATGTACCGACCTATTGTACCACCGTCCCCAAAAAAAGAAGGATGGAGCACTGACCACTGTAAGGCTCTTAAAAATAGTGACGTATCCATAGTGACGTATCCATAGTGACGTATCCATAGTGACGTATCCATAGTGACGTATCCCGTGACACGTCCTCCGACAGCTACACACCGCCAACACCACCACCACCGCAGCAACCCACCCTTTGAACAGCTCAAAGTGTCTGAGAGTGATTGAAGTCTAGCAAAAACAGAATCCGATTTTTTTTCTATCGCACCTCTGAGAACTGATCCGTGGATGTTATAAGCTCATTACAGACATAAATATATAGGAAATTTTTTTTTCTTTTATTATTTTGTTGATGTTTCAACACTGTCAGCTTTGTCAAAAAATTTTGACTTAAACTGATTTTATGTCAGCTGTGATCTGTGTGTGTTTTAGTAAACAGAGAAGTTGTGAAATACAACTAGAATTTTATGACAAGAGAATTTGTTTGTTTGTTTTTTGTTTACTTTTACTGATGTGAGTAGTTTCGTCGTTGTTGTTGTTGTTTAAAAATTATAATAATAATAATGAGTTTTCATTTGTATATACATGAGTACATGTACCGATAGAAACAGAGGCAGATAGGCAGATAGATAGATAGATAGACAGATAGATAAACAAACAGACCGACGGACTACGGACGTACGGACGAACGGACATAGATAGATAGATAAATAGATAGATAGATAGATAGATAGATAGATAGATAGATAGATAGATAGATAGATAGATAGATAGATAGATAGATAGATAGATAGATAGATAGATAGATAGATAGATAGATAGATAGATAGATAGATAGATAGATAGATAGATAGATAGATAGATAGATAGATAGATAGATAGATAGATCAGACAGATAAATAGATAGATAGATAGATGCACATATTCGCAACCCCAGCACAGCACTGACCAGACTGACCGACTCATTAACTAAATTGGACAGATATATTTGGTGGGAGAAACCGGACATATCGATTCATATAGCTAAGATGACCAGACCAGATCGATTTCAAAGCTCATCTGACAAGATCAGTTATTTCGAAATCTGACAAGATCAGTTATTTCTCAAGTGACAATATCAGATATTACTAAGCTATACGAACATAGTCCCTTCATAAAAATTAATCTGCTCAAGACAAATTCCTACGAACACTCCATACCTATGACCAGTCTTAGCAATTATTACAATAATGACCGCAAATCAGAAAGTCCGACAATTCGAACAACTTGGAATCCGAACACAAATTTTTAAAAATATGTTTCCCTAAAATCCAAACGTGCTTCAGAATTCGAATATTTGTTTGTTTGTTTGATTGATTGACTGTTTGTTTGTTTGATTGATTGATTGATTGTTGTTGTTGTTTTGTTCGTTGTTTTTTTTTTTTGTTGTTTTTCGTTCTTTAGTTTCTTTGCGCTAGGGTTCATGGATCTATTTGTACTGGGGGCATTTCGTGTGATCTCTGCAACGGTTTTTCCAATTTTTAGAGCATTTTCGAAAAAAAATGCTCTAATGTCCCCGTTTTGTCTGTCTGTCTGTCTGTCTGTCCGTCATCACCCTAGATCTCAAAAACCATAAGTCCTAGACCCATGATGTATTTATCATTTCGTAGGTCTTGGCCTGCCATGTGTGCAGCAAAAGTTCATTTCGCGATCTGAACTCTAAAGGCCGTAAAAGGGGGCTTATAAAGTACCGTTTTTTACTATATAAGTTATATTAACAATGGAGCGCCCTATGTCTCAGCAACCATAAGTCCTAGACCCATGATGTATATATCATTTTGTAGGTCGTGGCCTGCCAAGTGTACATCAAAAGTCCATTTCGCGATCTGAGCCAAAATATAAGAGTTTCTTATGTTCCTTTTTTGCTTATATTTTAAATATAAATAATAAAAGCTAATCAAAGGGGCGTAATCATTATTTATTTTTGTAATAGTTATTCAACATGATTACTTCCCTCTCTAAATTTATCAAAATTCATGCGCGTGGAGCAATATTTATGGCTGTAACCCGGAAAAAAAAATACGGATTTCGTCGACGTAACCGAAAATGCTCTAAAATGTCCTTTGTTCGAAACGGAAAAGACTTAAATTGTTTGTTTCATCATGTTTTCCCTAATACAGAGATTCCGGTATTTTCCAAAGAGAAAAACTTCAAGATTTGAGAGAAAAGTAATGAATATTTGTTACTCCTACTTGGCCAAAAATGACATAGTCATTTTCCAATATTGTCTTTGGTTAATGTGGGACTATAAATCTTAACTTTAAAAACCAATGATTTTCCTAAACTAGTCCATTCATTCCAGCCCGAAGTGCTAAAGACATATAAACTCTCTTTCTTATTCAACGTACTCGGGTTATTTATTATAGAGGTATGAACAGTTTGCTTTGCATTATCAACATGTTGATAATTGAATTTGAAGATTTAGTCAAATTTTAGCTATATTGTTTCATTTTTTGTATTTGGTTATTAGTTGTAATGAAATGTAATGTGGAGTGTAAGAAACCTTAGCAGTGTAAGAAACCTGAGGAGTGTAAGAAACCTGTGGAGTGTCAGAAAACTATGGAGTGTAAGAAACCTGTGGAGTACGAGAAACCTTTGGAGTGTAAGAAACCTGTGGCGTGTAAGAAACCTGTGGAGTGTCAGAAAACTGGAGTGTAAGAAACCTATGGAGTATGAGAAACCTGTAGAGTGTAAGAAACCTGTACTGTGTAAGAAACCTGTGGAGTGTAAGAAACCTGTGGAGTGTAAGAAACCTGTGCTGTGTAAGAAACCTGTGCTGTGTAAGAAACCTGTGGAGTGTCAGAAAACTGGAGTGTAAGAAACCTGTGGAGTATGAGAAACCTGTGGAGTGTACGAAACATGTGCTGTGTAAGAAACCTGTGGAGTTTCAGAAACCTGTGGAGTGTTAGAAAACTGGAGTGTAAGAACCCTGTGGAGTATGAGAAACCTGTGGAGTGTCAGAAACCTGTGGAGTGTCAGAAACCTGTGGAGTGTCAGAAACCTGTCGAGTGTCAGAAAACTGGAGTGTAAGAAACCTGTGGAGTGTAAGAAACCTGTGGAGTGTAAGAAACCTGTGGAGTGTAAGAAACCTGTGGAGTGTAAGAAAACTGTGGAGTGTAAGAAACCTGTGGAGTGTAAGAAAACTGTGGAGTGTCAGAAACATGTCCGTTTTTTGCGATCCACATGTAAATATATAATTTAAAAAATCAAAAAAGAAGTTCTAATTAATTGCATACATTTTGGATTCAATAATTATCAGGAGTTTTAGGCGACTCACTGAAAACTTCAGAATTAGCTCGAAACCACGACTTTGAGGCTGATCCAATGGCCGAGTGGTGTAGAGCACTTGACCGTCGGATTCGATCCTTAGTGAGAACCAAATATATTTTTCAAGGTGAAACTTGGTATAATACCCCCCAATGACCACCCAGCTTTAAATAAGTACCTGACATTAGTTAGGAAAGTAAAGGCGGCTGGTCGTTGGGCTAACCACACCCACCATCCCTTCAAATACCGTGTTTACGGAAACAGATGAATTATACACTTCATCTGCCCCGATGGCTTTTAATGGTTAAGGGAGCATAATCTTTTTGTCTTCACTTTGGGACAACGGATCTAATAGACCGATCAATCATTCCAATAGCCTATGCAATCATTCCAATAGCCTATGCAATCATTCCAATAACCTATTTAATCATTCCAATAGCCAGTGGCGTAGTGAGAGGGGGGGCAAGGGGTCATCATGCACCGGGCGCTACTCACAAAGGGGGCACCAAACGGTATATTTTACATGTAGTATTATATGGCTTTCAAATTGAGCACCGGGCGCGAGTTAAGCTCGATACGCCACTGCCCAATATCTCACCCAATAATTCGTACTTACATCCAAACCAGTCATTACATTTTCTTAACTAACTGACCGAATTAAGGAACCAACTTGAGTTATGGAACAGTCCGTTAAAGTAAAATGTCAAGGTAATCTAAGGTTAAGTGACCTGTTTTGATAGAGGTAGAATTTTTATTTTTGCTCCAGATGTTTGGAAGTAGTTCCAGAGTTTGGGGGACAGCTCAGGGTGGGCTGGTCATTGTATACAACGCCCCCTTTTAATCTCTAAAAAAAAATCTTCAATTTCTTTGTATACAAACACACAAACATGTCCCTAACCCAGAATTCAGATATCCAGAATTCAGATACCCTCTAAAATATTGCCCATGAAAAAGCTTTTCAGAAATAAAGTTTCGCATTCCAAAATTCTACTCATTTTTATTTTATTGCAGTTCCCTTGAATTTAAAAAAGGAAACGAAAATATCTTGTTTTTTTTTTTGTTATTGTTTATAATTGTGAAAAGAATGAATTCAATAGATTGGATTTATATTTTCCGACATGAACTGCAACAAACAAACGTGGCACGTGATCTAAATTTGCGTGTTTTGGTTGGACATTGATATATGATGGGATTTTTGGAAATTGTGTGTGGGGGGGGGGGGTTGATGTTAGGGGCGGGGGAGAGAGAGAGAGAGAGAGAGAGAGAGAAGGAACGAGGTGGGTTAACAGCTAAGCCAATATTTGACGGTCTGGGCTAGGTAATATGCCACGTCCAGCAACTCAGCACATGCACAGTGAAACAGGAGTTATGCCGCTTTACCCTCTATCCAACCTGAAACCCATCGACGCAATTGCTTTCTATATTCTAAGCCTTTAAAAAAATGAAATTTTACACAAAAGTTGAAAACAAATGTTGATAATAGCTTTGATGTAAGAACATTGACGTAACAACATTGATGTAAGAACATTGATGTAAAAACATTGATGTAAGAACATTGATGTAAGAACATTGATGTAAGAACATTGACGTAAAAATATTGATGTAAGAACATTGATGTAAGAACATTGATGTAAGAACATTGATGTAAGAACATTGACGTAAAAATATTGATGTAAGAACATTGATGTAAGAACATTGATGTAAGAACATTGACGTAAGAACATTGATGTAAGAACATTGATGTCAGAACATTGATGTAAAAACATTGATGTAAGAACATTGATGTAAGAACATTGATGAAAGAACATTGATGTAAGAACATTGATGTAAGAACATTGATGTAAAAACATTGACGTAAAAATATTGATGTAAGAACATTGATGTAAGAACATTGATGTAAGAACATTGACGTAAAAATATTGATGTAAGAACATTGATGTAAGAACATTGACGTAAAAATATTGATGTAAGAACATTGATGTAAGAACATTGACGTAAGAACATTGATGTAAGAACATTGATGTAAGAACATTGATGTAAGAACATTGATGTAAAAACATTGATGTAAGAACATTGATGTAAGAACATTGATGTAAAAACATTGATGTAAGAACATTGATGTAAGAACATTGACGTAAAACATTGTTGTAAGAACATTGACGTAAAAATATTGATGTAAGAACTTTGACGTAAGAACATTGGTGTAAGAACATTGACATAAGAACACTGATGTAAGAATATTGACGTAAAAATATTGATGTAAGAACATTGATGTAAGAACATTGATGTAAGAACATGGATGTAAGAACATTGATGTAAGAACATGGATGTAAGAACAATTTTAATTCCATTAGTGTGATTCCCTTTAAAGATAACCAAGTATTTTAATTCGTGTTTTGTTCTGACATACCAGCTACGTCTGACATATCAGCTATGTCTGACATACCAGCTACGTCTGACATACCAGCTACGTCTGACATACCAGCTACGTCTGAAATACCAGCTAAGTCTGACATACCAGCTACGTCTGAGATACCAGCTACGTCTGACATACCAGCTACGTCTGACATACCAGCTACGTCTGACATAGCATTATCTCGATTTTAGGTCACTACATGTAGACAGAGGCGAGTTTAGCTCTACCATAATGAAGGATAGTAAAATATGTGCTCATAGATAAAAGTTTAAAACAGATGTAATGAAAGCAAAGAAAAAATAAAGTAGAGTACACTTTCATCCTCTGTCCAGCATCAATAAGTTATTTGTTTGGTTTTTTTAATTAAAATTCTGCAAACAGGAATTATTTTTTTTTACACGTGTACTCTCAAAGTCTAAAACTCTACACCATGATGTAGTACAGCGGATGAATAACAGATCTCATAATGAGGAACTGGTTCAACAAATCTCCCATTCTCAAAGTTTGATGTTCAAACTAAAGAAAAGAAAATTATTTTCTAGTTAGTGCTGGAACCAGTGTATGAAAAGAAAAAAAAAAATAGTCTGGTGGCAAAGATTTGAACCCAAGATCTTCACATTGGCTGTCAAATGTACTGTCAGTGGTCGGGGGGGGGATAATTCTATTTACAGGCTGAAAAACAAAATACGGCAACAGATGCTCCATATTTAAATGTGTCTCTCTTATTTTTTTTTTTTTGATGAAAATAAAATAAACTAATAAAAGATTTCCTCAACTGATGGCGGGAAACGAGATTATTTCTATTTTTTCCCCCCACAGACTTGATCTCCAGTATTTTATAACTTCTATAAAATGGAAACCTTTTGATTAAAATTTTAATGTTTGTGATTTCATCTGAAGTTTAAGAAATTCTAAATGTCAGGGGGAGTGGGGAAGATAGAATTGTTTGAAAAAATCAAATTGGACAGGTTCATTACTCTGATATTCTCTGTGTGTGTGTGTGTGTGTTGAATAATACAGGGGCATTCACTCTATGAAGACTTTTTTTTATTCATTCTATTCAACCCGAGTGAGTGTCCTTTGTTTACCGAAACTCATTATCTAAATGAAGGTTTGACTTTTTAATCCGGGTTGGTTCAAAAAATGGAATTTCTGGGGTTTTTAAAACAAAATGTGTCTTTCTAAAGCGACCAAAACATTTTCAGAAAGTATGGGTGGAATCAGGTGAGGCCTTACGTTAAAGGGGGGATTGGGGCATTGAGCGGGGCCCCGGGTGATTGATATAGGTCTCGCCCTGGTGGGGCCCTGCTTGATTAATATATGTGGGACCCTGGGTGAGAATTAAATGCTGAGCCCTGAGTGAGTACAATATA
Organism: Bulinus truncatus; assembly: GCA_021962125.1. Lineage (NCBI taxonomy): Eukaryota > Metazoa > Mollusca > Gastropoda > Planorbidae > Bulinus > Bulinus truncatus. The sequence continues at coordinate 224,750 of JAGDYQ010000076.1, forward strand.
TGGGACCATGGGTGACTACAATATGTGGGACCATGGGTGACTACAATATGTGGGACCATGGGTGACTACAATATGTGGGACCATGGGTGACTACAATATGTGGGATCATGGGTGACTACAATATGTGGGATCATGGGTGACTACAATATGTGGGATCATGGGTGACTACAATATGTGGGATCATGGGTGATTACAATATGTAGGACCCTGGGTGAGTACTATAGGAGGGGCTCTGGGTGAGTACTATATGTGGGACCCTGGGTTAGTACTATATGTGGGACCCTGGGTGAGTACTATAGGTGGCACCCTGGGTGAGTAATATATGTGGGGCTCTGGGTGAGTACTATATGTGGGGCTCTGGGTGAGTACTATATGTGGGACCCTGGGTGAGTACTATAGGTGGCACCCTGGGTGAGTACTATATGTGGGGCTCTGGGTGAGTACTATATGTGGGGCTCTGGGTGACTACAATATGTGGGGCCATGGGTGACTACAATATGTGGGGCCATGGGTGACTACAATATGTGGGGCTCTGGGTGAGTACTATATGTGGGACCCTGGGTGAGTACTATATGTTGGGCTCTGGACGTATAATTTAACGAAGCCGAGAGTTCAGTTTTGTTACAGCTGTTGAACAAAAATAATCTGGTATCGCGCCCTTACTACCTTTAGGCGTGGGCTCTGGGGCGCCCAAAGCCGCCCCCCCCACTGTGATACTACACATTAGAAAGAGTACACGATGCAACATTGCCCACATGGATACATAAAGTTTGATATCGTCCTGAATAATGTCCATGTTTGTGATGACGACAGTGACAGTGTCCAATAAACAGGACATAGTGTTGGCCATCTTTAGGGGGGTGTAACGATAAGCAAGGTCGTTTTTTTTACGTTTTTAAAGGCACATTAGAAAACCCTAGGCAAAGATACATATGGAAGCCCTAAAAAAACAGAACATTATGGGGCCCTAGGAAAACAGAACATGATGGGGCCCTAGGCAAAGATAAATAATTTCGAGGCTCTCGGCAAAGTTTTAGGCCAAAACTATCTTAAATGTGTAACTGGGGTCCTTAATGACTCTTGACCATGACTCACCACCAACAATTAAGTTGTGTTAGTCATTACTAATTACGCAAGGGGGGGGAGCTCTATGAAGTCTATTTTTTGCCTATTCACAGGTAGGCTCTAATGATTTTTCGACGAAAACCCGTAATGAAAGCGAAAATGTACCTGCGCCCCAAAACATGTCTCTGGGGCCCCCACCCTTAGGAGCCACATCATGTAGAGTAATTTGCTAAAATAAATGACCAGCAGTTGGTGTGCATGTGTGTGACCAGGAAGCCCCACGTGGTAAGAGATTGTGACTGGCCCCAGATTAGCTGAGGGCAACTCTGAATCTAGACTAACCTAACCTACTAAACAACAAAATATATAACCGTATTTCTTCTTCAAGCTTTGAAACTGTTTAGCAAAATATATAGGCCAGACCAAGACTGCAAGATATAGGCCAGACCAAAACTGCAAGTTATAACCCAGACCAAGACTGCAAGTTATAGGCCAGACCAAGACTGCAAGATATAGGCCAGACCAAAACTACCAGTTATAGGGCAGAGCAAAACTACAAGTTATAGGCCAGACCAAAACTACAAGTTACAACCCAGACCAAGACTGCAAGATATAGGCCAGACCAAAACTACAAGTTATAACCCAGACCAAGACTGCAAGATATAGGCCATACCAAAACTACAAGTTATAGGCCAGACCAAAACTACAAGTTATAGCCCAGACCAAGACTGCAAGTCGTAGGCCAGACCAAGACTACAAGTTATAGGGCAGACCAAGACTACAAGTTTTAGGGCTGACTAATACTGCAAGTTATAGGCCAGAACAAGACTGCAAGTTATAGGCCAGAACAAGACTGCAAGTTATAGGCCAGACCAATACTGCAAGTTATAGGCCAGAACAAGACAGGTTATTTCCCTTCGGATCATATATGAATTTATCAGGTGCCAGTAAATACATGACGATGTTGATATACTCAAATACACACACACTCACACATTTATTAAAATGTTGAGACCAAAAAAAATATCAAATTGGCCTAAAAAAACGGTACAGAATATTGAAGATAACTCGTTCTCCACACGCAAAAAATATGTTAATTTTTTGTGTTAATATTTTGCGTTTATTTTTCTATGTAATATTTTTTTATGGTCATGTGTCATTGTGACATAGAGTTTAACATAACATCTCTGGAATAAGTTGGTTGAACCTGAGGCTTTGGAAAATGAAAGCTGTTTTTTTTTGTTTGCCTGTAATCACTTGAGTTGACAGACAGATTGCATGGCTAAATAGACAAACCGATATATACATATATTGAATAAACAAACAGACAGACATTATATATATATATATATATATATATATATATATATACTAGCAGTGTACCCGGCGTTGCCCGGTAAGTTAAGAGTTCAAACGTGACACTTAAAACATTTCTAACACACAATTAGGTAAATATATTTGTGGTAATTTATGCCACCTACCTAATGCGCAAAAATTACCTACATTCAGTGGCGCAACTAGGGGGCGGGCATTGGGGGACATTTGCCCCCTCCGAAATAAAAAAATTAAAAGATTAGACCAAAATTTGTTTTAAATAGTTTTAAATAAAATACAAATATATAAATATAATAATGATCAAATTAATTTTGGTTTTCTCTGCCATATATTAGGATGGCTCACTTTAAAATGGACAAAAATAAAGTTGATTTTTTTTATCATGAGCATTTTAGTTTTCTGGTTCACTGTGATTTAAAACATGGATATACCAAATTTCACACCATTTGTGCTCCTATAAATACTGCCTCAGTGCACTTGTTATCTCGTGTTTTATGGTATTCGGCAGTTGTATTAAATGAAAATTTTGCAATGTTTAAAATGCTATATTTTAGATTCAAAGAACAATTTTATTACACAGTAAGAATTAAACAGTAAAATAATACTTGTTACATGACACATTAACCAGACTGTATTGCAGAGTAGTTTTAAGTACGCCATTCAAAAATACTTTGCAATGCTGTTCAACAATTTGGAGCAAGTACTGCTTTTCCTCTTCTGATTTGGTGAGCGATGAGTTGAATGATGACGCCAGTGCAATTCCCCGCTCAGCACAGTCATTGACAACTTTCAAGGAAGAGACCACTGATGTTGCCTTCTGAAAGGATGGAGTTTTTTGCCAGGTGGAAGCATTAGTCACGAGAACATTTATGGGAAGCAGAAGAGCATTAAAGAAGAGCAGCAACGACGAGGTCGCAAAATCCTTTCATGTCACATTATGAAGTGCTGAAGGATCATTTGTGCACCTTTCTTCTTTCTGATCATCAGAAGATTTATCCGTGAATTGCCTCAAGCAAGCAGCGATGCTGTTTTTCTCATCCACTGAGACACTTTGAGAAAAGAGAACCAGATGAATGAGTTCTGCACCAGAAGGTACCAGAGATGTCGGCCAATCGTTTTTCAATGCAGTTTGAGAAATGAAGGGAGAAACATTCTTATAATCAATAAGAAGCTTGATGAAATCCAGATAATTCAGAGGTGTGTCTGCTAGAATGGGACACTGAATCCAAGCTTTAACCAAAGATACCAAATTCTGCAATTGATCTGTTTTCATGCTTAGTCAGCTTGAATTGGTGACGGAAGAGATAAATCTTCATGATGTAGATTATTCTAGTCATCCACCTTAAATGGTGATAAGCTCATGGAACACGAAAACGCTCCCAAAGTGGGATAATTTCTCCCAGGAAGATAAGATTCAGAGTCAGAAGCTCTTTGTAATCTTCACGTGGCAAATATCTTGTCTTTCATTTGAAGGATATTTGAACAAATTGTGATGACTTCTTCTTTTAATGGCTTGAGATTTTGCTCCAGTCGAACATCGTGGCATATACTAAATTCTTCCTGTCTTAATTTTGGCCAAAACGTCTTAAAGCGCTTGAATAGCAGCACATCCGGTCCAGTTGTACTACCCCCCAAATGTCTTATAGAAGACGGATGTGTTTGTAAACATACCATTGGCCAGTAGGCTCAATTAGGGGAAGTGCCTAGCTCAATAAACATTGGCATGTCAACTGGACAGTATACAAGCAAAGAAATAGGTCATGAAAAAATTGTACCAACTGCCAGACGGCTGTGTTTGTAAACATACCATTGGCCAGTAGGCTCAATTAGGGGAAGTGTCTAGCTCAATAAACAGGAGTTGTGTCAACTTCTATGCCAGTTAAAAGGACAACACTTTTCGACATAGTAGCCATAACTAAATGAATGATATTTATATAGCTGCAACATTTGATCTTATAACACTTGATTTTTATAACTGGTGAAAATCAAAACTTCTAGAGATTTCTAGAATTTCCCGGAACCCTCTCAAGTTTTCATGATTATATAGAAGCTTCTAGAACCTTCTAGAGACTTCATACAACCTTCCAGAACCTTCTAGAATTGTATAGATTTTTTTCTAAAACTTTCCAGAACCTTCTAGCATTTTCTGTGTGCTTTATATATACATACTCACATTCGAAACTCATTCAAAATTATTTAAAATATCAGTGTCGATGAGGCAGTATATTCATGAATTTTTTTCAGTACTGTCTTGAAGTCAAAGCAAAGGAAACACAAAAAACATAATGCTCCAAAAAAATTTGACAAAAAGTTATTTTGGGCCACCCTAATATATATATATATATATATATAGATAGATAGATAGGGATAGATAGATAGATAGATAGATAGATAGATAGATAGATAGATAGATAGATAGATAGATAGATAGATAGACAGATAGATAGATACAGACAGACTGACAGACAGAGACATAGAGAGACGAAATGATCCACTGAAACCAAAATCAAATTTTTAGCTTTTTAAGACGCACTATCCACCCATTTTCTTTTACTGTATTTTCAGATGGAAAAGGGAGGGGAGATGAGAGAGGGCATGAGTAGATTACTTAATTTCCTATTATTTAGGGCACTACAGTATAAGTCGCTTTGGGCTTTACTTCACGTGACAACAGTAACCAAGTAGGGATCTAAAGCTGATTTGCCAAAAACTAATCGATAAATCTTCGGGGAAACAATTCATTTTTTTTTCCTTTCGTTTCCCCTACTCCACAAAGCTCGGTGCATCGCAATCATATGCTCGACAGAGATGTTCTGATTAGTGTTTGGCTCGCTCGGACGGACTGGTCAAACATTAAACGTCAGAATTGTTTTATACATCGGTTGGTTGGTATTATAAATACCAAGTTTGGTATATGCATATATATATATATATATATATACATATTTATATATATACAAATAGAATGTCAGGTATTTAGTGATCTCCGTAGGATAAATATATTGGTATGGGATGCTTTGATTTTGTGCTGGCTTGGGGAATAACGCATTGCGCCCATTTCTTTGTTTGTTGTTTTATTTTTGGTTTTTTGGTTTTTTTTTTCGTTTTGAGGGCTCTAGGAAAAGGTACGTTTGGGGGCCCTAGGCAAAGGTATATTTGGGGCCCTAGGCAAAGGTATGTTTGGGGCCCTAGGCAAAGGTATGTTTGGGGCCCTAGGCAAAGGTATGTTTGGGGCCCTAGGCATAGGTATGTTTGGGGCCCTAGGCAAAGGTATGTTTGGGGCCCTAGGCAAAGGAACATTTTGGCGGCCTAGGAAAAGTACTTTTGGGGCCCTAGACAAAGGTGCATTATGTGGGTGGGGGGAGTCCTGGGGAAGGTACATTCAAAAGGTCATAGTAAAAAGTCCCAAAGGGAGTAACCTTTGAAGTGTGGGGTGGGGAGGGGGCGACGACTCTGGGTATCCAACTAGTTAGCCTATCCATAAGGCAACAACGTCTTTAGGGTAACGTACCTAACGTACCGCAGGGCGCAAGTGAAATTCACCCAATGCACATTTTCAACGCCCCTGTCCGTATGTGTCAGTCGGTGATTGAAGTCCCTGTAAGGATGAGGTGAAATCTCTTAGATCCTATAAACCACTAATGGGACGGGGTTTTTTTTTTTGTATGGTGACCTTCTTTCATCCCCGACATAGCCGATTGTGCAGTGGCCATGGAGGCATCGCGGGAACATATAGCGGGGGGACTTAAGCCACGACCTGAAATACCCACTGGTCCTCAACGGAGATAGAACGAGGTACCTTCAAGTCGACAGTCGAGCGCTTTACCTCACTACCCACCGTCTGGTACAGTGATTTGCTTTAAAATGACTTAGCGATTGGTTCGATTAGGTTGCGGGGACCCACCTGGTGTAGAGGGGCGGAGGCCCCCATTAAGTGCGTGGTATAAAAGATAGACTGGTATTATTAGCAGGCCGGTGTAGGGCTTTCTGTAAAACAGCCTCATTTTCCTGCAATAGACGAATTTGACTTTAAATGATGTAATAAGTGTCAAAGAATGACTGTGTAATACATGAGTAATGTCTTTGTAAGTATACAATGAATCATTGGGGACGAGGTGGTTGCGTCCACAGATGTAAATACGAAACGTTTTCTCAGTAAAACGCCAATTATGTTTTACCATAGGAAGTATTGTTCCATACGCAAACTATAAGACATTATTCTCTAACAGCCGGTTCAGTGAAAGACACGTTTATTTACAAGCCGGTTAACTTTAAGACAAGTTTTTCTTTACAAGCTATTTCACCAAGAAGGACACATCTATCTACCAGCTGGTTCACCAACAAGGACACATCTATCTACCAGCTGACTCATCAACAAGGACACATCTATCTACCAGCTGGTTCACCAACAAGGACACATCTATCTACCAGCTGACTCATCAACAAGGACACATCTATTTACCAGCTGGTTCACCAACAAGGACACATCTATTTACCAGCTGGTTCACCAACAAGGACACATCTATTTACCAGCTGGTTCACCAACAAGGACACATCTATTTACCAGCTGGTTCACCAACAAGGACACATCTATTTACCAGCTGGTTCACCAACAAGGACACATCTATCTACCAGCTGACTCATCAACAAGGACACAGCCTATTTACCAGCTGGTTCACCAACAAGGACACATCTATCTACCAGCTGGTTCACCAACAAGGACACATCCATCTATCAGCTGGTTCACCAACAAGGACACATCTATCAACCAACAGGGCCTCACAATGTCAAATCACTTCGTCTCGCTAACAGACACAGAATCAACAGGATCGTTGAAAGATTTTATTGTAATCTTGGAGAAGTAGACATAGGAAACGAAGAGAGAATACGAAACACTTTTAGAATGAGATGTGTCTCAGGTCGAGTTCTAAATACATAGGTTCCTTCTAAACAAACAGCTCCCTTCTAAATACTACATGTTTCTTCTAAATAAAAACATGTTCCTTCTCAATAAAACGAGTATGTCTAAACCAATATAACCAACTTGGGTGAATGAATGGACGGGCCAAAATGTAACGAACCTAAAGGTGACCAGACGACAACTGCTGTGTCCCTGAAGTCTTCCAACGGAAAACTTTCTTTTTTTTTTAAGAAGCAAAGAGAATGAATGAATGCGTACATACACTGTGATCAACAAAACATGGAACTTTCCCCCCCCCCGGAAGATTCGCAGCAATGGCTAGAAGCGCAATAAGCTGAAGGCTTCTGTAGGTGTGGAGAGTTTGTGTTTCATGGAAGGGGGAGGGGGAGGTGAGCAGGAGATCCGTAGTTTACACAAAAGGAGTATGAGGGGTGGAAGGCTAGAAAAGAGTCTCAGAGCAGATGGAGATAATCCACTAAAGCCTGGAGCATTTAGATAACGTACTTCGAAGGAAGCACCCACTGTTCCACTCCATCATTACAATGTCTATACAAGCTCTTCTTTTTAATTATATAGGCAAGTGTCGGCATCGAACTCTCGGGCTCTCCCCCCCCCCCACTACCACCCGCCCAGGACCCCCCCCCCTTATTGATCGCCAGGCGCTATCTGTTTGTGTAGCCTCCCCCCCCCTCCCCCTCCCCGCAGCGTGATCCAATTAACGGGGAGCGATTTTCAATAACAGAGTCGGGGAAAGAGGGGGGGGGGGGAGACGGTGTCGTCTCATGATTAAGCCAAGGGAATTTTATCCTTCCGTGAAGGCTAAGTGTTGTGTTCGGCAAGACACCGTACAACGAAAACATCTCATTTTGGCTTTCTGTGTTGTTGTTGTTGTTATTGTTTTTTATTCTTCTTTCTATCGGAAATATTCACATTTTTCTTTTTTTACATTATTTTTTTTTTTATTTTTATTAAGACCAGCACCGAATTACTCAAGCAACTTATTGTGGGGGTAAAAAAAAAGTGTATCGATCCACTAACATGATTTTGAATAAGGAATTGTTATTATCGATATTTTTTTTTATTCCAGTACACAAAGGGTTAGAAGGCCGTGGCTTTTACATGTTGCAAAGTTTTAAATTCAATTTATTTGTGCTCAATGAAAAGGGAGGGGCTGCTGTATCGTTGGCTGTGAATAAAATGGCCAGATTTTTTTGTATTCACACGTTACATGCCAAAAATGTATTTACCTCACCCTCTCGGTAGGAGATTTGAAAAAAAAACAATAACTTGTTTATCAAAAGACAGTATGTTAAAGCTTTTTTTTTTTCAAAACAATTTTCTAATCTTTCATTGCAGATCACTGACCTGTATTTGACATGAAAATCTCTTGACTCCTTTCTTCGTGGTGGTGTTGGTGGTGGAGGGGGGGTGAGAGAGAGAGAGAGGGGAGAGAGAGAGAGAGAGAGAGAGAGAGAGAGAGAGAGAGCCATTGTTGTTGTTGTTGTTGTTTTACTTCAACGACTATGCCAATAACACATTAGTAAGTCTTAGTCAAACCAATTGTCAATTTATTTATTTTTTATTTGGTCGTACTTAGCAGCATAACCTGTTTGTTATAGGAACACCAAAAAAAAATATACGCAAACACACTCTTTGCAACAAAAAAAACCTGGCATACAAATTCCTGGAAAAATAAATTGAGGCTATTAAACAAAGTCAGCCTTAGATGTACACACGACGGGGGGGGGAATGAGGGTATCAATTCCTGAGCCTAGAATGAGAGTAATTTGTGTGGGGGCCTTTGGGGGTGAGTGGGGTGGGGGGAGACTAGGGCTTGGTAGTTTAGATTTGATACAGTTAAGTTATACAAAAAATATCTACAAGCGTCGGGTCCCCCCTCCAGAGGCGCGGCGTAGGGCGGTGGACCCAGTTTCTAGCCCCACTGCACACAATTATAGTCATCACCAAATATGGTTATAATCCACTCACATATTCATATACAGGCTATACGCCCCCCCCCCCCAAAAAAAAAAAGTTACTTTAAGCCATTGCAAACAATAGTTACTTTAAGCCAGTGCACCCAAAAGTTATTCTAAGCCAGTGCACCCAAAAGTTATTTTAAGCCAGTGCACCCAAAAAGTTATTTTAAGCCAGTGCATCCAAAAGTTATTCTAAGCCAGTGCACCCAAAAGTTATTTTAAGCCAGTGCACCCAAAAGTTATTTTAAGCCAGTGCACCCAAAAAGTTACTTTAAGCCAGTGCAACCAAAAGTTACTTTAAGCCAGTGCACCCAAAAGTTTTTTTAAGCCAGTGCACCCAAAAGTTACTTTAAGCCAGTGCACCCAAAAGTTACTTTAAGCCAGTGCACCCAAAAGTTTTTTTAAGCCAGTGCACCCAAAAGTTACTTTAAGCCAGTGCACCTAAAAGTTACCTGATGCCAGAAGCCCCAAAAACACTCTGGAATGTTTTTTTTTAGCAGAGAACTGAGTTTTTAATGGGGTGTGGTATGACAGGTAATCATTAAATGAGACAATGGGAGAAATGAAACCGGATATGACCGCAGCAGAAGTAACACAATATACCCTAGTGTCGTCCCCCTGACATGGTTCCACATAAACAGCCAAGTCTCCCACGTACGAATCAGTGGTAGGCGACTATCTGTGACATGAGTGCCCACGCATGATATCCGTGACAGACTTTTTTTTTCAAACTTTTTATTTATTAATAAATGAATTAATGAAATAGAAGAAACAGAAATGAGTGATTCAAATGGAGCAGACACTAACTCAATCACTAGCCATATTTAGCTAGCGTTATAGCGTAAGGTAAAATAGGAATAGTATACATTTTTATCCCAGTAAATAAAGTTTTTATATATTTATTATTATTTTAGTGATGGTCAGGGCCGGACTGACCAGTAAACTTAATGGGCTACAGACTTAGGGCCCCCTGTAAAACAAAAACGGTTACTCTTTTATCAGACTTTAAAGATTCTCTGCGATTTGTCATCCTCAACTTTGTACAAGAAAACTGAATAACTCTTTGGATCTTCTGGGAACAAACATTTCGTACTCCAAAAAAAATAAGGCTTCAATTTTTTGTTGTTACATGCCCTAGGCCCACGATAACTTTATTTTGTTGCAGGCCCACGATAACTTTATTTTGTTGCAGGCCCACGATAACTTTATTTTGTTGCAAGCCCACGATAACTTTATTTTGTTGCAGGCCCACGATAACTTTATTTTGTTGCAGGCCCACGATTTTTTTTTGTTGCAGGCCCACGATAACTTTATTTTGTTACAAGCCATAGGCCCAGTGTAACATTTTAATGGTGACGGTAGTTTAGCAATGTCAGAACCTCTGATGACGGCATCATGAACTAATGTCTCTATAACCAGTGGCGTATAACGGAGGAGAAGGAGGGGCGTGACGTTGAACAGTTGTATTAGTAAATAGTGAAGAGTCTTGCGAACCCAGAACTTTCTATCTCGGCTCCTAAAGTACGGTTGGGTGGTTGGGTGGTTGGTGGTGGTGGTTATGGGGGGGAGTGGTTTGGCGTCAAATGAGTCATCATTCCTAATTCCTAACCTTTATGGAACAACTCTATGTTTAAAGTTGTGGTTTTTTTTTTAAACTCTTCGAACACAATAACTTCTGACATGACCAGTTGCTGGAGGGGGAAAGAGAGGGCAGGAATCTTGATAGCAGAAAATATAATAATAAAACCGTTTCATACGTAAAACTCATTTTGTATTTCGTAACAAAAATACAACTAGTGCCACTTTCTGTTTAATATGACGGGGTAGTTTTACTTTCAGACACTGGAGATTTCAGATTTCCTTTACATTAGAAGAGAGGCAAGTGGAAAAGAGGAGGGGGGGGGATATATAAAGAAATGAAGGAGATGTCAAAGGAGCTCTAAATGCCCGGATGCGACATTCACGTTGCAAACAGGCAGCAAGAAGATACAGTTTCATTAGCTGTCATGGAACGCTACACATTGTATTAAATAAACAAACAGACAGACAGATGGATGGATGGACGGATGAGTGGATGGATGGATATATGGGTGGATGGATGGATGGATATATGAGTGGATGGATGGATGGATATATGGATGGATATATGGGTGGATGGATATATGGGTGGATGGATGAATGGATACATGAGTGGATGGATGGATGGTGGATGGATGGATATATGGGTGGATGGGTGGACGGACGAACTGATGGACAAACAGACAGACAGAATGACGGGTGGATGGATCTATGGATGTGTGGTTCCATGGATGGATGGACGGACGGATAGATAGATAGATAGATAGATAGATAGATAGATAGATAGATAGATAGATAGATAGATAGATAGATAGATAGATAGATAGATAGATAGATAGATAGATAGATAGATAGATAGATAGATAGATAGATAGATAGATAGATAGATAGATAGATAGATAGATAGATAGATAGATAGATAGATAGATAGATGGATGGATGGATGGATGGATGGATGGATGGATGGATGGATGGATGGATAGATAGATAGATAGATAGATAGATAGATAGATAGATAGATAGATAGATAGATAGATAGATAGATAGATAGATAGATAGATAGATAGATAGATAGATAGATAGATAGATAGATAGATAGATAGATAAATAGATAGATAGATAGATAGATAGATAGATAGATAGATAGATAGATAGATAGATAGATAGATAGATAGATAGATAGATAGATAGATAGATAGATAGATAGATAGATAGATAGATAGATAGATAGATAGATAGATAGATAGATAGATAGATAGATAGATAGATAGATAGATAGATGGATGGATGGATATATGAGTGGATTTGTAACAGTTAACGCTTGATGTGAAATATTTCAAACGTGTAAGGATCTCTAATTAAAAATATTTATAATTTTCAATAAGTTGCAAGCCTTTGAAGGAAGCCAACATTTTCAAAATGGCTGCAATTAAAAATCTTCTTAATAAACATGGCTCCATCCAAAAGCTTTTTTTTTTTTACAAACATGGACGTAATTAAGGAAATATTTGACCTGGAAAGAAAAAAGGACTGATTTTCATCTTTTTATTTTGTATAATTTTTTTTTAATTCAATTTTACTGATTTAAAAATATTTAAAAAAAAACATAAAGATTTATGCGGAATGTTTCAAAATTAAATTCTCCTATCTTTATATTTCAACAACTTCTTGTGCTATTTATTTAAGGAAATAAAAATTTCTTCAGCGTCTGAAAAAAAAATAACAAAAAAAAAATGTTTTTTTGTTCCATTCTTTTTCTTCTCTTATTTCTCCGATCCATATTTTTGAAGACAATGTACCCAATATATTGGAATCAAATGTCAGATCACACATATATTGCAGGATTTTACTTGGTTTGTGTGTGTGTATGTGTGAGTGTGTGTGTGTGTGAGTGTGTGTGTGTGTTGTTGTTGTTGTTGTTCTTATTGTTGTTGTAAAGATCACAGGCAATTTTATTTTTAAATAATTTTTGAACAAAGACAGTGGGAAATGTTTCATTTGCTTCCACCGATGAATATTTTATGAACTGAACAAATCTGATATAAATGGAACGTGTGAAGAAAAGCATTTGTAATAGATGTGTGAGTCTATGTGCATGTATAAAATATGTATCAATGCATGTACCAGTGACTCTCAACGTGTGTCCGCTGGTGTTCAGTGAATCCGATTCGAGTGATCCATGAATAAAGAAAAAGAAATGTGCAATTCAAAATTGGGTGGCACAGAGGCTTTCAATGTAGAATGTAAGTCGTCTGCTGAAATAAAGTTAAACTATCCGCGGAAGAAAATGTCTGGTATGCCAGGATTTTTCAAAAGTTCGAGGACCACTGATTGGTAGATACATTGATTGATATGTTGATTGATTGGCTGATTGGTAGATACATTGATTGATATGTTGATTGATTGGCTGATTGGTAGATACATTGATTGATATGTTGATTGATTGGCTGATTGGTAGATACATTAATTGATATGTTGATTGATTGGCTGATTGGTAGATACATTGATTGATATGTTGATTGATTGGCTGATTGGTAGATACATTGATTGATATGTTGATTGATTGGCTGATTGGTAGATACATTGATTGATATGTTGATTGATTGGCTGATTGATAGATACAATGATTGATATGTTGATTGATTGGCTGATTGGTAGATACATTGATTGATATGTTGATTGATTGGCTGATTGGTAGATACATTAATATGTTGATTGATTGGCTGATTGGTAGATACATTGATTGATATGTTGATTGGTTGATTGGCTGATTGGTAGATACATTGATATGTTGATTGATTGGCTGATTGGTAGATACATTGATTGATATGTTGATTGGTTGATTGGCTGATTGGTAGATACATTGATATGTTGATTGATTGGCTGATTAATTGATTGATTCGATAATTGATATATTGGCAGATACGAAAATAGATTGGCTAACAGATAAGCTGATTGATTGGTTGATTTATTGATTGACGACTTGATTAGGATCTAGCCGTACGTTTGTACTTCACATAATAACTAGCTGGGTAGTGAACGGGGGGGGGCGCTAAAAAAGAAAAAAACCCAAAACTGTTTGATCAGTTTTAATTAGCAACATTTCAAACAGACTCCCTACAATACAAAAAATATTCCGTGTTGATTTTAAAAAAAAAAAAACATTTGTTTGTTGCCAACTTTTATTGTCGTTTGTTTTTTTTCTTCGGGTCATCTTCATTTTTTATTTTTATTTATTTATTTATTTTTATTATTTTTTGACAATGTCTAATTTTTTTTTAAATCTCTTGATAGCTAAAGTGTATACTTTCCTTTTGAGTTGAGTTTGTTTTGTTTGTTTTTTAATGGATACATCTAAATCAAAATAAATAACAATACTGTAGTGGAAATGTATGTTATTTCGATAATCTAATAACATAAAAGCGATGTGGGTTCTGCGTTAAATCGAAACTAAAGAATTAATACAACAGTAAAATAAAAGTTGATTTACTAACAGGTTAAAGGTATGACGTTATGTAGATATCAACAGAAGAAACGATGATTTCGTAATATTAATGTATGTGTGTTCATTTGATAAAATATAGGTTTAGATATGTGTCTACTTTATAAAGAAAGCTCAATAAAGAATTAATTTTAGGATTTTATAAATATTAAACAAAATGTTGAGACTAATCTATTCAGCCTTGATCAAACGTTCAACAACAATACGTGTAGTATAAAACTACAAGACTAAATGTTGTCAAATCTTCTAAACTGAAAAAAAAATTGTCAACTTAATCCCAGTTTCCAAGTTTTAGTTTTGAGAATGACTGTTGTATTAATGTTGAGTATTTTTGTTTGTTTTTTTTAGTGTTAAATATTATTAATGTTGAAATGTTAAGTATTATTATTGTTTTGATATTGAGTGTTACTGTTTTAATGTTCAGTTTTATTGTTTATTTTAATGTTGAGTATTATTGTCATATCAATGTTGTGTATTTTTGTTATTTATCTATTTATCAATGAATTCTCTCGAGTCAAGAAACAGTATATCTAACGTTCAATCTTACACATTGTGCGCGTGTATGGGAGAGAGGGAGGGACTTAATGGATGACCAGCGGTCATTTAAAATGACCCCTAAGTGAAAAAAAGAAATATTCTGAAACCATCCATCATTTTTTTCCGTATTCTGAAATTAGAGTAAATCATAAATGTACTTAAACGGTATTGTAGGCCTCCAATGATCATATGTTATTGTAGGCCTACACTGATCATATGCTATTGTAGGCCTACACCGATCATATGCTATTGTACGCTTAAACTGATCATATGCTATTGTAGGCTTACACTGATCATATGGTATTGTAGGCTTACACTGATCATATGCTATTGTAGGCTTACACTGATCATATGGTATTGTAGGCCTACCCTGATCATATGGTATTGTAGGCCTACCCTGATCATATGGTATTGTAGGCCTACACTGATAATAGGGTATCGTAGGCCTCCAATGATCATATGATATCGTAGGCTTACACTGAGCCTATCGATTTCATGTTTACTAAAGAAAGATACACGATATTTAGTTTTACGACCAGCAGTTTACTAAAATTTAAACATGCAATATTAGAGTTTAAATATAACTGGTGCTGTAAAGATCACTATCTAATGTGTAGAAACAAGCTTCATTTCATTTGTCCCTAATTACATTTGACTCAACAACGATTACAACTGACTCGGCATAAATTGTTACACCGGACATTTTGTTCTCATTGTTAAAATCAAATACATTATGTCATAAAGATAAAATAATGAAAGTATAGGCGTTTATGATAATATGTCTGCTATTGTGTCTGCTATTGTGTCTGCTATTGTGTCTGCTATTGTGTCTGCTATTGTGTCTGCTATTGAGTTTGTTGTTGTGTCTGCTCTTGTGTCTGCTATTGTGTCTGCTATTGAGTTTGTTGTTGTGTCTGTTCTTGTGTCTGTCAATGTGTCTGCTATTGTGTCTGTTATTGTGTCTGCTATTGTGTCTGCTATTGTGTCTGCTATTGAGTTTGTTGTTGTGTCTGTTCTTGTGTCTGTCAATGTGTCTGCTATTGTGTCTGCTATTGTGTCTGCTATTGTGTCTGCTATTGAGTTTAATGTTGTGTCTGTTCTTGTGTCTGTCAATGTGTCTGCTATTGTGTCTGTTATTGTGTCTGCTATTGTGTCTGCTATTGTGTCTGCTATTGAGTTTGTTGTTGTGTCTGCTCTTGTGTCTGTTAATGTGTCTGTTTTTGTGTCTGCTATTGTGTCTGTTGGTTTGTTTTTTAAGTTTGATGGTCCGGGATCTGAATTCTATTTGTTTTTGTGTGGCCAGTATTTCTGCTTAAATCCACAGTCCAACGTATCATAATTTAAAACTATATGTTTTTGTTTAATGTGTAATCTTCATCTTTATCTATGCAAGGGAAAGTGTGTGTGTGTGTGTGTGTGTGGTGCTAGACATGCGTATTTGTGTGTGGCCGGGAGAAGATATCTATTGTTCAGTGGTGTGCAAATATTTCTTTTACTTCATTCACCCCGAATCTCAGAGCCACAAGTACTATCTAATTATAACCGTTGTTGATTGAATTATTTCATTTATAATTAAAGACTTAGTGAAGCACATAGTGGTTTGTTTTCAAGAATTAACTCTACATCTACTTGAAAAATATAAAACCGTCAAGAAATATAGTTCGCCTACAAAAATAAACTTTCACTTTTTTTTTTTTTTAATTTTTGTATTTTTTCATTCCTGATTGAAAGACTCCAATAATTACGTACACATACAAAATGTATGTACATGTATATAGCTGTACCATACCCATAGAAAAGAAATGTACATATTTGTACAGGCGACCCTCTAGTATTTTATTGGTTCGTTCGATGGCAGTGCTGGCTCATAAAAAGAACGCAATACTTATGAAGCAAGATATTTTTTTTTATTTATTTGAAGCCTGTTCATGTGTCTAGCGATCCTTTTGTTTGAACAGGTCCAAGTTTACTCATTACCTGTCTACTCCCCCCCCCCCCAAACTTCTACCCAATCACCGGATATAATAATATTCACGTGACCATTCCAATTGTTTGAACCAATGGTCGTAGAGAGTATTAAAAGTGTCAACACTCGCCTCGTAAAAAATAAATGAATGTTGGTTAGAGCAGTGGTCCCTCAACCTTTTTGTTTTCTCGCCACGGACCGGTCAACGTTTGATAATTTCACCGCGGCCCCACTGGTATGGTTAGGGTAGGGGGGGCGTTGATTATTTCTCGTTCATGGAAAGTCGCACAATCACGAGATAAATAAATAAAAAAAGGAAATAATTTCATGTTTCTTGGCCGGCCCAGTAAATTTTGTTCCACGGACCGATGCCGGCCCGCTGCCCGAGGGTTGGGGACCACTGGGCTAGAACATCTCTATTTGTGATGAAAAACTGCAGTGAGGTGATAAAATATTATATCTCACTGGCAAAATGGACGTTAGCATTTAGTTTATGAGAGGATGATATCTATCGGTGCAGATTTATTATGGTCGTGATAGTACTTTTATACTGTTGCTAATGTACAAACACACTTGCGTAAACATGTATTCTTTTTTTAATCTTTATGGTGCATCAAACAAAAAGCACTGAAAAAGAAAGTTTAGGGTGCATATGAATGGAACATAATCAGAAGGGACATAATTAGTGCAGAGTGATAATTTGTTTCGTGCGATTCAGTTTTTTAAACTTTTTATCTTTCCTTCAAATCTTCAAGTTTCGTCAGTGAAAAAAGATTTGTGAATTTTCTTTAAGAATTTATTTAGCGAAGAAATATTCATGTTAGGAAATTTCATTCTCTAAAATTCTGCTTGTTATGTTTAATATGTTTATGTTTATATGTGTAGAGAAATACAGACTTCTAAATAAATAGTTGTCTGAATTGCTTTTGAAGACAAGGAGTTAATTCAAATAGTTCAGTTTCCGTGTTGTTATTGATTGTGTCCATAATGCAGAACATAACAAAGTGTCCATAATGCAAGCAGAAGCTAACAAAGTATAGTTTTAGTGGAGAAAAGTTATTTTTGAACGAAATAAAGCAAGAATAGGTTACCTTCTATACATGGAATTAAAACTGTATATTATGTAGAATTTATTGTTTATTGTCATATTCACAATGAACAAAAAAGAATATTTCTTTTACCAGAAATAGGTGAAACCTAAGATGGTGGACGTATTCATATCTCTTAGTTGTAGATTTATGAAAACACTTTTTGTTACAGTTTCAAAATTATCGGTTGTAAAAATGCTTCTGCCTGTATTACTTGACAACTCTGTGTGTATGTGCCTGTGTGTGTGTGTGTGTGTGTGTGTGCTATTGTATTATGTTTAAAGAAAGGGCCTCAAATTTATCTATCAGCATCAAAACTTTATTTTGTGGATACTTATGGTCAGTGATTCTCAAAGTGGGATGATTTGAAGAGGGTGGCCACAAAAAAAACCGTTTTAAAAGTAACTTAATCTAACAGAAAATTACAATTAATTTTAGCATTTCTTACTTTTGTGTTTTATGAATCGCGAAAACCGAAAAGTTCTCTTAAAAGGTCGCGAACAGCAAATATTTTTGAGAGCTAAGAATGATGACTACTTTATAACAGTGATGGCCAACCTTTTTTTTTTTTTGGGGGGGGGGGGGCGCTTGCCTGATCAACAAAAAAAAAAAAACACTTAATGATTGCAAAGTGCCAACACTTCAATTAAAATCAAAGGAAGTGATATTTTTAGCCGCGTGCCGACTGATGAGGCTCTGCTGCCGACTGTGGCACGCGTGTCAGAGGTTCGCCGCCACTGCTTTTAAAATGTAATCGTTAAGTTACCATGGGATACCTCTTCCGGTTTCTCAGTTGTGGGAGGGGAAGGTGACGTTTGATCCATACATGTATTACGTCATCAAAATGTTGCACAGAAGACATACATTTAAGAAATGGAGGGCGTAGGAGAATCAAATCAATTCATTGGTCGACAAACAAACACTGTCGATTACGTTAATGAATTAGATAAATACAGTCATTTATTTGGGTCAATCGAACTAAATCGTAAAAAAAACGTCTTGAAATAAAGAAAGCAGACCACCGATCGAGGCTAAGCAGAAGTCGTATGGATGTTTTGAAAGACAAATGAAATAGACTCTGATGAAGCTGTATTTGACTCTCTGAGTAAGGCCGGTCTAAGCAGTGATAGGGCCCTTGGCAGAGTATAAATTGCACGATCGATAACTTGAATGAAGGGTGGGCCTTTTATATCGTAAAGGGCTACCGAGATCTAATCTTAGGAACGAGATACCTATCAATGGGGCCCCTCTGGTCAAACCCACCAACCAATTGTTAACTACCGAGAGCTAATCTTGGGCCCCTGACACCTTTCACTACATGGAACTCCTCTGATGCCACCCACCAATCGCTAACTACCGAGAGTTAATTTTGGGCCCGTGACACTTATTACTAAATTGGGCCCCTCTGATCAAACCCACCCACCCACCGATTGTTTAGTCATTTTGAAGGAGACCATTGTACCGGATGGAGCCCCCTAAGGAAATGGGGCACCCTAGTCACTAGTCACATGCGTTCGAGCTGCACCTCCTGTACTGATACTCTATCTATACCATACCTCCTGTACTGATACTCTATCTATACCGTACCTCCTGTACTGATACTCTATCTATACCGTACCACAAATCTCTCCTCACACAACCTCTGGGTCTGGGATGAAGGGTCGCCCCTAGTTGTCACCGGTGATCCTTCTAAAGCTGCGCTCGCGTATATGCATTCGCGCACACGCGACTCACCAAGTGCGCACACGAAATACAGCAGTGCTCACAAATTTTCGAATGTGGGCCTACACACTATTAGGCTGGGCACACACTCACACACTCTCTCACACACACACACACAATTAATTTCCTACCAAATATATTCAGCAGAAAGTATCATTAGGGATATTATGTGTAGCATTAGGGATATTATGTGTAGCATTAGGGTTATTATGTGTAGCATTAGGGATATTATGTGTAGCATTAGGGATATTATGTGTAGCATTAGGGATAGTATGTGTAGCATTAGGGATATTATGTGTAGCATTAGGGATATTATGTGTAGCATTATGGATATTATGTGTAGCATTATGGATATTATGTGTAGCATTATGGATAGTATGTGTAGCATTAGGGATATTATGTGTAGCATTAGGGATATTATGTGTAGCATTATGGAAATTATGTGTAGCATTAGGGATATTATGTGTAGCATTAGGGATAGTATGTGTAGCATTATGTATATAGATGTGTAGCATTAGGGATATTATGTGTAGCATTATGGATATTATGTGTAGCATTAGTTCCCACCACTAGGTGCCGCTGTTATTAGTATTTAAATAAACAACAACAAAAACAGAATAAGAAAAATTAAGTCTGCATGTTTTGAAACAAAAATCAAATCTCAAATATGACAAGAGTCGCGTTGAGAAAGGAAATATTGTTATTAAAGTTTTGGTTGGTATTTAAATAAGTCTCTCCAATACACAAGTACAATGTGTACGATTGAATGTTAGATATACTGCTACTTAAATCGAGAGAATTAATGGATAAATAGACAAATAACAATAATGCTCAACATTAAAATAACAATAATATTCAAATTAAAGGAAATACATATTGTATCAGTACTAAGACGATACTGTTTTAATATTTGAAATATAAGGTTGTTTTTGTTTTACCTATTAAAGGTGAGATTTAAAAAATTAACATATTCCTACAGTAAGTTGTATTTCACAAGTCAATGTTTGTCTCCAGTTCAAAACGATCCCTATGATCAAGGTAAAGAACGCCATTATAATATTTCCAAACAACTTTTTTACAAATAATCTTCATTATCTTTAATCAGTGCATACAAATTCATTTAAACATGCAAAGTGTATTTACCTTCCATTTAATAGCAAAATATAGTGCAGAAATGGTTCAAGTACTGAACACGTATTTACAGATACGATTACAATTACCCAAGGTGCAAATACGAGTAGAAGAACATTAGTTGTTTGTTTTATTGCAACTAAGGCTACAAGTAAACCAATTATGAAAAAAAGCACACGCTGGTAATAAAATAGGGAAAATAATAGAGTTTCGAGAAGAAAGTAAACAATGAAACTTCCGCTTATCTATAATACAAATTTTACATCATATGTTCCGGTTTCCGTCTGTCATCGCGACTTCCGTCTGTCATCGCGACTTCCGTCTGTCATCCAACATGGCGGCATAAACAATTCAAAGATGGCAGAAACATTTACTGTTTTCTTCTTAACATGCATAATCCGGTTACCAACTGGCCAGCCGAGTAAGAATAATCTCCAACATTGCTGCCAGAATTGACATTGGACCAGCCATATGTTTAGTGCCGAGGTTGATGAATCACCGTACACTAACATACGGTAGGTAAGATCATGAATGCCAATTGGCAATCACAATGTAATATGTTTTCGACCGCCTCATTTATTACCAAAGGGTAATTAAGCGATCTTAGGAGAAGTAACACAAAATCATGCCTTATGTTTTGTGATACTCTCCGAAACAAATTTATATCTCACAGTAACGTAATAAATCTATGGTGTTCAATTTGTTATTAAATGAGAAGCGATCATAAAAGAAATATTAACAGAAATCGTTCAATTAATATTCTGTGTTATGTTTCACAATCTCAATTTTAAACCAAAATTATGGATACCTAAATATTATGTAATATTTATATTGTTTAAATTGTTATTATTTCTAAAATATGTCTATTTCTAATGTACAATTATTTCCCTTTATTACTAACCTAAAATACGTCACATTTCTTTTTCATTTTTTTACTATTACGTCACGAATAATTGAATAAGGGTTGAGATTGAGTAGCGCCGTACACAACGTTTACAATGCAAACTAACCCATTTATGATGGGGGCTTCACACAGAGTGTGTATGGAGGGGGCCCAGTTTGAGGAGGGCCCCCAAAATATTTTTTAAACTAAATATTAAGTACATTATCTCATGTCAAAATGTAGTGGCTCCCAAAGATGCCTAAAATCGCTTGGTTCGGCATTGGCTTCTCAGAACTATAATGTTAAAAGCTTTGATATATCTTTCTTTTTTAAGAGGCCTAATGTTTTCTGCGTCTGCGGCCTGAACTGCATTGATGAAATACTATGTTTTTAATTGAAGGTCAGCTAAAAGCTACACAACGATTCTTTCTTCTCGGGACCAAGCTTGAGAAGCGTCAAAAATGTATCTCATGTCAAAATGCAGGGGCAGCCCCCAAAGAGGCCAAGCCCACCGGGCCCCTAAATCCCTAGGTTCTGCACTGCCGGGTCGGCAATTTTTCTTAGTTAATTTTTCTATGCTACAATGTGTATAACAGTAAATAAACCACCTGATAAACATGTAGCGTTTTGCTTAACACAAGCATTCACTCACGTCTCTCTTTTTTTTTAAATACGCCATGTTGAACATCATAAAACATTAAATGAATAACTGTTTGGAAAGGAGTCCATTAAAATATTATGAAGGAATATGATTTTAAGAGTTGTTGTTTATGTTTACCCATAGTGAGGATTATTTTCTTTGGGAGGAACTATTTAACATATGAACTTTATTTGATGTATTATTAGGTGTCCCTATTCTCAAATGTATTTTGGCTACAATAATCTGTTCATGTCCTTGGGGCCACTAGAAGTATATAGACTGATTGTTAACGAGCTAAAATATATATCACCAATTTCAACTCCAACTGTGTGCCTACTCGCCGGTCCGGGTACCGGGCCTTTGATAACTAGTAGGCAGATGAAAAAATATATCATATCAGCATCTTATTGAATAGAATAAATGTATAAACATTGTGGTTCAAACAACACAACTGGAATCAATGCCATCACACTCTTTTAATTTAACCAACTGGCATCACAATCATGATTTAACCGTTTGGAATGACAACCATTATATAAACATTTGGAATCACAATCATTACATTCGCATCATATAATCATCAGGAAACACAAAAACGACGCACATTCCATGTGATCTACTGGACCCGCACTGCTACCATGTGATATACTGAAGCCACACTGCTACCATGTTATCTACTGGAGCCACACTGCTACCATGTGATCTACTGGAGCCACAAGCTACCATGTGATCTACTGGACCCGCACTGCTACCATGTGATATACTGAAGCCACACTGCTATCATGTTATCTACTGGAGCCACACTGCTACCATGTGATCTACTGGAATCACACTGCTACCATGTGACTTACTGGAGCCACACTGATACCATGTGATCTACTAGAGCCACACTGCTACCATGCGATCTACTGGGGCCACACTGCTACCATGCGATCTACTGGAGCCACACTGCTACCATGTGATCTACTGGAGCCACAAGCTACCATGTGATCTACTGGAGCAACACTGCTACCATGTGATCTACTGGAGCAACACTGCTACCATGTGATCTACTGGAGCAACACTGCTACCATGCGATCTACTGGAGCCACAAGCTACCATGTGATCTACGGGAGCCACATTGCTACCATGTGATCTACTGGAGCAACACTGCTACCGTGTGATCTTCTGGAGCAACACTGCTACCATGTGATCTACTGGAGCAACACTGCTACCATGTGATCTACTGGAGCAACACTGCTACCACGTGATCTACTGGAGCCGCATTTCTACCATTGGTCGTGTTTCACTGTACATTAAGTGAATGTAAATTAAATCATCGTACGGCTGGATGCACTTGTGTTAATACGACTAGTACATACCGACATGTAAAAGGGACAACACTCCTGAAGAATTCAATATACGTACTACCATTGACTAAGACTGACTGACTTCCCCCTGGACTAACGAGGCATGATGTATCTACTTCATTAGCCAGGGGATCTTCGTGCAGTTTTTTTTTTGTTCAATTCTGGGTTTTAGTTTTTGAGCATCGATTTTTGTGTGTGTACACGTAATAAAAACCTATGTTTAGTGATGCTATGTTCAGTGAATCTCGAATTCTATTAGTGAAATCACAGGTTTAAAAATAGTTTTTAAAAAAGTAGGATAAATATTGAAGTGCGTTTATCTTATTGTGTATCACGAATGTGATTGCTAAGATAAATCAATCGTTAAAATAACTCATTTTATCGGGTGTTCAATATGTAGTAAGCTTTACACAATCACTCGTCAATCCAATCAAGCAAAATAGATAGTTTGTAAATTTTAATACTGCTGAATTAAAATATTGTTTTATTCTATGCTGATCTGTGATGAATGGAATGATTGTGATTGTATCTAATGATTGTGATTGTATCTAAACATTTCGTAAATCTTTAAATTTTATTTTTAAATTGTATTCATGTTTCTTATAGTACTTAATACTTTGGCTAATGTACACCGCTAGAACAAACATGTTGTTGTTTTTATTCTTTATTACATAAAAAAGCAAAGGAAAAGTTAAGTCTTATCGCACAGTGGCGTTGTGGGGGGGGGCAAGTGGGGACATCATGCCCAGGGCGCTACTCACAAAGCGGCGCCAAAAATTGTATATTTTACATATAATATTATATGGTTTTCGAATGGGGGGGGGCGCTAAAAAAAAGGTATTGTGCCCCCGGCGCGAGTTAAGCCCACTACGACGCCACTGCTTTTGCATCCATGTTGGATATAGTGATGTTTTGAGGAATGATTGTGTCACGTGATAGTTTGGCTTTGCGAAGTACGTGACCCAAACAGTCAATATTAAAGTTCCAGCCGTGATTGCAACGAATGGATATGAATGACGCACAATCTAAAAGCCAGAGCCAGTGGCGTAGGAAGTGGGGTGCTGCGGGCTGAGCAGGCGCATAGGGCGCCAAACTATGAAGGGGCGCCGAAAGAGCGCTGTTTAATGTTGTCGCTCTTTTCAGATTGGGCGGAGGGGCGCCAAGAAATATACTCTTACAGGGCGCAACAATAGCTAGCTACTGATAAGAAAAAAGCTGATCTTACATTAAGGCAAAGTGGGCTACCACCCAGGGCCGCCCCTATTGCGCTATGGGCCCCCCTTCAAGTATTACCACAATAAGGGCCCCCTTTCAAGTATTACCACAATAAGAGCCCCTTTCAATTTTTACCACAATAAGAGCCCCCTTCAAGTATTACCACAATAAGGGCCCCCTTCAAGTATTACCACAATAAGGGCCCCCTTTCAAGTATTACCACAATAAGAGCCCCCTTCAAGTATTACCACAATAAGAGCCCCCTTCAAGTATTAATTTACATCAAGTCTGAATGGTAAGAAGGCACCGACATGCATTTTTTTCAAGGCCCCCAAATATATCTGGAAGTATATTTTTCTCCTCTGCTCTGGGCCCAATTGGGGCCGATCGGACTGCTAGCGGGAGCCGGACTGGCAAAATTCACGCAATTTAATGGACACACCCGCTACCCATATGGCTAACAGTCTAAGAAGACGTAGACACTCGTTGGTCTCCGTAGACACTCGTTGGTCTCCGAGTCCGAGGCTCTGGGAGTATAAGCCTGAACATTTGTTGGGTGGGGGGGGGGGGTTGCTACGTTATCTAACACGACCTCACTGGATGACATAAGAAACTCGCCAAGTGAAGAAATCGTCCTGGTTTAACTTTTATAAATTGAAACACCGAGTGGATTGTAAGTACTTTTCAGTGGTCACAGACCAAGGTCTTTGGCATAGGCTAAACAAGGCCCGGCCAAATGTTTATTGGGCCCCATGCCAATTTAATTTTTTTTGTTAAAATGGATGATTTAAAATCTTGGTAAGTTATATGTACACCAATAAATATAACACATATAAACAGTTGAATACAGTTCTAAAACATTCATAATAATTGTTAATGTTATTGTACGGAAACAGCCGGCCCCGCGACTTATTGTTGTTTAGCCTAGGGCCCCCCCTTCACGCCCCCAAATGAGCCTTACAATGTCTCTTCGTAGGGCTCCATATAAACCTAAGACCGGCTCTGGTAGATGGCTCAGTAACAAAAACAAAGACCGGTATCGCTGACAGGAATCAAAATATTCTGATAGAGTTAAAACAGAGGGGGTGAAATCTTCTTAGCGGGACGTTACAGACGCATCAAAACGAAATTAGGTCTTTAGAAGAAAAAAAAAACACAGAAAGCAACAGGGGAAAAAAACACAGAAAGCAACAGGAAAAAAAAACACAGAAAGCAGCAGAAAAAAAAACCTGCTGAAATTCAACTGTCTTACATGAGACGGTGTAACGATATAATTTTTGTTTTTGTTTGTAGTTTGTTTTTTTTAGAAATTCGAAACTTCACTTCGATCTGCACATCTAAAAATAGATTATTATTCGGGTTATTATTCAGCAGTGAATGGACTAGGCCATGTGCAAAATGATCTCAAAACATAATCAAATAATAGACATAAGACATTTTATGAACAACATAAAATGCGTCAAAACAAAATATTAATAAATTGATTCATTTAATCTTTAAATAATGTTTGTTATGGTATATATCACAATCTATATTGAATATTTCTAAGTATATTTGTTTGAAATCCTCCAAAAGATACAGTAACTTTTGTCTTATCATAAATACTTATTATTTTAACAAGTTTGTACTGCCCTATGTGTTAAAGTACGTATAATATATAAGTAGTACTTTATGCTTTGTGCCTAAAAAGATGGTAATTATCAGTTTAAATACTATTAAAGAAAATTGACTTTTTTCAATATAAACCGTGACTCAATAATAAACTAAGATGATAATATCTCAACAATATAAACCCTGACTCAATAATAAACTAAGATGATAATATCTCATCAATATAAACCGTGACTCAATAATAAACTAAGATGACAATATCTCATCAATATAAACCGTGACTCAATAATAAACTAAGATGATAATATCTCATCAATATAAACCGTGACTCAATAATAAACTAAGATGATAATATCTCAGGGGCATCAATATTAATATACGTTCTTTCAAAATAAAATTCTATTATTTCTATATAACAAAAAATGATGTTGTATTTAGTTTATTTAAATTTTAATTGACCTTTTAATGAAATCAGGGGAAAGTATTTATGTTGAGGTATTAATCACATGTGTGACGTCCATTGAAAGGATGAGATGAAATCTCATATCCTATAAACCACTCATGGGACGGTTTTTTTTTTTAGTGCCATTTTTTCATCCCCCACCATAATCGATAGTGCAATGACCATGGAGGCACCACGGGAATCAAAGTGGAGACTTTAACCATGACCTAAAATATTCCATTGGTCCATAATGAAGATCGAACGAGGGACCCTCAGGCCGACAGCCGACCGTTTTACCGCACGACCATCCCATCACCACGGCTATGTTCAACGCGCTCCTGTCTCGACGGACGTCCGTGTCTGTGAACAATTTTAAAATGATAATAATGATCTAGTCTTTCTAAAAAAAAAGGATTTCAGAAATATTTCTTTTAATTGTTGTCCTTGTTATAATGTAACGCTAAATGTCTGATACCTGTTGTTAATCATGGGCGCAACCGATGTACGGGTCATCCGGACCCTACCAAAAACCAAGCCACTGGTATTCGACCCTACCAAAATTTGGGGACAGACATACCAATTTTCATCTTCCCTAATATGTTGGACCCTACCAACTTCAACATACTGGTTGCGCCCCTGTTGTTAATGATAATGCATTCTTTCAAGTACAGCTAGTAGCTGCATCGTTGCAAAACCTAAATTGTAAATTTACACATATTTCTCTGGCTCTTTTTTTTTTTGTTTATGGTTTTAATTATTGACTAATTCTTTGTTGTAACATTTTGTACAAATACCACGCGCTGTGAACTAATTCTTATAATGTAACATTTTGTACAAATGCATCGCGCTGTGAACTAATTCTTATGGTGTAACATTTTGTACAAATATGACGCGCTGTGAACTAATTCTTATATTGTAACATTTTGTATAAATACCACGCGCTGTGTGTGAACTAATTCTTATGTTGTAACATTTTGTACAAATACCACGCGCTGTGTGTGAACTAATTCTTATGTTGTAACATTTTGTACAAATATGTCGCGCTGTGAACTAATTCTTATGTTGTAACATTTTGTACAAATACACCGCGCTGTGAACTAATTCTTATGTTGTAACATTTTGTACAAATACCACGCGCTATGTGTGAACTAATTCTTATGTTGTAACATTTTGTACAAATATGTCGCGCTGTGAACTAATTCTTATGTTGTAACATTTTGTACAAATACACCGCGCTGTGAATTGTTACTGAGTTTCTCTGACACAAAGTTTAAGTTAATTTTTTTTTCAAAATGATATTTTTTCAATACTGTAACAATGTCGTAATAAACATAGTAACTTTCAATTAAACTTCACATTTATTTACCTCAAACTTAGGGATGTAATTATAAGCTACTTATCTACAATTTTTTAGAAATAAATTATTATGAACTATCTTCGCTCTAATTTTAACGTATAATGAGCTATCATGTTCTAATTGTTTATTATTGTGTTTAATGAACTTTCATGTTCTAATTTTGTAATATTGTGTGTAATGAACTATCATGTTCTAATTTTGTAATATTGTGTTAAATGAACTTTCATGTTCTAATTTTGTAATATTGTGTTAAATGAACTATCATGTTCTAATTTTGTAATATTGTGTTAAATGAACTATCATGTTCTAATTTTGTAATATTGTGTTAAATGAACTATCATGTTCTAATTTTGTAATATTGTGTTTAATAGTTTTCACCGCGCTTTACTTGTTGCGTACTTCTCTTCAATTTGTTAAGAAAGTAAAGAAACAAAAAGTATAAACATAAAATTTACACTTACTATTACCAAAAATCTGCAACACTGTTATAGTAACCATGGTAACACTTTTTAAGTCCAAAATTATGAAATAAACAATCCGAATAAGGAGATTAATTTAACGAAACGTTCAGAAAACAAGCCAATAAGTTTGTGACAAAACCAAGTAAAAGTTGGCAATGGGGAAACAAAATGGGGGGGGGGGGGAAAGTCACATATTTCAAGTTGACTGAAGTGGACCGAGAGAAATAGACACAGACCAACGGAGAAATCCATAGTCCCATTGACTGGATGATTTTGTCACTGAAATTCCCATGTAATTCCAACATGCACATGGAGGTTACCCCTCTCTCTTTTTACAATGACAGTTTTTTTTTTCCTCAGTCTGATTGACACGGGACGCTGGGGCTAGCGAGATGGTTCGCTTCTCTTTTTCCTTCTCCTCCTCCTCTCTTAGCTCTTCTATCTTTTTTTTTTTTAATTTTATTTAGTCTCCATCTCTTTCCATCTTTCTCTCTCTCTCTCTCTCTCTCTCTCTCTCTCTCTCTCACCAGCCACCACCACTCGACATCAGTTCACGCGCTAGACATTCTAAATGACGAGTCGCGCTCAGTTTTGGTTTGGGGGAGGGGGGGTATTTTATCTTGTGACGGAATTTTTAAACAGTAGATTGTCAGAAGGTGGAGGGAAAGGTGGCGGGGGTGGGGGTGGAAAATGTATCAATCAAAGGATTAAGTGGACATATATTATACACGTACAGGCCGGGGGTGAGGGGGGGGGTGCAACAGACGGACGAGTGGAAATGATGATCAATGTACAGGCAGATGGATGAAGGGGGGGGGCGGATACCCAGACATACAAATAGATGACAGACCGACAGATGGATTGATTGGTTGATTGATTTACTGACTGATTGATTTTTTTATTGATTAAATGATGATTGATTTGTTAAGTACGTGAATAGATATATGGATAGATGAATTGTACATTGATTGATCGATTGATTGATTGATTGACAAGAACGTAAATAAAATCTGGATGCACGGATATTAGATAGAAAAATAGAGAGATTTATTGATTGACTGAATCACTGATTCAATGATTTTATTGTTTAATTAATTACGTAAATAATAGATAGTAAGATAAATATATAGATGTATTGATTGATTCAATGATTGACTCAATGATTTTATTTTTTGATTAATTACGTACATAGACCGACAGACAGACAGACAGATAGACAGACAGACAGACAGACAGACAGATAGATAGATAGATAGATAGATAGATAGATAGATAGATAGATAGATAGATAGATAGATAGATAGATAGATAGATAGATAGATAGATAGATAGATAGATAGATAGATAGATAGATAGATAGATAGATAGATAGATAGATAGATAGATAGATAGATAGATAGATAGATAGATAGATAGATAGATAGATAGATAGTCGCTGCGTTATCCTCACAGATTTAAATCCAACACTTCCAACCAGGTGTAAAAACTGCTATTGCTCTTCGCGTGATGTCATCTGTTCATGACCTCTGCCCTCCAGATCAATCTAATGAACTAAAGCCCATGTATTATAAATGAACCACCCCGCTGTCAATCTGATACAACGATCCGGGTGTTTTTTTTCCTATCAATTGATTGTTTTGCAATGGGTTTGGCCCGAAAGTGCGTTCAAATAAATAATTTCAAGTGACAATTAGTAACTTATACTATACTGTCATACAGATTATTTGCTCGAAAATTCTTAGATGTATCACACGCCTTACATTAATACCGACTTGGTCATGATAAGCTAATCTGTCCAATAGTTAGATTTGAAGTTATTTGTAACAATTTGTAACCGAAATACGTTTGTTTGTGGGACGGATGGCCGAGTGGTGTAGATACTCGACTGTCAGCCTGAGAGTCATGGGTTCGATCATCGGTGAGAACCATGGAATTTTTCCAGGCGTTATTTGGTGCAAAGTCGTCCCGCAAGTCCACCCAGCTTTAAATGGGAAGTAAAGACGGCCGGGCGTTGTGCTAACCACACAATCCCTTTGCATGCCTAGGTTACAGAAACAGATGAGTTCTACATTACATCTGCCCCCCGATGGGCCCAGTAGGGCTAGGGGAACTTTACTTACGTTTGTTTTATATACATGTATTGCCAGATTGTCTGTCAGTTTCACTCTTCAGTGTACAAAAATACAGTGTACAAAAATAGAGTGTACAAAAATACAGTGTACAAAAATACAGTGTACACAAAAAAAAGTTGATCTTCAGTTGATTTACACACACAAACACATGAACAAACGACAGAAGAGTCATTAGCATCTTGATTTATTGCACGGGTGCTTACGTAGAATGTGAAAAGCACGAGCCTAGAACCGTGCCTGTTGTCTTTGTATCCTACAAAAAGGGGGGGGGGGCTTCTTTCCCCCCCCCCAACACCCTACTATGGCACGGAACCAGGGTGGGCGGCTACTCCTGGTAGCCAAAACCCAAAGGCCTCCAACTGCACACACACACACACACATTAAAAGGTGTGCTATAAATAGAACCGTTCTTATAGATATGTAAACTAGATGGGTGACAAGCCCCCCCCCGCCCCCCCTCCCCTCCCCCCCAGCCCCCTTTCCTTTCCAGTACAAATTCCTGTAACACATAATGATAACGGGGAAATGAAGATGACATTAGCACAGGGCCCACGTATATCAACAAAAAGACTTCGCCTATGCTTCCCACAAAAAAAATAAACAAAAACAAAAACAAAGACCGGCTCTGGTTATTCAAAAGTCTTGGAAATGTTTTGTCGGTTCATTTATATATATATATATATTTTGTTTACTAGTTTGCAGTACAATACATCAGGGGTGGGCAGATTACGGCCCGCGGGCCGCATGCGACCCGTCAGAGTAAAGTATGCGGCCCGTATGCATGCATTTGTTGCGATCCGATGTCGATGTTAATGTTCTTTGTTTAGAGTTTTTGCTAGGGATACTAAATCTGTTTTATGTATCCAGAATATTAGTGATTACTAGCCATTAATTGTTAAACCTCTATACGAAAATGTTTTTCCACTCAAATGTCGTGTTTTTATTGTGTAACAAAATGTGAATATGAAATAAAATGACAAATACATTGTTATTATCATTTATTCATATTTTCTACGTTGTAAATTCTAATTGAAGAAGACAAAATATACATGCGGCCCGCAGATAACAATCATGTTTTCAATGCGGCCCTCCTTTGAAAAAGTTTGCCCACCCCTGCAATACATCATGTAAGTTATTCGAATTTTACCTAAAGAGTAATTCAATGGACAAAATACTATTTCTCAGCCACACAAAAATCTACATAAACAAAAGCACGCACAGGGATGCACACCTATAAATAGAAAACATGCAGGCGCCATCTTTGAATTGTTCCACGATCTAACAGTTAATAAAAGATGTGCATGACAAGAAGTGTTAGCACCGGTATATATATAGAGACAGTAAACATAGCAAACTATTCAACCAATCACTGAGTGCTTCCAGTGGTTTTAAAGGGAGAAAAAATTGAAATGGAGGGGGGGGGGAGAGGAGGGACCGGAATAAGGTGAAATAATCAGAATCAAAGGAAGAACCCCCAACGTAAGAATGTAAACAGTTTCTGTAAACATCTGGCGTGATTCTAGTGTCACGCAGAAATTTCACAGCTTGAAATTAGATGGTGTTTGTTTAAACAATATTTTTCTGTTTTTACTAGCATGTTGATGATGTGTTGAATGTCAACTACTCAGAAACTTGGGGTGATGGTGGAGGGGGGGGGCGGGGGTATCTAGACAAACCGTTGATGGTCAATGTCTGGAAAAACTTTTTTTTTCTGTTTCCATTATGTCAAATGAGAATTTATCCAAACATATTTATTTTTAAATTTGTTTACATTAAAGACCGTGGACAAGTTCTCCTTCATTCCCTCTCTCTCTCACACACACACACACATACGCACACGCACGCAGGCACAAACCCTGTTCCGAGTTGTGTGGATGTATTTACTCACTATCCAGTCCTTTATGTATCAATTCTTGATCCGCTGCAATTCCTTTCGCAACTTTTCCCTTTCTTATTATCAGATACATGTAGTATTTGTTTATAGATGCGTGTTAGCTAAACAATTTCTTGATACTTGGCAGAAAATGTGTTCAAATAATTGGTAGCAAGTATGTATATAGATAGATAGATATATAGATATATAGATAGATAGATAGATAGATAGATAGATAGATAGATAGATAGATAGATAGATAGATAGATAGATAGATAGATAGATAGATAGATAGATAGATAGATAGATATATAGATATATAGATAGATAGATAGATAGATAGATAGATAGATAGATAGATAGATAGATAGATAGATAGATAGATAGATAGATAGATAGATAGATAGATAGATAGATAGATAGATAGATAGATAGATTTACTTTATTATATATATATATGTTTGTGTATATATAAGTAAAGTTCCCCTAAGGGGTTCATTAATGCAGATGAAGTGTAGAATTCATCTGTTTCAGCATATGAAGTGATTGTGTGGATCTGTTTCAGCATATGAAGTGGGTGTGTGGATCTGTTTCAGCATATGAAGTGATTGTGTGGATCTGTTTCAGCATATGAAGTGATTGTGTGGATCTGTTTCAGCA
The DNA here is from genome assembly GCA_021962125.1 of Bulinus truncatus. Lineage (NCBI taxonomy): Eukaryota > Metazoa > Mollusca > Gastropoda > Planorbidae > Bulinus > Bulinus truncatus. The sequence goes on from JAGDYQ010000076.1 coordinate 258,197, forward strand.
TATGAAGTGATTGTGTGGATCTGTTTCAGCATATGAAGTGGGTGTGTGGATCTGTTTCAGCATATGAAGTGATTGTGTGGTTCAACGCCCAGCCAGCGGCAGTAACACCCTCAACTTAAAGTCAAGCACCTATTTAAAGATGACATGAGACGGTTTACACAGTTACCTCCCCTTTAAGCACGCTACTGATAAGTTGACAGTCATCCCACAACACAACACACCACAAAAACACAATGCATAACTACAACACAGCCACAAAAAACTACAACACACGCAACCACAACACACACACAACACACAACACACTACACACCAGAACACACAAACACAATACACCGCAAAAACACAATACACAACTACAACACAACCACATACAACTACAACACACACAACCACAACACACTACACACCAGAACACATAAACACAATACAACATAAAACCACAACACACGAACACACACGCACGACAACACAACACACACACACACACCAAAAAACCAACAAAAAACGCAAAATACACACAACACCACAACACACACAACAACAACAAAACACCTCACTCACCACAAAACAACATATACAACACAACACACCTAACGCAACACACATCACAACACCCCACACACAACACAATACACACAACACACCACAACACGCACAGCTAGTATGAAAAGTTGCTAAATTGTTGACGTGTTTTGTCATCACTATTTAATCATTACATTCACGATCTACCAAATAAACTTTCACACGTTTTCTTCTCGTGCCATTCATTAAAAATGTAATAAAGGTGGAATTAATTTTTCGGTTTGTCTTTTTTAAAGTGGGTAATGATATTTTGGTTTGTACCTTTCATTGCTTGCGCTTCGTCAGTTGAATTCTTTCTAAATTAAAACATCGAATATCTCAGACATTTAGCACACCCATAACAGAATATTTGTGAGCAGACCGATAACAGACAGTTGAGTAACTAACAAATTCTTAGATAATTTATCAGTTTAACAAGATTTTTTTTTGTTTTCATTTGAAATAACAATTTTTTTTAAATAATATGTAAACGCCTTTTGTATCCACACAACAGAGCCGCATTATGCGATCCCTTGTATAAATTTTAAAAAAAAATGGCTTAATTTGCTGTCGAAGCTAAAGATCTGGTTATATAAACATTGCGGTCTGACCTATATAACATGAAAAATTATCTTCCTGCTTTAAGATTTATTTCGCCCTATTTTTTTATTCGATTTCAGCCAAGAATATCCAGGTGTTTTTTTTTATGTTCAGACAGGGTCTCGACCTGGATGGGCACCCGTCAGGATTCGTCTGCCCAAGACAAGCTGTACCCGATGCTCCCAGAGGATTTGTCGGGATCTTTACAATTAGCCTGTTGTTTATTTTTTCCCTACACCTTCTTTTGTAAAATATAAAGGTCGGTGGGGAACCAATTTTCTGTGCTCAGTTTCATCTCAGATGTTGATACACAGAATCCGTACGGTGAGTGTACTATGAAAGTTGTGAAAACACTCAACGACAGCGGCATTGGGTTCATGTGACAGGCACGCGGTGACGTGGGACGGACAGACGTACAGTGACCTGTGACAGACATACGGTGACGTGTGATAGAAATACAGTGACGTGTGATAGACATACAGTGACGTGTGATAGACATACGGTGACGTGTGACAGACATTCAGTGACGTGTGACAGACATACAGTGACCTGTGACAGACATACGGTGACGTGTGACAGACTACAGTGATGTGTGACAGGCATACAGTGACCTTGACAGACAAACGGTGACGGTGACTGACATACAGCAGTGACCTGTGATAGTTATACAGTGACGTGTGACAGACATACGGTGACGTGTGACAGACATTTAGTGACGTGTGACAGACATACGGTAACGTGTGACATACGGTGACGTGTGACATACGATGATAAATATTTAGTTACAGCACCTGAGTGGTTCTAGGTTTTTTCTGGGCCCTAGGCTCAAGTGCCCGACTTTGGGTCCTCTGAGCAGGTCCCAGAGAGAAGTTCTTCGCCCCAGGTTTCTCTCAGGGTGACTGCAGCGCGAGTCAAATGGACTCATAAAATGAAAACACCAGCCCACAAAATATTTCCATTGAAATGCGTCATTCCAATTATACAACAAATAAATATACAACAAATATTTATACAACAAATATTTATGCAACAAATATTTATACAACAAATAACTATACATCAAATAATTATACAACAAATATTTATACAAATATTTATACAACAAATAATTATTCAACAAATAGTTATACAACAAATAATTATACAACAAATATTTATGCAACAAATATTTATACAACAAATAATTATACATCAAATAATTATACAAAAAATATTTATACAACAAATAATTATACAACAAATATTTATACAACAAATAATTATACAACAAATAATTATACAACAAATATTTATTCAACAAATAATTATACAACAAATATTCTTACAACAAATAATTATACAACAAATATTTATACAACAAATAATTATACAACAAATAATTATACAACAAATATTTATACAACAAATAATTATACAACAAATAATTATACAACAAATATTTATACAACAAATATTTATACAACAAATATTTCTACAACAAATAATTCTACATCAAATAATGATACAACAAATATTTATACAACAAATATTTATACAACAAATATTTATACAACAAATATTTATACAACAAATAATTTTACAACAAATATGTGTAAGAAGAGCGGGTATTTTGCTTGTTAGATAATAGTACACGAACTGGGTCATAAGCCCCTAAAGTTTGAGAAGCCTTGTCCAGCGATATTTCTACTGAAGCGTATGTCCAGTCAATTTAATTTTTGAATCGCACGTTGTGCACAGACCGGTGGTGGGTCAAGTGGTGGTGGGTCACTGGGGTTTGTTTTATTTGTTTGTTTGTTTTGTTTCCCCCCCCCCCCAAAGTCCAATCAATCATCGGCTGGCCGCTAGATCCTCGGACAATATCGCTAATGGTCACTGGGGTCACTAATGGTCAGACTTGGCTCTTCAGGTCAACTAATTAAAGAGAAATTGCCCCTCTTTTTCTCTCGCTCTCTGTCTCTCTGTCTCTCTCTCTCTCTCTCTATCTATCTATCTCTATCTCTCTCTCTCTCTCTCTCTCTCTCTCTCTCTCTCTCTCTTACACACACACACACCTGCCCTAAATCCAAACATTCAAAAACAACAACAAAAATAATCAACCCTAATGCACCGTGAGAGTAACGTCACACCTATTTATAGAAATAACAATAAATTAAACATTTCTAGCCTGACTGTGCAAGAAAAATCCCCACGAACACAAACGCGCACAGACATACACAGCCATCACACACACGCGCGCAGACATACACAGCCATCACACACACGCACACAGGCATACACAGCCATCACACACACGCGCACAGACATACACAGCCATTACACACACACGCACAGACATGCACATCCATCACACACACGCGCACAGACATACACAGCCATCACACACGCGCACAGACATATACGGTCATCACACACACGCGCACAGACATGCACGGCCATCACACACGCGCACTGACATACACAGACATCACACACGCACACAGGCATACACAGCCATCACACACGCGCACTAACATACACAGTCATCACACACGCGCACAGGCATGCACAGCCATCACACACGCGCACAGACATATACGGTCATCACACACGCGCAAAGACATACACAGCCATCACACACGCGCACAGACATACACAGCCATCACACACGCGCACAGACATACACAGCCATCACACACACGCGCACAGACATATACGGTCATCACACACGCGCACAGACATACACAGCCATCACACACCCGCGCACAGACATACACAGCCATTACACACACACGCACAGACATGCACGGTCATCACACACACGCTCAAAGACATACACGGCCATCACACACGCGCACAGACATACACAGCCATCACACACGCACACAAGCATACACAGCCATCACACACGCGCATTGACATACACAGTCATCACACACGCGCACAGGCATACACAGCCATCACACACGCGCACAGACATACACAACCATCACACACGCGCACAGACATACACAGCCATCACACACGCGCACAGACATACACAGCCATCACACACGCGCACAGACATACACGGTCATCACACACACGCGCACAGACATACACGGTCATCACACACACGCACAGACATACACAGCCATCACACACGCGCACAGACATACACAGCCATCACACACGCGCACAGACATACACAGCCATCACACACGCGCACAGACATACACGGTCATCACACACACGCGCACAGACATACACAGCCATCACACACGCGCACAGACATGCACGGTCATCACACACACGCTCAAAGACATACACGGCCATCACACACGCGCACAGACATACACAGCCATCACACACGCACACAGGCATACACAGCCATCACACACGCGCACTGACATAGACAGCCATCACACAGTGCACAGACATACACAGCCATCACACACGCGCACAGACATAAAGTGGCACCAAGAGCCAACAAGTCCCCTAACCCAATAAGTCGTGAAAAAATACACATGGTCGAGGCGGCCGGGCCCCCTTAACATGTGGGCCCCCTGGCAATGACCCCCTGCCCCCCTCGGCGTGTCTACAGACATATGCAGCCATCACACACGCGCACAGACATACACAGCCATCACACACACGCGCACAGACATACACAGCCATCACACACGCGCACAGACATACACAGCCATCACACACACGCGCACAGACATACACAGCCATCACACACACACGCACAGACATACACAGCCATCACACACGCGCACAGACATATACGGTCATCACACACGCGCACAGACATACACAGCCATCACACACGCGCACAGACATACACAGCCATCACACACACGCGCACAGACATACACAGCCATTACACACACACGCACAGACATGCACGGTCATCACACACACGCTCAAAGACATACACGGCCATCACACACGCGCACAGACATACACAGCCATCACACACGCACACAGGCATACACAACCATCACACACGCGCACTGACATACACAGTCATCACACACGCGCACAGGCATACACAGCCATCACACACGCGCACAGACATACACAGCCATCACACACGCGCACAGACATACACAGCCATCACACACGCGCACAGACATACACAACCATCACACACGCGCACAGACATACACGGTCATCACACACACGCGCACAGACATATACGGTCATCACACACGCGCACAGACATACACAGCCATCACACACGCGCACAGACATACACAGCCATCACACACGCGCACAGACATACACAGCCATCACACACGCGCACAGACATACACGGTCATCACACACACACGCACAGACATGCACATCCATCACACACACGCGCACAGACATACACAGCCATCACACACGCGCACAGACATAAAGTGGCACCGAGAGCCAACACGGGTCCCCTAACCCAATAAAACGTGAAAAAATACACATGGTCGAGGCGGCCGGGCCCCTTAACATGTGGGCCCCCTGGCAATGACCCCCTGCCCCCCTCAGCGTGCCTACAGACATATGCAGCCATCACACACGCGCACAGACATACACAGCCATCACACACACGCGCACAGACATACACAGCCATCACACACGCGCACAGACATACACAGCCATCACACACACGCGCACAGACATACACGACCATCACATACGCGCACAGACATACACAGCCATCACACACGCGCACAGACATACACGGTCATCACACACACGCGCACAGACATACACAGCCATCACACACGCGCACAGACATACACGGTCATCACACACGCGCACAGACATACACAGCCATCACACACGCGCACAGACATACACAGCCATCACACACGCGCACAGACATACACGGTCATCACACACACGCGCACAGACATACACAGCCATCACACACGCGCACAGACATACACGGTCATCACACGCACGCGCACAGACATACACGGCCATCACACACGCGCACAGATATACACGGCCATCACACACACGCCCAGACATACACAGCCATCACACACGCGCACAGACATACACGGTCATCACACACACGCGCACAGACATAGACGGTCATCACACACGCGCACAGACATACACAGCCATCACACACGCGCACAGACATACACATCCATCACATCGCACAGACAAAGTGGCACCGAGAGCCAACACTGGTCCCAGGGCAGGACATCATTGCGGGCCCCTTAATAAACAATAAGTCGTGAAAAAATACACATGGTCGAGGCGGCCGGGCCCCCTTAACATGTGGGCCCGCTGGCAATGACCCCCTGTCCCCCTCGGCGTGCCTGCAGACATATACAGCCATCACACACGCGCACAGACATACACAGCCATCACACACACGCGCACAGACATACACAGCCATCACACACGCGCACAGACATACACAGCCATCACACACACGCGCACAGACATACACTGCAATCACACACGCGCGCACAGACATACACGGTCATCAGACACGCACGCACACACACACACACACACATACATCAACAAATACAAATAATCAAAATATCATCCGCAGTGTTGCTGCTGAAACCTGATCCTTCACCAGGGACTTCCAGCATTTGTATTTGTTGTTTATTTTTTGTTTGTTGTTTGATTTATTATTTAGTTGGCCAGTTCGTGACCAAATTTGAATTTTTTTAATATTACTAATATATTGTTCTTATTGCTTTGTGTTTTATAAACCTTCTTTTTGTTTGTAATTGAAGCACCATCACTGGGCCCGGAACTCATGTGATAATGAAATCCATCTTAAAGTAGGCCTACATTTAATTTCAAAGGAGATTTGCGGTCTGTTTCTAGCAATGCTACCTTCTGCAGTTTACATTTTTAAAAAAAGTAAAGTTCCCTTAAACCCCTCAAGTCTTATTGGGGCAGAGTTCATCTGTTTTAGTAACCTCGGCATAGTAAGGAATTGTGTGGTCAGCACATCGCCCAGCCGCTTTTACTCCCCCTACAAGTCCGGTGACCCAATTAAAGCTGGGTTGGACTTGGGAACTTACAACACCAGGACCTGAAAAAAATCCCAAGGTTCTCACTGAGGTTCGAACCCAGGACTCTCCGGTCGACGGCCAAGCGCTCTACACTTCAAGACCACCAGTTTACCACATTAAGGTCCCCACAAAAAAAAAAACTTGAAACATTGAGTCACGTTTGTTTACAAACAAGCAACGGTTTTTAACTAAACAAATAATAATATTGAATTAAATATTTAAATTGTACTGTTACAAAAGACCTGGCTCGTTTTTTTTTATAAAACATTTAACAAGGAAGAAAAAAAAAGCTAGAGTTTTGGCCAGCATACGTGAGACATTTATAAAAGCAATTGACTGCTGCAAGATCAACGATTCTATCAACAAGCCACCGCGATTGAACAGGAGCCACTAGAAAATATATTTCTGATCTCTTCTGTCATGTTCGTCGGGGGGGCAACAGAAAGTAGTCCGCGGGCAATACCGCGGATTAAAGCCCCCCGCGGACAACACAACTCGTGTGAAAAGGGGAAAGAGATGGCGGGGGGGAAGCAACATTCGACAAATTAAGCTAGTTACGACAAATTAGATAGCAGACGAGAATATTTCTAGCCCTCGTTAAAAGCTGTGTCCTTATTTAATTAGTTCCAAATATTCTTCCCCGGTTGTTGTGTTTTTTTCCGTGTGTGAGCTGACTCTAGCTGTAGGCGCCAACTACGTAGATTTTGACAAGAGAGGATAACACGAGGTTAAAAATGAAGCCTGTTTTTATTTATTTTATGTTGACAACTCTGAAATATGTTTTACAAGAGAAACTTGACGCGCATTTTTGATGAAAATTGAAAACCCTAAAGTTAATTATGAACCATCGCAAGGGGTTTTATGAATATTTTATTACTTGCAGATTTTTTGTTATTAGCCTTTATATTTATTTACCGGCATAACTTCAATTAATTTACCTTTTTTTTTTTTTGGTTTATTTTAACAAGCAGTTGTATAAATTAAAAATTTTGCAAATCATGTTGTTTAATCTGGAGTGATGTCACCTAGTCGATGTTGAGGGGCTGGTCAGTACTGGTCACTTATTACGAAACGAATTTAGGCGGTGGGGAGAGGGGTGCGAAGTATGACACGCAATGATGAAAATTAAAAAAAAAACGTTTCTGAAAAAGGGGGGGGGGTCAAAATTAAGAGGGGGGGGGGAAGCGTGCCGTAATAAGTGAATGGTGGCCCCTGCAAGATGAGAACGGGTTGGCTGTTGTTGGCTATTGTTGGCTGTTGTTGGCTATTCTTGGCTATTGTTGGCTGTTGTTATGGTGATCATCATTCGACTACTGTCATTGTTTGTTATTTCGTAATCTCTCTCTCAACCCCCCCCCCACCAATCGATGATTGTTTCAATCTGACCCCCCCCACCAATCGATGATTGTTTCAATCTGACCCCCCCCACCAAACGATGATTGTTTCTATCTGACCCCCCCCACCAATCGATGATTGTTTCAATCTGACCCCCCCACCAATCGATGATTGTTTCAATCTGACCCCCCCACCAATCGATGATTGTTTCAATCTGACCCCCCCCCACCAATCGATGATTGTTTCAATCTGACCCCCACCAATCGATGATTGTTTCAATCTGATTCCACGGCGGCCAAGTCACTGGGGGTGGTGGGGGGAGGTCACACAGAATCGATGACCACCATCGTTCTAAATTAAAACCTCAACAAGAAATGTAAAAAAGATTGTGTATACAGACAGTTAGACATATATGTACTTAGACCACCTATATGTACTTCATGTTATACGGTAATTAGCTTTGTTGTTGTTTTGTTTGTTTTTCTGGTAAGGTACATCTTGGTTTGTTTGTTTTTTTTTTTAACCGAATCTGTAATAAATAACAAAACCCAATGTATGGCTGCTATCTATTGTTTGTACCGAATTAAGCTGTTGTTGTTGTTGTTGTTTGTTGTTGTTGTTTGTTTGTTGTTATTTCCTTGTATGCGGTCACATGCTGGACAGCCAGGATAAGGAGGTCTTAGCTGCAAAGATCATCCAAATATTTAAAATGGTCACAACTAATCTTTGTTAGACCCTCTGTGTCCCGCGGGGTGGGGGCGGCTTTGACTTGGGTGAGGGGGGGTGCATTGCCTGCATTGAATTTATGAAAGATATCTCGCTGGTGTTTAATGTGTTTCTCTACCTGTTCACTGCTTGATTAATTTACACCTGCAAGACACTGGTTTTTTTGTATCCCGGCGACTGTGTCATAATGCGGGCCCCCCATCCTTACTTGACCACGGAAGAAACGGCAACCCTCAGGTCAAACAAATTAGTTGGGCAGAAGAGATCTCACCATGGACATAAAGGGTCTCACCTTCACCTGGCAAAAGGTGGCTTAAAATCCTGGCCACCAAATAACCAAAGGATCGGATTGCCAGGAAGTCTGCCGTAAAAGTTATGTGACAGAGAACTTTGCCAAATGGGAAGCATACTTGACAACAGTATTAGTTATAGCGGGTATAATAGAATGGTGGATTTAAGGAATCCAGTTACATTGGACTAAAGGTGAAGACATTAAAGATATAAGTATGTTGTCTGCTTCCTCTTTTTCATGTGAAAATCGGCGCGTGAGACGAAGATGACTAAAATATATATATATATATATATATATAATATAAATCAGCTTGATCATATGTCTGATAACAACTGTTATCAAAACTTTGCATGTCAGATTTAGCTCTCTGTTGCAAGCCAGTTATTTTTTAAGTAATTTATGGAAATAAATTTTTATCTTCTGCTGAAATTATTTTTATTATCCTCCTTTGAGTATTTTTTTCTTAAGTTTTATTAATTTTTTTAAAGAATAAATTTTTCTAGCAATAAATGCAGCATTTGTGTAGCTGGAATTTTAGGATATATTATCAAGGATAATTTTCCACATTCCCAGCTTCTGTTTATTTTTTGGTGTGAACAGGGAAACAGAAATAAATATTTATCTTGTGTCTTGGATGAGTATTCCGCGAGCTCTGTTATCTTCAGTTTCATTTATTTATTTGTGTCTCTGCGTAAACAAGGTTTCACACTTTTAACACGATGGGGAAAGAATGGACATTTAAAAAACATGCCAATATGTGTGTATCATCAATGGAACACTTTAAAATGAAAGCATGATGATCACAAGACTAAGAGATCCAAGACAAGAAAAATCATCCAAGAAAATTTTGCGACAGCTAAAAAAACAGTAATGTATTTCGACAGCATAAGTCTAGACAGCAAAATAAAAATATAACTGTTTTCCCGACAGTAAGCTGTGACAGCTTTAAAAAAAATGTAACAATTGACAGCTCACAAAATTAAGTGTTTTGCGACGGCTCAAAAAAATACAGTAACGAAGTAAAGTGACAGTACGTCAATACTAAGTGAGGCATAGACGGCGCAGATTTTTGTTTAAAAAAAACCTGCTTCACTAATTAAGGTTGTTATTTCCTTCCTACACAGCCATAATAGAACATCAAGAATTTCTCATTACAACAACCAATTTTTGTTTAAATGAAAAAAAAAAAATGAAAAAAATTACATATACATTAGCGAATCTTTTTTGTATCCAATACATACTAAATAAATGAAGTTTTTTTTTAAAGAAATGCACATGAATAGTTTCATTAGAACGCAATTAAAACCATTTCAAAAACATCTCTTTTAATGTAAGAAATTTTTTTATTTTTTCATGGAAAATTTTCAGAACTTACATTGAATTCCCTAAAAAATATTTAAGAATTTTATTTTACTTACTGTAATAAAGGTCATAATTTTTCTTACTGGGCTTATAAAACCAAGATTTTACATCAAGATTCTTAACTAACTATGCTACAGCTATTGCATTGGCTTTTTAATAAAACTTCCATGACATCTTATTTTGCTGGCAGGAATTTGTTATTCAAGTTGTTTTTTAAAAGTGTTCATGTTTAAATGATATTCGATGCATTCAGTGAACCAGATATTTTTTACAATTCATTGAAATATTTTTTTTTAATTCAACCTTATCAAGAAATAATATAAAAAAAAATAAGAACAATTCTGTCAAGTATAAGACAAATTTTCACAAGATTTATAAAAATTTTAACATTTATAGTAAGAGGTTTTTATCAAGGGTGGACGGACATCCTACCATGATTGATATAAGTACCTGACATTGGTTTGGGAAAGTCACTAAGGATAAATATTACAGGTAGCCTAACAATCCTCTAAAAAGCTCTTGATAATGGAAACAAGTAAACTCTACTTTCTCTGTCCTGGTGATGGTCATGGTTCTTCTATAAGGTAATGTTTACTTTTTATTGCTTAACATTTTTTATTCATTTTACTTTTAAAACACTATAGCCTTCATATGATTTTATTCAACAAGTTGTTATTATATCGAATAAAAGTTAACAGATTACTGTAGATGAAATCAATACTCAAAAACTACTGAAAAAAATTAAATAATTTTATTAGTAACAATTTAAAAAAAAATGTAATTTATACAAACACAAATGATTGATGAACTTGAAAATAATGAATTAGACCAAACTGATAATAGTTTATGACTTATGTTTCATACTTGTATCCAGAGTTAAAAAAAAAAAAAACATTTCACATAATACCTGCCCAGCAAAATTATAAATGGCATAATATGACTACTAACATTAAAACCGTTAAAAAAAATAGAAAATTATAAATGGCCCATTTGACTACTAACATTAAACCGTATATGTATATAATACATTTGCCTTTAGTTTCCTGTGCATTATATAAAATAATGTCTAAGTATGTATACATTTATCAAAATCTTAAGGAATGAAAGAGCCTGGTCCAAAGCTTAGACAAGGTGGGCAACTGTTTATCTAAAAACAATAACATTTTCAATGATTAACTCCCTTGCTTGAAAACCGAATGGAATGATGTGGATAGATACATACCTTTGTAATACATGTATTCTAATTTTACAAAAAAAATTGGGTACGGTCTTCATCTCATAAATGATTTCTAGACTTTAAGACTTCAAAATGTGTTTAAATGTAAACAGATTATGACTGGTTGTTTTAGAAGTAATCCAAATGCTTGACATTTTTATGTGAATAATATGTACAATATCTTATCATACAATTGAGGCTTCGCAGTTTTGCACTGAACTAACATACACATCACATTAGTATAAAGCTGTGTAGAAAACTGATTCATGATTTAATATTAAGTATAAAACATTTGACAGAAAAGATCGAGCTGTGTTATGGCTGTGTGAAGAGGTGATAATGTTTGTTTCACTCTCAGCAGGAAACATTTAGTCAACAAATATGTTTACATAGCGTGTAATTCACTATAATGACACGAAAAAAATTTCCAATCTTTTAATAATCTGAGAAACAAAACTTGGGTCTCCGATGCTGAACAATAACAATCTAATACTTTTTGTCCTCATTTTTTTTTCTTTCTTGATGTTTAGAAATTGGCAGTGAGTCTATCAAACTCCATGAGATCTTCAATAAGCTAAAGGAGGGAAAAAAAAAGAAAAATTAGAAATTAGTTTTAAAACGAAATGATGAGTGGATGAGAGAATATGACTAGATTTACTAAACCATTGTTAACTTTTTTTGTCCACTAACTCAAAATTTCAATTTATCATACGATAGTAAGAGTGTATTAATTTTCATGAAATTTTCCTATAGATACACTTCTCTATGTTGAGAATGATTGAAAATACAAAATATTTTTTGTAATCTACATTGAGCTCAAAAAAAATGTAACCCCCTTAAATTATTAAAATAATAAAACAAGCCTCTTTAAAATACCGAGTAAATAAAAAGAGCATTTCTATGAGCACATCATGACAAATATATATACAATTAATACAAAGATTCTAACAAGTCAAATACATCATATTCTGCATATTCAGGAGGGGTCCTGAGCAAGCTAAGATAAAAAAATGTTTCAGGAAATAATTAAATCAACGTATCAAAGTTGATCTAATGAGTACAATGGTATATGGCTGTGGTTGGGAGCCACAGGAGGTAATTATTTATATTGTCTTATTGTAAATGACGTTATTAGTATGAACTGGTTAATAATGAGAACTCAATTCATGTCCATGGTTCATATGATTTATTGACGACACAATAATATAAATAAACAGAATAAATCCAATGAATAATACTTGTAAACAATGATTTGAACTGATCAACTAAAACGTCTGATATGTACTCAAATACTCTCTTAATACTCAACTGAACTTCTGAACTCAAATAACTTCACTGACTCGATTGACTCAACTCCCTTTCCTCAACTGAACATCGTCTTTATATAATTTTCTTCCATCCATCTCGAACATTCCACATGGCTCTGTCTCACACTCATTTAGTCAATACAATTTACAAATAAACAACATATTTATTTTCTATAAATATCTAGAATAATAAACAACATATTTATTTTCTATAAACATCTCGAATCATGACCCCGTGACCACATGTTGACCTGGTTGGCCAAGCTCCAAAGATACACACACACCTGTGTGCGTAGTACTCATTACTATACCATGACACCTCCCCCGTTTTCCTTAAAAAAATGTATAAACGTAATTTAGGTGAATATATAGTGTCAAAAATATGTACATATTTAAATGTATACAATCTTGTGATTCAACATCAAAATAAGAAGTACATGTAATCATATATCAGATTTATATAAAATAAACAATGTGATATTTTATAATAGTCATTTTAACTTAGGTCAATCTAGATAATATATCTGGTTGTGTACATCAACATTTATATTATCGGTTACAATGATGTTTACTTTATTCACACTGTTAATTTTTTTCCTTTTTGTTCTGGATTCATGGCTATTTTTCTCAAATTATCTATATGGAATGTGAGTTTTCTCCCTTTTATTTCTACTACATAATTAACTTCTGAAATTTTTTCAACAATTTTATGTGGTCCTTGCCAAGTGTTACCAAAATGACCTTTTTCTGGTAGCAGTACATAGACCTTATCACCAACTTCGGGTTCTCTGAGGTATCTATTTTTGTTTTTTATGTTTCTATGTTTAGTACTGTTTTGAATTGTGCACTTCTCTGCTATTTTGTTAGCGTTGATTATCATTTCTTTGGTGTTGTTGACTATTTCATGTGGCGACATGTCATCTCTATTTTGTGGACATTCGTTCTCTATAAATAGTCTAAGTGGTCCTCTTGGATTTTTTCCAAACATTAATTCATACGGTGAGAAACCAGTTGATTCGTGTGGAATCTCTCTGTATGCGAACAGTACAAGAGGTAAATATTTATCCCATTCTTGTCCATATTCTTCAGTTATCTTTCTTAACATTGTCTTTATTGTCTGATTTGCTCTTTCTATCATCCCATTCGCCTGTGGTCGATATCTGGCTGCAAATGTTTGTGTGACTTTTAGCATTTGCATAAACGATCTTGTCATATGGGATTGGAATTGTGTACCGTTGCCTGACAATATGATTTCTGGAAATCCAAATATGGTGAAGACTTTTAATAAGGAAGTACATACTGATTCAGCTGTAATATCAACCAATGGTATGGCCTCTATCCATCTGGTCGCAAAGTCAATGATGGTTAGTAAAAATCTGTGTTTTCTGTTATCCATGACAGTAAATGGTCCGAATATATCAATGGCTATTTTTTTAAATGGCTCTGATGTTGTATCCATTTGTTGGAGTGGTGCTGTATGCTTTGGACCAATACTATTGTGTTTCTGACACAACGAACATGACTTGATAAATGATTTGATGTCTCTGAACATATTAGGCCAATAACACACATTTCTAATTCTTTTTAATGTTTTCTTGGGACCCATATGTCCTGCTAATGGAACAGAATGTGCTGTTTTTAGTACTTCTTCTCTCAAAGTAGTTGGGATTATTATCTGATCTGTATCACTGTTTAGACTTGAGAACCTTCTCATCAGAATACCATCTCTGCAATAATATTTAATTTGTTGACTGTTACTAGTGCCTTGTTCACAGTGTTGAAAATATCGTTTCAAAGAAGTGTCGTCTCTCTGTAATTTACCTAACTCACCAGAGTTGATATTTAAATATGGAGATAAAATATTTTGATTGTCGGAACTGAGTTCTTTGTCTTTATTTTGTTCTTTGATAGATGTCGATCTTGTCACAATGTTTATATGTTCAACTTGTGTTTGTTCAGCATTAGCTTTTGTAGTTAGTTTTTTAATGAGTTCATTTCTCATCAATTCATAATTATCTTTGTTCTTTAGAGCAATATTTTTTGCTAATCTGTGTCCTTTCATTTTATTTATCATAATTTGGGCTCTTTGCTGTTCTTTAACATTCTCTTGATCAGCAATTATATCTAATCCTTGTATGTAATCACCAATATCCTGTGTTCCATTCCAGTTGGACATATTGTTTAGTAGTGAGCACGTGAAATCTTTGCTCTGTTTTGTTTTCTGTTCCTGTATGTTTTTTAATTCTAGCTGGGTATATATATCCTTCTTTTCCAACCATTCATGAAACATTTCTTGTGAATTATTGTCATTTATATTGGGAATATTTCCCACTATCAAGGAAGTAACTGGAGACGGCATTACTATGGCTTTCACATGTCCAGTTATCCATGGCGTGTCGATATGAATGTTGGCGGTCCTACATGTTATGACCTGTCCATTTCCCAGTTTTATGTCTTCTTTTTCATTAGTTAAGTGTTCTTCCTTAACTATTTTCTCATCAACCACTACAGATGTACAGCCTGTGTCTCTGAGACATAATACAGCCTGATTGTTAACAAAACAAGGATAGAATACCAGAGTGCCCTTGCTCTCTAATATTGTTGCAACTGTGTTTTCCTTGTTTTCTTTTCTTAGTGGAGTTCTACCCCTTTCAGTTTGACATCTTTGAGGACTTATATTGGGTGATATCCTTCTTTGATAGGTGCTGCGTACCGGTGCTTCCATGCTATTTCTTCTACCATCCTGCGATTTGCCTCTCTGATATCTATTGTGGTAGTTTTTCTGTTCATTTTCTGGACCTCTTTGATATGTCCCCTTGTAGTAGTTGTTACGTTCAGCACGCCAGTAGTTTCTTGGAGGACTGTAATTGATTCCATATGCTCCTGTTCTGTTTTTATATGAATATGGATTTCCTCTTTTCCGATAAATACAGTCATATTGTAGATGCCCGACTCTCTGGCATATGTAACATGTTTTAGGCATCCTAGCGGGTAGACTTGAGTATCGTTGTTTATTATTGGCATGCATGACATTACATGATTTTTCTTGCACTGTATTAAACAAAGGTGTGTCTATATGACTATCTTTGAAATCAGACATGGCAGATATGAGTTTTTCTTTACAGTGCACTTTGTTCTGTTTTATGTAAGTGTAAAGCTGCATGCTGCTGTGTGTCAAAATTTTGTCTACTAAGATTAATTCAATTATCTGCCTTGCATTATTATGGTCAATTTCTGCCATTTTGAACCAATTAAGGAGATAACTTTCCAAATTGTTGACATATGCTTGCGGATGTTCATCAGCATTCATTAAAGTATTGTGGAACTTATTCCTGTAATGTTCCTCTGTTTTGTTATAATGTTGCAGTAAATATTTTTTTACAACATCATAGTCTTTAGCAGCTTCACCTTTGATATTGTTCAAAGCAGCTTGTGCTTCTTGGGTCATGGCTTCATAAAGATAAATTATCCAATCCTTTTTATCTATTTTGCTTATTGCAAACTGTGTCTCCATGACAGAAAAAAAATTGTCTATGTCACCATGTTTGCCGCTAAATGGTTGTATTCTTATTTTATGTTTTAAAGTTTGTGACTGAGTTGTCATTTTTGTTAAGTTCTCATCAATCGTGGGTCTTTTCATGGCATCAATTTCTGCCATTTTTAATGCAAATTCATGTTTGCGGTCTAATTCTTCTTTTTCCGCCTGGCGTAAACGATCTTTTTCTTCTTTTTCCTCCTGGCGTAAACGATCTTTTTCTTTTTCTTCTGCCTGGCGTAAACGATCTTTTTCTTCTTTTTCTTTTTGCATAATTCGCTCCTTTTCATCATTCAAGCAATCGCGAACATATTTCGCTAGCTGTGTTCCTTCCAGTCCTATTGCTCTTCCTAGCTCAAGGAATCTATTTGCGTCCGCATCCATGTTATATAGTTTGTTTTACAATGATTTCAAGTGTGTAGCAATCAATCCAATGTACGAACTAAAATATTAATATTATCAAATCTATATAAAAAATATTATAATAATGACATCAAAATAACAACATATACAATGAACCATGAAATTATCTAGGACAAGATAAAAGAATGTTACAAGAGGAATACAAATATTAATAAACAAATGTATAAACAAACTAGACATATACCACTAAACAAATATTTAAATCTAGTGTCTAAGTGGAGCCTTAAATTCACTCAAAATTACAAAAATGTATATATAACTCCAAAAAGACAATAAATTAATTCCTAATAGCAAATGAAATTAGCTAGTCTAATATTCATTTGAAAAATACATGTAACATGAATAAAAGAAAAATTAGTACACTGGAATCAGACACAAAGATTTTCAATTAAATTAAATTATCTCAAGTTAATACTAATTATGTCCCTTGTTTACTTGACCTTCTCCTTTGTTCTCGAATAAACTCCAATAAAACAGTTTACTACAGTTCCTGTACTATAAATAGTCCAGTCCAGCACAGTTATAAATAAACTTGAAAGTTCATGAAATTTCTGACCTGCTTCGTAAGAATTGTTTACAACAATGTTCCACTTGACTGCACACGTTAAGTGCGTATATTCTATTCAGGTCAATTTACTGTCCAGCGACGAATCAACGAATGATATTATTATTCAACTCAATGTGTCCTCGGAGGCGGATTCACTATGTTGCTGGCCACCATGTAAATGACGTTATTGTATGAACTGGTTAATAATGAGAACTCAATTCATGTCCATGGTTCATATGATTTATTGACGACACAATAACATATAAACAGAATAAATCCAATGAATAATACTTGTAAACAATGAACTTAACTGATCAACTAAAACTTCTGATATGTACTCGAATACTCTCAATACTCAACTGAACTTCTGAACTCAAATGACTTCACTGACTCGATTGACTCAACTCTCTCCTTTCTCAACTGAACATCGTCTTTATATAATTTCCTTCCATCCATCTCGAACATTCCACATCGCTCTGTCTCTCACTCATTTAGTCAATACAATTTACAAATAAACAACATATTTATTTTCTATAAATATCTAGAATAATAAACAACATATTTATTTTCTATAAACATCTCGAATCTTGACCCCGTGACCACATGTTGACCTGGTTGGCCAAGCTCTTTAAAGATCGGTGATTTTTTTTTGTATGTTATAACTTTATATTTTTACTTTTGATCAATTTATTTTATGTTTTGTTATAAAAAAATGAATATTTTAGCAAAAAATACAACATTTTACACATTTTTTACATTTTAAATAAAAAAAATATTAAATAAAAGTCTCGTGTTTACGTCACAAACTTCCGGATGATGGTCGCCATTTAAAATCACTTTTACGACAGTCCTCTTTTTATTAAGCGTCTCAATTTTTAAAGAATTATGGATATGTATTCATCTTCCATACGATGAAAATGACTATATTTCAAGTGAGGATGAAGTTTGGCTTGAAGAGGAAGAAGAAGAAGTCAGTGAAACTGAAAATATACATCGATTTTCCACTAAACAAGTCAACAATGGAAGGTAAACATTAGTCTTAGTGGCAAAGCTGAAACGCACATGGCAATTTTTTCAATTTTTTTTTATTTTGTTAATTGTATATTCATTAGTAGATATTTATAGGTATCAAAACATTTACAAAAATTATGTTAGTTTAACTATTTATATAATTAAAAGGTATTTTTTCCACATTCATTTATAATTCATATTTGTTTAGGGCCATAGTAAATGTAACTTTCTTTTGTTTACATTGGTAACGTATTTTTTTTTTTTCACATTTGAACAAAACAAAAGAAATAATTCAACAATTTTAGATGGCTAATTTATTACTGAATATTTTGTTGAATAAATTTTTAACAAAATATCATTGTTTCATTTAAAAAAAAATGTTTCTAATGTTACTACATCTTTTTATCTTCAGTTATGATGACCAAGATTCTGGACCTCCTTATGCTTTGCCACCCTTCAAACCTGAGAGAACTCCTGGAGCTCATTTTCCAGAGTCATTTACAAGACAAGACAGAAAAAAGTATCTGACTCCTCTGTCCATTTTTTCTCTGTTTTTTACTTCAACTTTGGTCAGAGAGCTATGCAACACGACTAATCAGAATGCTGCATTTATTGGACCAACTAAACCAGCCATGTACAAAAACTGGACAGATGTAGGTGAAGAAGAATTTATGAGCTTTATTGGACTTTTAATGTACATGGGGATGATACAAGCTCCAAATGTTCAGTCTTACTGGAACAAAAAAGTTTATTCAATGGACTATGGGCAAGAGCCTTTATGACCAGGCCACGTTTTGAACAAATACTTAGTTTTTTGAAAGTTTCAAACCGAAACACCGAAAAGGCAGAGGATAAATTGACTAAAGTTAGGTTTTTGTTTTTGATTTCATTAGAAGAAAATGCATGAAATTATACCAGCCTGGACCTAATATTTCAATTGATGAACGAATGGTTAGAAACAAAGGAAGATATTCATTTCGTCAGTACATTAGAGATAAACCAACTAAGTGGGGATGAAATTATGGGTGCTCGTGGATTCTGTTACTGGATATACATATGATTTTGATGTTTATTTGGGTAAGTCTGAAACTTTATCACCATTTGGATTAGCTTATGGGGTTGTAATGAATTTAATATCTTCCATTGTTAATCAAGGCTATCGTTTGTTTTTCGACAATTTTTATACTAGTTTTGTTTTAGTAAAAGATTTGTTAAAAAAAAGGTGTATTAGCCTGTGGTACCATTTTGACTACTAGAAAAGGGATTTCCTACTGAATTAAAAAATGTAAAACAATGGGAAAAGACTTCAAAGAGGGGTGATATGAGATGGGTTAGGAAAGAGGAAACTTTAACAATGCAGTGGAGGGATAACAAAACAGTATCTTTGGTTTCTACAATGCGTAAAGCTAATTCTTTTAATTCAGTCATGAGAAGAAATAAAAAAAATGGGACTTTTGAAAAATTAGAAGTAAGACAACCACTTTTAGTCAAGGATTATAATATTAATATGGGAGGGGTAGACAAAAGTGATCAACTTTTAAATAAATATAATATGCTTAGAAAAACAAATAAATGGTGGAAAACTTTATTTTTTCATTTTGTTGATATTGCTAGGGTAAATAGTTATATTCTTTTTCAAGTCTGGAGGAAACAAAATCCAGATATTATTGAATTAAATAGACCAGCAAGATATAGTCAGTTAGATTACACAATAGAGTTAATTAGACAGTTAGGAAAGATTGATGACTTAGATGAGGTTCCGACAGCGACAGCATATAAAATAAAAACTAATCATCCTATTTTACCTGTAATGGTTCCTTCAAAGGAAAGAAAATACTGTAAATTATGTTATTCACTTTATAAACTTGAAAGAAAAACAAGAACTAAATGTTCTGCATGTGATACTTTCTTATGTTTTCAAGATGACAGAAATTGTCTTTTACTTTATCATAAATAACATTTAAAGTAATTATCAATTCATTTAAATGTGTTTCTTGTCACTTATAATAATAATATATAAATTTTAATGATCAATTTTGTCTAGTCTAACATTGTACTTATTGTGTGAGAATTATATGTCTTTTTTTCACACTAGAGGCATCAGTCCTTATTTTTTTAATTTTTTTCAATTTTCTATAGTATCATTTATAGTGGAATAAAAAAAAAATTGTCAAAATTTTAAGTCCAAATTTGTTTATGTGTTGTATAAATGAATAATGTTTATGTAAATAATAAAGATTTTGTTTAAATTCTTCATACTTTTTTTTTTTATTCTTACTGTTTGTGATGTATTTGTATTTTTAGTTTAAAAAAATAATAAAAAATCATTTACACTATAATTTTACAAAATTAAAAATTTCTATTATATAAAAAGTTTTATATCATTAAATAGCTTATTCATTTCTGAATTCAGTGATATATAACATCACTTGGTAGCTTATAACATAATGAAAAATGTTTAGTTTTACAAAACACCCTGCAATCAGCTTAAAAAAATGTCTGAAAATGAACAATGGTTGAGAGTTAATCTAACAATATCATAAAATTGTTCTCTTTACTTTAGTGATTATTGTTTTGTCTTCGTATTAAGAGTGCAAACTAAAAAGTTTTTCGTCAGTATTTTTAAAGTCTAACTTAGGTCTTGATACTCGACGAGCGCACTGACACTGCATTAATAAACATGACAGAATTACAAACGAGTGCTTTCTCAATGCTTACACCTGCATCAAAGTAGGCTTAGCAACAGTAACACGTGGCCGGGAATAGCTAGTATTAAAATAAAATAATTGTAAGAGTTTTGAATAAAAGGTGTATGTATATGGTCATTGAATGGTTGATTTATACATATTTTTAAAAACATTGTGTGGAGAGTTAAGTGAATGGACATGCAGTAAATGTATTACTTCTTATTATATGAGTTACATGAATGGATATCTGTACACGTCATACTATATACACACATTTTTATTTTGAACCTGACCATATAATTGATTGATTGATCTATGGTGGCCTAATGGGGCTCTTTGGTTAGTTTTGTTTCTATTATTTGATTACTTTTTGTTCACATAATCTTGATAAACTGATATTGGTACAAAGAGTAATTTTTACTCTGTACAAAACAAACAGAATGTGGCTCTCATCATCCAAAAAGTAAAAAAAAAAAGAAAATTGGCTGTTATTAAGATATACATTATACATGTATTTAAATTTTATACATGTGTAACATGGCAGTGTTTTTTTTTCTTAAGCTGAAAAGAAAACTCGACTCGAATGTTTGGCATCCTACAGCCTTTTTGGCAACATACAGTCACTTGCTGCCATCAAATTAGCTGGTGCCAGTCGAGATGTTTTATTACTGAGTTTTTTAGATGCCAAAGTAAGTGTTAAACTAATTAGAAAAATAAATAACTTTTGGATACTTTTGTAAGTAAATTAAATACATTGGCTTACAACAATGGCTTTTTAAATATTTATCAGATTAAACAATTAATGATTAATTTTTTTAAAATTGGAAAGTAGGAATATTAATTTTTTGTTATCTTTTAAAAACCTTTAAGAAGTTTAAGATTGTTTTTGTAAGTTGCAAAATGTACTTTCAGAGTTGAATTAAATAAAAAAAACTTTCACTTACATTTTTTTTTAGTTTCTTGTATCTTGACTGTATTATGTGTGAATAAAACTTTTATTAAATGTATTTGAAATAGTATTGTATATCGCTGATCTTATTTTAGCTCTCAGTAGTAGAATATGACCCAAGTACACACGATCTCAAAACTTGCTCACTTCATCAGTTTGAAGAGCCAGAGCTAAAGGTAACATTCATTGTAAATTAAAAAAAATTTTTTTTTGTTTCAAATATGTCTTATGCATTATAAAGCTCATTTTAATTGTGAATAAAAATGCCAGTCCTAAGTTGTTCTTTAAAAATACATTTTTTTGTCATAGGGTGGATACAGCAGCAACATCCATTTACCCATTGTTCGTACTGATCCGGATGGTCGGTGTGCTGGTATGCTCATCTATGGAACACATTTGGTGGTTTTACCTTTCCGAAAAGATGTTTTGCTAGATGATCTTGATTCGCACTCGGGGATGGTTGGAAAGTAATTGTCTTGTACATTTTTACTGCTTGATTCATTTATATACATATGTATATATATATATATATATATATATATATATATATATATATATATATATATATATATATATATATATATAAAATTTCACAACCTCATTTGTTTTCATTTTTTAAATTATTTTCTCTTAATTATGTCTGTAATAATAACATTAATAAATTAAAAAAATCTTATTTATCTTTATCCAAAGGTCTCCAATTTTGTCTTCCTACACCATAGATCTGAGGAAAATGGATGAAAAAATTTTCAACATAGTAGATTTTCAGTTTCTGCATGGATATTTTGAGCCAACTGTGTTTATCTTGTATGAACCTCTGGCTACATGGTCTGGGTATGTTTTCTTTGTTTCACTGCTTTCTTTTTACCAAAATTATTTCAACCACACAGCTACATGAGCTGTACATAATAAGTAAAGTTCCCAAAAGTGTTATTGTTGAATTATGTTTTCTAGATTTCCTTGGTGATTTCAATGTTTTTCAATATTTTTTTTTATTCGTCAGTGTTTATTGACATATTAACATTATTTAGTTTATTTGTAATACACATTAGTGAATCAAGGAGAGGATTCTGAAAATAAAAAGAAAATTTTCTGAAGAACAGACATGCTTCTAGTTTCTTTGATTGTGAAAACTTAAAAAAATTAAATTATCAGTTAACTAAGTTTATTATATTCAGACTTTTTGGTTAAAAACAAAGTTCTTAATTCACATATTAAATGCGCCTAGTGCTAAGATAAGATTGTGCATATCTCTTTTATTCTACACATAAAGTTAAAATTAATGTATTTATCATTAATTAATGCAGGGGTCATCACATGAAAGTGAAACTTTGTTTTATGAAATGGTTGAGCTTTCTTTTTTTATAGGAGGACAGCAGTGAGAACTGACACCTGCTGTATTGTTGCCATCTCTTTAAATATCCAACAAAAAGTCCATCCAATCATCTGGTCACAGGCCAGTTTACCATTTGATTGTTTTAGCGTAGCAGCTATCCCCAAACCTATTGGTAAGTCTCAGAGTCACTTGTTCCATATATGATTCTTTGATTTTTTTTTTCATTTTTTTTTTAAATATCATAAAATACATATTTTATTGTGCAACTAGTGATTGGAGAATATAATACAAAAGAAACATCCATTGTAATTAAGTCAATTTGTGTTTTAATTATTGATGATATCTTTAAAGAAATAATTAATTTTTTTTAGATTTTTTAAATTAATTTTGATAATGCTGAGTTTTTATTTTTTTTCCCCCCTATTTGTAGGAGGTGTTCTTATCTTTGCAGTAAATTCATTACTGTATCTTAATCAAAGTGTGCCACCATTTGGAGTTTCACTTAACAGCATAGCTGAATCTTCTTCAGCCTTTCCCTTAAGTAAATCCATGTATTACGTTTGACTGTAATGTAATGTAGTTAATGTGCAGTTGAAAACTTGGTCATTAGCCAGACTGTTTTTTTATGTAATTTTTTTTTTCTAAAAGAACAGATTTGTTGATTTGAATAATTTAGTCTAATGCATGACATTTTTTTTTTTCACCACAGAGCCTCATGAAAATGTCCAGTTTACTCTTGACTGTGCTCGCTATGCATTCATCTCATCTGACAGACTGGTTGTGTCCTTAAAGGGCGGAGAGCTGTATGTAATCTTTTGTTAACTGCATGAGTGTGATCTGATGAAAATGGAACTGAAAATTCACTGCTAAAATTTTGCAGTCATTAATTTATCAGCAAATCTATCTTTTAATTATTTTTCTTTCAAGATGGAGCACATAAAAACAAAAGCTGAACTTATTCAAGTGTAATGTAGAAGTTTTTTTTTCTGCTTGAAATTTGCAGAATCACTTACCAGAGTTGAAGTTTTATTAGCAAGTTCCATTTAAATCAGAATTGAGTTCAACTGACAATATTTTTTATGACTTTTTTTTAATATTTGAGGTCTATAAATAATTTCTTTTTTAATGTTAAAATTTTTTTTTCATTATGAAAATGTTTCAGGTATGTTTTGACTCTGATGGTTGATGGCATGAGATGTGTCAGAGAATTTAACTTTGACAGAGCTGCTTCCAGTGTTCTCACAACTTGTGTAAGTTAAGGTTTTATGCATCCATTTGTTTCAATCAAATTTTTTCAACTTTACTGCCAAGGCAGCATCTTGTGGGTTCTGTGTCATGACATCTCAGGATATGAACTTAATCTGTATTACATTGTTCAAATTCCAAATCGTTCAGTTTATGAATTTTTTTTTTCTTTATTTATAAAATAAATGAATTCCCACCAAAAATATGATTTTTCCAAAAAAAAAAAATATTTGCTGCCAACCAAGGCCGGCATTGTCCTAACAGTTATCACTCTGCCACTAGATGGAGCAGCATCTATGATGCTTACATATTTCATAATAAAAGATTACTTCTTCAAATTGGTTTGGTATGATTTTTTTTCCATCATATAAATATAAAATGGATTTATTAATTTTTGAATCCTTACAACACTCAATTTAATGTTATTTGCTGCAGACGAGACATCTGCTTAGCTCATTTATAGCCATGAGGGAATGGGAGCTCTGCGTGCTTAAATACAATGAAACCTCATTATAACTTAAATTGTAATAAAATTGTTTCTAATTTTAAATCATTCAATCTTTTAATCAAGTTAATACATATTTAAAATGGATCCGTTTCTGGATTCCCACAAAAATTTGACATTTCACATTTGTTTCAAAGTTATCGTTGTGTTTGTGTACTGCAAATTTCTCTTCTATCATGGGGACTAAGTGAAACATCAAAATCCCTTTATAAAAATTTAAATATGGCTGGATCTGAATTTTCCTTTTTATTTTTTTCAATCCGGCTAAGATGGCGTCTGCAGTTCTTCAGTTCAACCATTCTTTAGACTCCCTACTTCTTCCGTACTGAACTAGTTCCAGAAAATCACTTGGAATTCAAATAGTTGTTTGAATCTTCATAAAAAATATTGGGAAGATGCACCTGATACATTGTGAGGGACATCAATAGAGCTAACCAGGATAAAAAAAAATAATTTTTTTTTTAAGTTGTTATAAGTACTTAATCCATGTATACAGAGCAGTATGCAAAAGGATCTAATGTGAGATTATTTTGTGGGTCTTCGGCAATCGTCGTATGTGGGACTTGTTGCAAACATTTAGTTTTACTACTGTTAGGTAACAATAAAAATTCTCATATGCTGGATGGTTGGTCCCCATCGCCATTCATAAAGGCTGCTACTGAGGTATACAGTTTAATAACGCCTTGAATTTGAATGGTAAATGTACTCGGGGATTTGTGTAAAAAAAACAACAAAAGTTTCAACTTAGCTTTGAAAAAAATTGCAAAAAGAATACTGGATGCTTTTACTACACCAGGTTATAAATGGCATATAGATAGCATGAGCTATAAGGGAAAGAATTTTTTAAAATATACAAAAACAGAGAAATAACACGCTGGGTGGTCACATTTCAAAGCATATTTGTATTCTAACGCAGTTTAATATATTTGGTTTGGTTTTCAAGTTGTTTGTCTCTAATGTCGTTAAGATTTTGAAAGGGGGCAGCTAGGTTGGCACAAAAGTTATTTATGCTATTCCCTCCAGAGAATGTAATTATTTGTATAAAATATATTTTCACATAAAATATCATTACCATTTCCCCCATCTTCTTTTTAAAAAAAATTTTGCAGATGTGTTTATGTTCAGAAGGCTACTTGTTTCTGGGCTCTAGACTTGGAAACTCATTGCTGCTAAAATATGTAGAGAAGACTTCTGCCAATGATGCTCAAACTGATGAGAAAAGATCTGGTGCACCAGCCAATAAAAAGCGTCGCATTGAAGGTCATGAACAACTTGGTACAAATAATTTTTTTTTTATTGGCTATGTTTTTTTTCTTTTGTTTTTTAGTTTAAAATTTGAAAATAGCCCAATATTCACACATATTGATGACTGAGTTGTTTACTTTGGTTGTGAGCACTTGTAAAGTGCAATGGGTCAACTGTTTTAATTTACATTTTGTTATGTTATTTTTTTCATCTATTGCAGCTTCTGATGTGTCAGAAATAGAAAACACTGACGAGCTAGAGGTTTATGGAATAATTGAGAGTGAACTGGGAACTCAGATATCATCTTATTCTTTTGAAGTGAGAACTTGATATTACATTACTCAGTTTCATGTACTTATTATATATTCAGTGAAACCTTAGATACTTATAATATATACAGTCAAACATTAGATAATTATAACATATATAGTCAAACTTCAGTTATAAGTGACTTGGTGTACAAGCTATTAAAAGAAAGCACAATTTTGTAACAAAATTCCTCTTTGCAAGGCAAATTTTTGGAAATAAATTCAAAATTGGATATACAAATGAGGTTTCCCATTATGAGTAGTGCATATTTTCTCACTTATACTAAATCTCTTTCAGTGTGCTTCACTTGTATAGTAAAAAAATTGTGAGCATAGATTGTTTCCTGAAGTGTTGTAGCTGTAAAAAAAAAAAGAGTGAGACACTTCTAATAAAATGTTCAAAACGTCAAATGAGTAATACATAACAGTGCGAGCAATGAATATACTGTTTTTTACAAAGCCATGTCAAATTTTGCAGAAATTTTCACATTGAATACAACATCAAGGGTCACTGTATAGGTTCCATGTTACAAATAATAAAAAAAGGTACAATTGCTGCTGTTATTAACAGTGAAAGACGTCCTTAACAATAATTAAATCATTTTACATTTATTTTTAAAAAATGTATTCATTACTAGGCTTATGATGAGTAATTTTAGTTTTACAGAACCAGTTTTAAATGGCTTTCAATTAATTCTAATGGGAAAATCATCTTTGACATATGAAGTTTTTGAATTACAAGAACCTCTCTAGAATTATTTTTGCGTGTAAACTGAGGTACGACTAAATATATATATATAAATTTATTTATATATATATATGTACGTATTGCATCAGTTGTTTTCTTTATAAAGGCTTCCTCATATCAGTGCAAAATTATGTGTTATGCCTCTGTTTCTCATCATTGTCATTCTTAAGGAAATGCAGTGTGTAGCAGTCAAATTTCTAAGCTCTGCTGCTTGCTGGTTTTTTTTTCCCCACAGAGATTTTTCAGACGTAAACAAAACCAAATAACTACTAAGTGATGGTGATTAAGTCTTGTTTACTAAAATTGTATAAAGTAACTTGAAAGGCTGATGTTTTAATAGAAAAATATAAATCTCATTTATATTCGGCAAACAAATTAATTATGAATAACCCTATTATCGAAATGTTTACATCTTGACAAGTAAGCTTTTAATTGTTGTGAAGTTTTCTTTATAAAATGCAATAAAATTAGCATTTGATATTTTTTTCCCACATTTGTTGACACTTAATAGACATTCATTTTTAAAACAAATGACACAATCATATTTTAGGCGAGTTATTTTGAAAACAAATGACACAATCATATTTTAAGCGAAGAGTTATTTTGAAAACAAATGACACAATTATATTTTAGGCGAAGAGTTATTTTGAAAACAAGTGACACAATCATATTTTAGGCGAAGAGTTAATTTGAAAACAAGTGACACAATCATATTTTAGGGGAAGAGTGATTTTTAAAACAAATGAGAAAGTAGAAATAATTTTCCAGATATTTGATGTCAGCCTTACAAAAAAAGATTTTAATTAGGTTAGGTATGAAACATTTTTTTTTAGCATTATGAAATCGCAGAGGCTTCGAATACGACCAGGTGTGATTCATATTTTTTTTTTCCGAGACACGACCAGCAAACTTTGATGATGTAAGTAAACAGATAGAACTCTTATGATTTAAAGTTATTTTCTTTTCGCGGGAACGAGTAATTTTATTTGCTTATACATTAAAATTGCAACTTTGCTTGTGTGTCTTCCTGGCACAGTGGTGAAACCGTTTGGTTTGTGACTCATTTTTATGCTGACTATATCCAGGTTCGATTCCTACCTGAAACATATCTTTTTTTTATTGTGTTTTTTTTTTTTCAGAATGTATCCTTTTAGTTGTTTTAATGAAAATTAACTAACTAGATATCTTTGACATTTTTTTAAAATTGCAATAATTTATATTTTAGGATGTTG
Organism: Bulinus truncatus; assembly: GCA_021962125.1. Lineage (NCBI taxonomy): Eukaryota > Metazoa > Mollusca > Gastropoda > Planorbidae > Bulinus > Bulinus truncatus. The sequence goes on from JAGDYQ010000076.1 coordinate 287,363, forward strand.
TAAAAAAAAGAAACAACAACTAATTAGGTTTTTTCAACTATTTCATAACTTAAAAAAAAATATATTTTGAAAATATGTATCAAAGCTGAACACAGAGGCGTAACAATTTTAAGGGATGGGGGGTCCAAAATCGAAAGTCCCGCCGGGCTCCAGCTTGAGGGAGACCCCTAAAATTATTTTTTACATTAAATATTAAGAACATAATCTCATGTCATGGTATCGAATGTCAAAATGCAAGGCCCCCAAATCCTAGGTTCGGCAATGGCTTTACAATAGTTTATCTTCCTGCAAAGGCTTTGCAGGGTATAGCTAGTCCTAAGGCTAAATATTACATAACTTTTCCTTACCATCATTTTTTGCGTCACACTTTAAAAAATTCAGTGAAGCCTACATATTTCAAATTTACTAAATAATAATAAGATTAAGAAACGAAAATAGAGGGGATGGGGAAGCAATTATATCCGAGAATCGAACCAAATACTGACGGAGACGAATTAATGAGTGTTAGCTTTCTCGGGGGGGGGGGGGGTACGATAGATACTAATTTAGCGCATAATTTTTTGTTTTATTCGTCCGACTTTATTAGGCTTGGGCAGACCCGAAAACTCTTAGTCTTAGACATATATCCTGACAACTAAAATATACAATTCAAAGCCGTATTTATTTAAAAAAAAATATTATAAAAATATCTCCGATTATTAACAGCAAATGACTTTATTTATTAGGCTTGGACAGACCCGAAAAAAATTAAAGCCAAATATAAAAATATCTCCGATTATTAACAGCAAATGACGTCATCAAAGTCTGCAGTAAATACGAGTTCTCATTCATTCTGTTTACTGACGTCATCAAAGTTTGCTGGTCGTGTCTCGGAAAAAAAAAATACGAAACACACCCGGTCGTATTCGAAGCCACTGCCTTATGAAATCAATAGCCAGAAATTTTGCATTGGAATGGGGGAAAGTCATAATATGGATGTTTACCATAACCCTAATGTCTAAAAATTTGTCCATTCACACCAGGTTTGTGATAATATTTGGAACATAGCGCCCTGCGGGCATGTCGCCATGGGTGAGCCAGCATTCCTGTCTGAAGAGTACAGCTCTCACGCGGATCCCGATTTAGAACTGGTGACCACTTCGGGGCATGGGAAAAATGGTGCTCTCTCTGTGTTGCAGGTGAATACTTGATCTGGGTGGAAATGAAACAGAACTGCATCTGAATAATAAATTCATTGTTTCCCAAATGTTACATTTAAATAAAAAAAAGGGGTCATACATCTCACTTGTAGTTAGAAAATATTATTTGTAATTTTTATTCAGCTTTTTATTCAATGCTACTGAAAATAAAAAAAAAATTTTGTCATGAAAGATATTATTTATTTTCTTCTTTATGAGACTGATTGTTTTCTGACAAACTGAACAAATAAAGGAATGAATGTTCTATTGATTTCTACAGCGTAGCATCCGGCCTCAGGTGGTGACAACATTCTCTCTCTCTGGTTGCATCGACATGTGGACTGTTTACTCTGGAACTGATGCTGAAGAGGATAATCAAGAGCCGAAATCTTCAAGTCCTGTACAAGATGGGCATTCATATTTAGTACTGAGCAAAAGAGAGTCCAGCATGGTAAGGTCAAAACTTATACCACTGAGACACAGATATTCAGTAGCTGAAAGTTGTTCTTAAAATTTATCTCACTCAAAAATTACTTTAAAAATTTAAATAAATGATTTCTTTTTAATTGGCTATCTGCGTGTGTCTGTTGAAATATTGATTTAGCTGTAGAATTACTTTATTTAGGGTTTGGACAAAAGTCAAACAGAATAATTTTATTGGTGAAATTCTTATTAGTTTACTAACTGTCAGTTTAATAATGGTACATATCAATTGTCCCAGGTCTTACAGACTGGTAAAGAAATCAATGAATTGGATCACAGTGGTTTCAGTACTCAAACATCCACTGTGTATGTTGGTAACATTGGTGAAAAACAGTATATTTTACAAGTAACCCCGGCCTCCATGAGACTGTTAGAAGGAAGTAAGACAATAAAAAAAACATATTTTTGAAGATGAAGCTTCATTTAAAACTTTTTTTCATTATTAATCACTTTTAGGGCTTGGATTTCAATGACCTAAAAAAAAGGTTGAAATATGCTTGCATTTTTGTCTTCAATATGAGCCATTAATTACAAAAATATGCCCTAAAAAATAGCCAATCTAACATAATATATACTTATTTTTATGACATAAAAATTGTCTAATTGCATTCAGACTAAGTGCAATATTTTTTCACTTGCATGAGAATGGCACAATGCCACAAAATAGAAAAAAAATGTTTTTTCATACTTTTCCGAGCAATAATTATTTTGTATTTCCTGCATTAAAAAAAATTAATTGAAAATAATTTAGATTGATGAAGGCATAATGACATAAGTATTTTTGAGGATGAAGTATGCTGGTTATTTGTATCTTTTTATTTCTTCACTACTAGTTTAATCCCTTTGTATTTCCTTTATTTAAGCCATGTACAAATTTGTTTTGAAAATAATTTAGATCCAAAAATCTTTATGTGATGTTTAAAAGAAAAATATCTACACATCAATTCTTCACCCTTTTCTTCTTTCAGTCAAGCAAGTTCAGCACGTGCCTGTAGACCTGGGTTCTTCTATTCAGAGCTGCTCTGTGTGTGACCCTCATGTGGTGTTGATGGGAACTGAGGGACAGTTGATGATGTTCACATTGAAAGATGACAGGCTGAGTGGTGGTGCCAGGCTGATGGCTTGTAAGACGACAATAGCTCAGGTCAGCAGATTAACTATTTTTTTTTACTGGTTCAATACTCAGATCACATCACTTAGGTCGTGAGCAGGGCTCGATTTACCTCCGGGGATATCCCAGGCACTGAGACCTGTCATCCCCGGCTCTGCTTTAGCTAATATATCCCAACCGGGGATGAAATCATAGACATTTATCCCCGCCTCCACAGAAATTTTTTTTCATCCTACGGCACTGGTTTTTTCTTAAATGGAGCACTGGTCGTGAGGACCAACATGATACAAAGCTGTCAAAGTTAAAAAGTCTGATACTGATAATTAGTATGCCAAGTATTTTATGCAAAAGAAAAAATGGGAAAAAAAAAGCTTTAATCTCTTTACACAAATTACTTAATTTAAATCTTATTTCTAGTATCTTATTAAGTCAGATACTAACTGTCTCTCTTCTTTATTTTTCTCAGAAACCTCGAATATTGGCTTGCACAACATATAAAGACTACAGCGGCCTTTTCACTTCAGAGACTCCTAAATCTGAGCTAGTAGCATCATAAAAACTGAGCAGGTGAAACCAGCCGAGATAAACCCACTTTTTGCAGGAAAGTAAGCAGCGTTTTTTTATAACCAATGTGGTCTGAAGGAGTTTTAAATAAGATAGTATCATTTGTTCTAAATTTCCACCCCCCCCCCTTGCAGTTATCTGTTTATTTTTTTTAAATTATAAATATAAATGAGTGGACTTGTGAACTTCTATTAGTGACCAATTGACCTAGACTACATTTTTTTAAATTTCAGAAAAAGTTTTAATATTAACTATATGTCTTCATTGTCATTACATGTATATGTTTTCTGTATATGATGGTGTGAAATTCCATATTTTTTTTTAGAATTACTTTAAACACTTTCAAGGATTTTCTTTCAAACCAAAACCTTTTTAATCCATATTATCATTTCTATTAATTTTTCTTTTTAAACAGAGACATCGATGATGAAGATGAGTTACTGTATGGTGACACTTCAGTCTTCACGGAGCCTGATAAAAAAGAAAATGATGAAGATTCTCAGGAAAAGTAATTTTACGTTGATTTTTTTTTTTGTAATTATTTTATTGGCTGATTAAAATTTTTTAGTTTTGGATGGCGATAGAAATTTTAGAAGTTGGGTTCTCTGTCTTATGGGATTTATTAATTTTTTTTTTTCAGAATATTTACACCAATTCTGAAAATAATTTTGTAAACTTTTTTTTTTTAAACTATCTAAATTCTGCATCAATTACAAGCTGAGGCTTGAGTTCTTCCTGAGATATTTATCCTAATGTTTATACCACCAATGTTTTCTAGGAACAGCAACCTATATACGGTGTAAAAGATTATGTCAGTAAAAAAAAAAATGATGAGACTGAAGCAAAGTGATATCACATTCCTGTCTTGAAAATTAGACAGTTTTTATGAAATAACTGAAAATAAATTGGTGTATTTAATTGTTTAAAAATCCATCCCAATCTATAAGACAGTGTGTTTTATAACATGAATAAATGTAATTACATTTTCCTGAATTAAGATTTCTTGCCTCAAAATATTGTACGATATAGAAATAAAATAACCAAATTATATTGTTTTTTTTTTCTATATATTGTCTCCTTTTTTTTTAACCAGATGGTTTTCTCATAAAAATATACAGAAATTATTTTACTTATTACATTACGGTTGGGGAACAGCCATGAAACAGTTTTCAACGAACTTTTCATTTTATAATCATTTAAAATATGCATTACTTGATTTTCTTCTGTTTAGTGATTACATTGAAACTGAGCCCAGTGCAACATCAAGCCAATGTGCTTAGCTTATTATTTAAGTAAAAGCCAATAGCCTTCTTTAATAGATTATGCTTATCATACACATGTAGTAATTACCATATATATTTTTTTTTATCCTACTCAGTATAACACTGTTTATTCTCTAAACACTTCACAGAAATGGTCAGCACAAATCAAAGGAGATCAAAGTAACCTCATGGCTTTTAATTAGCAGAGAGAATGGACAGCTTGAGGTAACACCGCTTGGACATAATGATAGGACCATGTACTTTTTAGAGAATAGAGCTTCCCACAAAAAAAAAAAAAAGTTTGATCAAAATTTTTCTAGAAGAAAAACTTTGGAATTGTACTAATTCTCTTGTATAAATATATTTTTTGTTGTTATGTTTTTGTCTGGATGTATTCCAGTCAAATACATTATATTCAAAACCTGACTTGAGAAAATAGGACAAACTCTTAACTGGTCTATATCTGATTGGTTAATCAACTTGCAAGCTGTTATCTGGCCTTAATCTCATTTGTTTTTCAGGGATGTCTTGTCACTGTCTCACTTATATTTCAGTAATGTGATTCTTTTGAAATGATTAAAACAAATGACCTTGAGATCAATTCAGACTCGATTGCTACTCTCACTCTTTTTTATCTGCATGATCTTCAGTATTCCAGAGTTTAAACTAGTGTACACCATAAAAAGTTTTCCCCTTGGGCAGAGGACATTGGTAGACAGTGGGCCTTCATTTGATCCCAGCAAAGCTGCGTAAGTTGCACAGGCATTTTTTACGTTGACTTATTTCAAATAAACAATGATTGCTGATGTCATAATTGATGTTTATCAGAGCCATTTGACAATTTTTTTCCTTAACTACAGGCTACATTAGATTATCTAGGATTTAAAGAATGGAAAGGTGGTTTTTTTTTTACTATTATTTTTATTTTCATGAAGTGGATTAATGCTCTTTTTAAAAAAAAAAAAATTATTGTATAGAGCCATGTCAGAGAAACAGCCGTCTACTGGAGAAATGCCGGTTGTGAAAGAAATTCAGTTGTTTGGACTTGGGCACAATAAATCTAGACCTTATTTGATGGTAATTACAACAGTATATGCTAATTTGATAAGTCTTTGCATCACTTTTCATGGTGATTGTACAGAACTTACATGTTACACAAAAAACAACACCAAATCTCTTGTTACATTTCTATTAAGGCTCGTATTGATGAATACCTGTTGATCTATGAAGTATTCCCACGTATGCCAAGTGCCGGGGATCTTCCTCTCCCTGGAGACTCTCTCCGGATTCGGTTTAGAAAAGTTCAGCACAATTTGATTCTGCGAGAGAAACATTTTGCCAAGAGAAAAGAGGATGAAGAAGAACCTCCAGATGAAAACACTCCACCAGATCATATTCAACAGCTAAGATATTTTGAGGACATCTCAGGATACTCCGGGGTAAGAGGAATTCAGCATTATCTTTCAGTTTTTTTTCTTCTTTTTTCGAATGTTGTTTTGAATTTTCTTTACCACTGTATCATTACTGCTAAAAACTGTGCCAAGAAGTTTTTGACAGACTTAAATTTCTGCTTACTTTTTATATATATACTTGTATATATAAATTATATATTTTGTGTGTGTTTTGACATGTACAATTCAAAATTTTGTTTTTTTTGCACTCAAAGAATTTTTCTTAGGGTATTAGAATTACGTTACAGTATACAGCTATAACATTACAGTTTACATTTTATTAAGTGAATTAGATTTATTCCATTCATAAAAAGTCTGTTAAAAATTTGGAATAAATTTTGTTACTGTTTATAAATTTCAAGGTTTTCATAAGCGGATCCTATCCTCATTGGTTGTTCATGACCAACAAAGGCTCTTTGAGAATCCATCCAATGGGGATTGACGGATGGATTACGTGTTTCACGCCGTTTCATAATGTCAATTGTCCAAAAGGTTTCCTCTATTTCAATCGGAAGGTTTGAAAATTATACCTAGATTTTTTATGAGTTTTAATACTTAGAAAGAACTTTATTTAATGTTTTTGTGACAGTATTATTGGTTGATGTGACAGTATTACATGTTGTGACAGTATTGTTTGTTGATGTGACAGTATTGTTTGTTGATGTGACAGTATTACATGTTGTTGTGACAATGCAAAATTCAGGGCGCAAGTTTTCTTTTTTTTAATTTACATTTTATGTCAGATTGGCTTTATGTTATTTAAACTTTCACTTTTACAGTCTGATTTGTGTATATGTGTTCTGCCAACCCATGTGACTTATGATGCCCCTTGGCCTATTCGTAAAGTCCCATTAAGATGCACTCCTCACTGTATTGCATATCACAATGACAGCAAGGTAATCTAATATCAGGATTTTATGCACTGTAGAAAAAATAAACTATTAAATTGACACATATTAATTGCACAGTATGAATTACTCTGGATTGGGATGTCAAACAGGAATTTATCATTATGCCAAAAATTACACAAATTGAAATGAATTTGAAATTTATTTTGCATATGCCTGTGCCATATGTTTTTATGAAAATATTTATAATATAATTTATTTTTGTTGATTTTTAAAATTTTTTTGGTGTGTATGGAAAACTTTATCGCATATCAAGTGTGGCACACACGCAGCTTATTAACTATCCCTGGCTCTGGGTGCCTAGTTCTATTTTATTTTGTTTTTGGGATCTTAATTATTATATACATGTACTTTGATTTGATATGCCAACTAACCAAATATCATCTTTTATATAACTATCTGTTTCTTCTAATTCATAGCTCTATGCTGTAGTCACCAGCATTGAGGAAAGTACCAACAAATTTCCTAGAACCATGTCTGATGATAGAGAATGGGACTATGTTGAAAGACGTAAGATTAGTTTTAAATAGTTTTGTTCTGTTGAAAATTCTTTCTTATTTCTTTTTAGTCAAAGGAATACTGTAATTTGAATTTAATTTTGTACTTCAAGGGGCTCAAAAGTAGAAAATTGCTTAAGAAAATTAATAGAAATAATATAGATATATATTTTTTTGTAATTTTAATAGGTTTATAATGATTTCTGTATTGATGGATTAAGTAATAACACATTGTTTTAGTTTTTATAAGGAATGAAAGCATTTTTTAAAATGAGTTTTGGAATCTCATAAGATAAATGTTTGTCTTTTTCAGCTGATAGGTTTATTTACCCCATGATGAGCAAATATACCATCCAGCTATTTACACCAAGTACATGGGAGGTCATTCCTGACACAAGGTATCTACAAAACTTGTTGTCCCATCTGTTTAATAATATTTTTTAAAAAATATTTAGCCATTAAAATGAATTTATTTTGTACATATTGTGTAAATTATAAGGTTCATTATTTTTTTTTACAGATATGACTGTGAAGACTGGGAACATGTCACTTGTCTAGAAAATGCTCAGTTGAAGTCTGAAGGAACCATTTCTGGTTTGAAAGGCTTTGTTACCATGGGAACTGCATACTGCATGGGAGAAGATGTGGTCGCTCGAGGCCGTGTAATTTTCCTCATTTCAACTAAATTTTTGATAAAAGAATTACCATCAAGTTGTCATTTTACTGAGACATTTTAAATATGATTTTAAGGTTTTTTTTTTGTTTTTTTTTGTTAAAACATATGATAAACATAATGGTTAAAATAAATAATAGATCTTTAACTATTTCAGATTATTATATTAGATGTTATTGAGGTCGTACCAGAACCAGGATTTCCCTTGACTAAAAACAAAATTAAGGTATTTTAAAAAGACCCCATAGATTTAAATTTTTTGTTGTTTTTTTAAACTTAATTCAGTTTTTTTTTTTCTGATGTAGTTCTCCATTTATAAGTTGGTAACAACATTTAAGATTATATAAAACCACAATGGTACATTTCTACCATGTGAAAGCAAAGTTTGTCTTTCAAACGACTGTCACATGAAATAGTTATTCCTAATAACCTAACAAGTACAACAAAACTGATACTGAGTAAAAATAAACTTTTTTTTTTCAAAATAAAATAAATTGTTTCATTAGAAAATTATTCTATCCTAGAATAAGAACGTTATCAGAATGTTATCAGAATGTTATCAGATGTATAAGTAAATGAAACTAAAAAACAATTTGTCTCATCCACTCAAGCCTTGCTTTTGTTATCTTTGCATTTTTTAAAATAAATTTTTTGACAATTTACATCTAGGTTGTTTATGATAAAGAGCAGAAAGGTCCTGTTTCAGCCATTTCCTATTTGAATGGTCTTTTGGTTACAGCAATAGGCCAAAAGGTAAAAAAAAATTTTTAATGGGAAAAAAAAAAATACATGTTAGTTTAGAAACAGACATGTATCACTTAAAAAAAAATTATAAGATGTATTCTTAGAATTTTAGAGAAAAGCTTTTTAGAACATTAGTGATAGTTACTCAAACTTCAATCGAAATTAGTTTCCTTATATTTATTTCCCAGGACATGTATCCCTAAAATTATTTTCCCTTTTGTTTATAGCACCTAACCACTTTTATTGAAGGCATTGTTTGCCATGGTGTAAAAGGCTTTTATAATACAATAAATTTAGTGAATTACTTCCCTCTGAGTCTATTCGCTGTTTTTAGGTGGGGCTTTGCTTTGAGGTGATTGGTAATGCTGGGTTTGTCAAATTTCAATTTTAAACAGAATGGCAGGTTTACTATTGTTTCCATTCATTTTTTGTCTGATTTGCAATAATCCTTAAGAGTGATTGATTGTCTATGATTGAGTAATGGGATGGGTTAACAGTACAATCTGTTAAACATTACCCAGTTTTATTAAAATGATTCCAAAAAATAATTTATTTGTTTTATAATTTCATTCTTAATGATGCTTTAAATTGGTCTATTTTTCAATTTATCTTTTCAGATTTATATCTGGTCTTTAAAAGATGATGACTTGTCAGGTGTTGCTTTCATCGATTCCTTGGTTTACATCCACTCCCTGCGTATCATTAAAAGTATAATCATCGCAGCAGATGTTTTAAAAAGTATTGCACTTTACAGGTTTCAGGAAGATCTTCGCGTGTTATCTTTTGTCAGCAGAGTGAGTTTTTTTCTTTTAGGTTATTGAAACCTTTTTTTTTATTGTGATCGAATTCAAGTTTACTAAACCACAATGACTGGTCATTTATATGTCTTTTTGTGTCATGAAAGCAACTCATCATTGGATACCATCACAGGATATCATTAGTATGCCACATTCTTCTTTATAGGGTATAGGGGATGGATGGTCGTGTGGTAAAGCGCTCGACTGTTGATCTGAGGGGTCACTGGTTAAATACTCAGTGAGGACCAATGGATATTTCAGGTCATGGGTAAAGTCCCCGCTATGTCTCCTGTTGTGCCTCCATGTAGGGATGAAAGAAGGGCACTGCAAAAACTGTCCCATTAGTGGTTTTATAGGATCTAAGAGATTTCTTCTCATCCTTACCGGGACTTCACGCACACTTTATAGACCAAAACGTATTAAAGAAAGAAACATACTTTAACCTGCAAGAAGCATGGTATTGTTTTTATGAAATGAATAAAATAAATAGCAGAAAAAAAGGAAGCAGGGTATTTAAATAAAAAAAATGTTCTCCTTAACTGTAGTATTTAATCATTCTTTATTTTATTATTATTTAATGTAGGACATCAAGTCTCTAGAAACCTATGCAGCTGAATTTATGGTGGACGGGGACTCACTAAGTTTTGTGGGTCAGTGCCTCTTTTTTTTTTTTTTTTCTAAAATAATAACTGTAATTGGAGTTCAATTTAAAAAAAATATGAAGTCAATTTTGCACGCTACATGTAATGGCTATGATAGATTGTTATGTTCTTGATGTATATATAATAGCATTTGTGTTTGTGGCCAGGTTTAATATCCTTAGAGCTTTTATAAAAAAAAACAAAAAAAAAACATTTCACATGATTGGTGCTAATTAAAAAAACCATTCTACTCTGAATTATTCACATTTTTTAAAATTATAATTTTTTAAATTTTCAGTTTCTGACAGGAATAAAAATGTGGTGATTTTGGCTTATCTGCCAGAAGGTATGTACACAAGATGTATGGAAAGTGTTGATCAATATGTACACAAGATGTATGGAAAGTGTTGATCAACAATGTACACAAGATGTATGGAATGTGTTGATCAACATGTACACAAGATGTATGGAATGTGTTGATCAACATATACACAAGATGTATGGAATGTGTTGATCAATAATGTACACAAGATGTATGGAAAGTGTTGATCAACATATACACAAGATGTATGGAATGTGTTGATCAATATGTAGCCAAGATGTATGGAATGTGTTGATCAACATATACACAAGATGTATGGAATGTGTTGATCAACAATGTACACAAGATGTATGGAATGTGTTGATCATTATGTACACAAGATGTATGGAAAGTGTTGATCAACAATATACACAAGATGTATGGAATGTGTTGATCAACAATGTACACAAGATGTATGGAATGTGTTGATCAATATGTATACAAGATGTATGGAAAGTGTTGATCAACAATATACACAAGATGTATGGAATGTGTTGATCAACAATGTACACAAGATGTATGGAAAGTGTTGATCAATATGTACACAAGATGTATGGAATGTGTTAATCAGATTTCTATCATCTTGAAATACAAATTATATTTTTTTTTATCCTCACAATTTACACCTTTATTGGTTATGCATTTTTTTCAATGTTGATTTTCTGGAGTAGCACTTTTTGCTTATTTTACTTTTTAATGGAACATGTATCTACATTATAAAAATTGTTTTCATATGGGCCCATAAAATTTAAAATGAAATCTGCTGCTTTACCATGACATGACACCAAACATTTAAAAATAAAAGAATTCCATCATAGGCAATAATGAATGCTGCAATAAGTTCATGACTTTTATAAGCCATTTCTCAATCTGATCTTTTTGTGTGTGCTATTTATTGAACAATAAAAATTTTTTTTTGGTATTTATCGTTGACCAGTGAGAGAAAGTCATGGGGGCACCAGGCTTCTCAGAAGAGCAGACTTTAATGTAGGAAGCCACATCAATGCATTCTTTAGAGTGAGGTGTAAACTAGAGGATCCGTCCACAAGGGTAAAAAATGTGGCCGCTTTGGAACATAAACACACTACATATTTTGGTAAGTAGCATTAGTTTATTTCCTTGCTTTTAAAAAAAAAAGTTTTCACTGAATTATTCATAAATGTGTGTTTCTATAGCTACACTGGATGGGAGTATTGGATATTTACTGCCCATAGCTGAGAAAGTTTTTAGGCGCCAGCAGATGTTGCAAGGTTCCATGATCTCTCAACTTCCTAGTCCGGCAGGGTTAAATCCTAAAGCCTACAGGTAAACAGTTTATATGTCAGCCTAACATTCATTCTGCTTTGATGGCTTAAAAATTATCATTTGCTTCTGACTTTTTTTTAAATAAAAAAATATGATTTTTCAGGACCTTCAAAAGTAATAGAACAGATTCAAGCAATCCACTTCGCAACATCCTCGACGGAGAACTTTGTTGGAAATTCTTATTTCTATCAGCCATGGAGAAAATAGAAGTAGCGAAGAAGATTGGTACAACAGTTGACCAGGTGAGATAGTACCGAATGCTAATTATAGTTCAGTTATATCTTTGTCATCACATTCCTCCATCTTCCTCACTGTGCTGTTACCCCAGCCTGTATCTAAATACTTTATCATCATAAATATTGAACAGCAAAAGGGTTGATTACCCAGACTGGAACATCCATATTTAGGAAAAACCTGGGCAATGTTGTGCCACCCCAGATACACTTACATTTTGTTTTGTAGACTGCCACTAGTTGCTTGAGGTGCGCATCTGGTTTATAAATAGGAAATATTTTTACCCAATGAAATCACAGTAAATATTAAAAAATAAAAATTATCTTCAGATTTTCCAAAAGTCTCAGAGGTAAAAAAATAAAATCCTTTGAGGTGGCTAAATTTTTCATTTATTTTTAGGTCTTCAAAAAAATATTAATAACATAGAAACAACAACTACAAAAAAAACAACAATACCTACCCTCCTCCTAGTACACGGTCCTGTCACTCTGGCATAAAACCTCCACACATCTCAAAGAATCAACCTAATGCGAAGGCCTTACAACGGGCTCTGGTGTACTGGGGCAATTTTTTTTAAATATCTAGATATGGTCCTTATTCTAAATTCAACCAGAAACTTAAGTTGCACCTGAAGTATTAAGTGTGTGTATGTTTGTGCGTGTGTGGGTATAAGCCGACAGGAAGAGGTTTATTCGAAAGGAACAAACTCAATTAACATAGAAACAACAACTACAAAAAAAACAACAATACGTGATGATTTTATGTCCAATAAGACTGAGCATTGTATTTATGCCATTCTGAAGTGTGGAAACTTTAAAGAAAAAAATCAAAACAGAAGAGAATGAAAGAAGGGTGGTGGTGGAGGAGGTGGGGGAGAGAATGATCTGGTATTAACCAGAGTGATTGAAACTGTTGTAAATATGTTCTTTCAAAAAAAGGTCACGTTGGAGGTAAAATTATAGCTTCGTATCAGTGCACGGGGGGGGGCGTTCTTATTGATAGAGAAATTAGGTTACCTCCACAGCGCCCCCTCCTCCTCCCTGTATCTGCCACGGCCAAAGGCGCCCCAACAGTTTCATGTTCTAACCAAAGTTCAAAGTTTTCAAGTCCCGATCCAGGTACTGGAGCAGAGAAACTCCTACGAACGGCGGTGACCGGTCGCTGTCAGGTGCATTTCATATTTATATTAAATTGCGCACTGACGTAATAATAATAATAATAATCAATATCAAACTAACACACGTTGCACATTTTCAAACTGGACGTCAGGCGGGTGTGAACACGTACAACACTGTCAGATGAACATGTAGAACAAGTCAGCTAGGATTGTTTTTTTTTCCTTCTTTCTCAACACGTCACATCATCCACCACCACCGACTTTAATTACACACACCAACTCCCCCACATTTACCCCCTCCTCGATCCTAGATATGACGTAAAGATATAGCGACCCTCGGGCAAAGTACAGCCGTCTTGGCTGTTGATATTGCCGCGTGCATTTAACCTGAAAAAAAACAACAACATAAAAAATGTATATGAGTTCACAGAAACGCTTCATTCATCTGCCCTAGAACCAGTCTTCTTAATGTAAAAGTCCAATGTGGCCAGCGTTTCAAAAGTTCAACCCCTGTAGCCACAATTGAAAACAAAAGAAGTTAGGGGGTGTGAGAATAGGTAAACATGTCTACTTTTCATTTAACACCGAAGATGGACCTCGGACAGTGTAAATCGTAAAAAAACAAGAAAAACAACGATTGTTTGAAAATTTTAAAATATTTACGGATAAACTCTTAGTGTCAAATAAATTATATAAAAAAATATCAAGGAATAAGAGAAATTACTTTAAGTCACCATGGTAATATGAAGGTCAAATAAATTACTTCAAAAATTTCGTAATTAAAGTTTAATTTTTTTTTTCCTTACTTGCAGAACAACAATAACCTGAACGATTAGAACTGGTCATAGACATTCATTCCGCATTGCTGAAAGAATTAAAACTATGAAGCTGCACTACATTGTGCCGGGGACAGACACACCAGAGCAATGTGTTGCGCTACAGCAAACAATCTAAGTTCATTCCCGAGGTCTGCAGCGGCTCCCCACCGCGCCTACGGATATCGCCTCAAAGATAGATTGGAACAGGTCCCTACAACAATAAGTAGTATACATAGGAGAAACTTAAACATCTGTCCCTCTCTCTCACACACACTCTCTCAAACACACAAATGTATTTACAGTGGATTCCGCTTAATTGGGACACGCTTAGTTGGGACCAGCCGCCCAATTGGGACAATCTCAAAGAAACCAAAACCAAGAAGCCAATAGTAAATTTGTGTTTTTAATTGGGACAGCCGCTTAATTGGGACAAAAAGCCTCCGGTCCCGGTGTCCCAATTAAGCGGAATCATTTATATATATATATATATATATATATATATATATATATATATATATGGGAGTATGGGGTGGGGAGGGGAGGGTAAATGATTTCCCCCCGGTTGCAGACACTGTGTCCAGGGCTGGACCCACAAGGGAACACGACTATATATATATATATATATATATATATATATATATATATATATATATATATATAATTAATAATATTATTTCTACAATCTGTTGTATCCCGACTTTCTACTCGGATGCCACCCATAGCCTGCAAGGTTTTAGTCCAACAACAGGGTTAGGGTAAAAAGACCAACACGGTCAAGGTAAATAGATCAACAGGATCTTCACTCAAAACGATTGCAACATGGAAACATATACATGCACCCACCTCATGGCGGCCTACTTTTTCTGCCAGTCATTAAAAAAGAAAACTCTACTCTCTCCCACCTCCGATCTGCGCCTTCGATACGACCTCGTCCTCCAACAGTTGATTACTGTCTATCATGCCAGTCACAAACACCGACAATACCAACAAAAAAAAAATGAACAAAACTCTCATTCACGGTTGCCTTCAGTTTTTTTTTTCTAGATCAACTTATTTAAAGTCTCTGTGTACGGCTGACCTGAGGAACTTTTGTCTACTTCATCAAATTCATTATCACGACCGGTGGTAGTCATGGAGTGTTGTGTGTGTGTGTGGGGGAGGGGAGAAACATTGAGGTAGATCAGAGCTTCTCAAACATATGTATGTATGTGTGTATATATATATATATATATATATATATATATATATATATATATATATATATATATATTTAAAGCATTTGTAGGGAGGCGGTCCAATCACAAACAGAGTTAGATAGCTCGTGAGCTCTTTTCCTCAACTGCCAGTCGTATTCATTCACAGTTGTTGTTTGAAAAAAAAAATAGAATAAAACAACAACAAAACAGCAACAACGCCAAAAAATATTAAGTAACCGCCTTCACCCACCCCTCCCTCCACCCCACCATCTCACCGTAAGACAATTCCGCGACACCGACCCTATCGCAGAACTCAGTTTTAGACCAAGTGAGATGTAGACACCGGTGCAAGTAATACGGGGAAAGGGAGGAGGGGTGTGTGAAGGAGGACAACAAACTCCAATTTGAGACAGTTGGCGGTGAACCAAGTGTAACATCAGTTTAGGTAATACCGAAAAGAAGGATGGGGGGAGGGGAAGAGGATGACTTCAAAATTACAAGTCAGCGATTTCGTCAAAGGAACTGATACGGCCAAATGGAGAAAAAAAAAACCCACAATGACACCATAAAAAAAAAAAAAAACTTTTGGCAATTTAATCAGGTTGAAAAACAAAAGACGAGAAAAAGTTTCAAATCATCCCGTTTTTACTTTTTGTTGATGTTTTATTTTAAATAAAATAAAACAATATACACCCCGCCTTAATTTACAGACTAGTAACACTGGCGGCCAGGGAAATTAGTTTTTTTGTGTTTTGTTGTTCGATATTTATATAAATATTTCATTTAGCATCAGTTTACATTTACAACACTGAAACGCGGAATTCTAATTATAAAAAAATAATAAATAAATGAAAGAAAGGGCATTGATTAATTCATTCACACCACAACCTGAGCAAAAGGTGAAATTCTCCGGTTTCACGGGTTTGCTTGGGGTAAATTTCATTGCTTCGTTATATATAAATATAAGAAGGGGGAGAGAACTCGGCGAGGTAAAAAAAAAAATTGCATTTTATTTGGAAGGTATATTGTTAATCACTGTCTATACAGGGTATAATAAACACTGGTATATGTCAACTGTCCGTGTGAAATACAGAGATGAACGACTGGGACTACTCGACAAGATGATCATGTTACAGTCAACTCATTATCAAGTGATAAACACAACTATTGATGAGCTGTTAATGAAATTAAACAATTTGAAAAACACCTGAACGTTTTTTTACCCCCCCTCTCTCACTCTTTCGCACACACACACGCACGCACACACGTTTAAATGTATTTACAACATTTTTAGAGCATTTCGAAAAAATGCTCTGTTGTCCCTACTACGTTTTGTCTTCTGTCTGTCTGTCATCACCCTAGATCTCAACAACCATAAGTCTAGACCCATGATGTATATATCATTTTGTAGGTCTTGGCCTGCCAAGAAATGACTTTCCATTTCGCGATCTGACCTCTCGGGGCCATCAAAGGGGCTTATAAAGTACCGTTTTTACTATATAAGCTATATTAATAAAAGAGCGTCCTATCTCAGCAACCATAAGTCCTAGACCCATGATGTATTTATCATTTTGTACGTCTTGGCCTGCCATATGTACATCAAAGTTCATTTCGCGATAGGACCTCTGAGGGCCGGGCTTCAGGGCTCCTAAGGGGCTTATATATTATATATAGATTATAAGCTAAACAAAGGGGCAGAAATCATTATTTATTTTTTGTAACAGTTATTCAACATGACTTACTTCCCTTACTTTTAAAAAACCCATAATCAATGACAGCTTTGCAGCACAGTTCAATCAACCAAAAGTCATCATTTGTTGGGACTTCAATCAAGATTCAAGAGCCCGGGGCAGAAATTGAAAATTTCTTCCGAAACAAACTTCAACATTCAACTACTTTCACCAAGATTGGCAACAACAATTTATCAAACAACAATTGACGGAGTTTTCGGACGATTAAATAACTACAATTTAGAATGTTTCAATTATAGGTCCTATTTCAGTGACCACAAACCACTTGTAGTTAGATTTAGAGAAAATATTTTTTTTCAAATATAAAGAAACGTCTTTTAATATCTTTTTTCAGATATATGCATTACACAATTGAATTTATAAACATTTCCAAAATTGACAAATATTTACTGAAATATAGCATACGTACTTACTGATACATACACGAAAATGCGCTAACACGTCCTGTGTGGTATGGAACAGGCTTAAATTGCTTGTTTTTCCCTAACGCGTGCATCAGAAAATGTTTTTAACTTTATTTGAATATGTGTCTCCTACATTTGTGCACAGTTGTGGGGGATTTCATTCAGCTATGGCAGGGGTGGGCAAACTATGGCCCGCAGGCCGCATGTGGCCCGTCTGAGTATATTGTGCGGCCCATATGCATATGTTCGTATTTTAAAATATAATGTGCATGTGTAATAAAGCGTGAATGTGAAATAAAACGACAAATAAAAGGTTATTATCTTTAATTCATATTTTCATACGTTGTAAATTGTAGTTGAAGTAGACAAAATATATATATGCGGCCCGCCAATAACAATCAAGTTTTCAATGTGTCCCTCCGTAGAAAAAGTTTGCCCACCCCTGAGCTATGGGGGAAACAACTGTTGGTGTTTTTTTTTAAAAGTATCCCCGCCGTTGGCCGATTAATTTTTTAGACATCTTTCTTGGTGAGATAAAATAAATATTCCATATCACTGACTACAATGAATGATTTAAAAAGCAAACAATGGGGAGTTGTTATCATTCAATATCACTCGGATAAATGAAGATGTACAGGTAATGATGTAGGAATAGAACTTTCTCTACGGATTCCATGTCTCGCGTCATCTGTTCGGTCTATTTATAAGTACGTGCCTTTCATTATTGCCGAGCTCTATACTTACTCACTCAACCGTGACTTCTGACTCAGTTTGATTCCTATAAAAAACACCGAAGGCAATATGTGGTAAGATTAGAGCGTCTTCAATGTACAGTACATCGCCATGTCAGTGTCACAGTATGTGGAGGGATGAGATGTTAGCATTTGATCTGCTATGAATGTGTCAACCATAGTCGTGGTGGGCCCAGTTTTGTTAGTACCCTATCTGCTCCCCCCCGGGGGGCGGGGCTACGACTACCTAGCAGATTCAAAGAAGCGACACTACTTTTCTCAGTCTTTTTTTTTCAATTATGATTCAACTTCAACACTTACCTCCCTTCTAGGATAAATTGAAACAAAACTATTTGCTTTCTCTGTGTACTGTCATTGGTGTACCGTAGTGACTAGTGTGTATATAGTCACTTCACCCTGCAGTACCGTGTGCTCACATGATAACAGCGTATGTACCTTTCAATAGGCAAAAGTGAAATATCTAGACGAATGAGCCGTGCTCTTTGATCAAGAGCATTAACAAAGGTAACGATGAGTATGAGAAGGGAGGTGGGAGCGAACAAAGAAAGAGACCAGACAGGAAGGGCGGCTCGAGGGGTGGGCGGGGGGCATAGAAGAAAGAAACATATATAGATGCTGATCCTTGCTGAAACAACATTTCTAAAACGATGGTAGCTAGCCATATTTATACAGCACAGTGAATTTCTAATAGTTTGGGGAGAGTGAGAGAGAGAGAGAACAAAAAATCTACAAACTCTGCACGGTAACAAGATAAAGCTTATTTAAAAAAATACAGAACAAGAAGAGGACAATATTTAAACCAGGCCGTAGACCAATGTTTTTTAACCTTTTTATTCAGAACGAACCATTTGGTGTCGACAGATTTCTGGCGGAACCTGTATACCCCTTTATGTCCGTAATGGCCCTAAATTTTTGCTAATTTTTTTTTTAAATTCAATCGCGGAACCCCTGGCTGGCCCTTGCGGAACCCTTGGGTTCCGCGGAACCCCGGTTGGCTCAATGCCATAGAGGCGTAGACAAATTAACTCCACGTTGCGTTTGTTACCACAAATGGCGCATTACGGAGCCTCAAAAGGCGACCAAGCATGACGCCGTCGAGAGCCGCTTTACCGTTTAGTGTACGTGATAGAAAGCCGCAAATTATTTTAACACGATTTGGGCCGGAAACGCCCGCTACATTAATATTGCCATATGACCGATAAAACACGGGATGCTGGTACTGGCCAGTGGTCCTGCTGATAGTGGCCCTGTTTGGCTACCAATGGTCTGCTCTATAATAAGACTGCGAAATTGTTGGAACATGTCTTGAGATCCGCATAAAAGAAAGTGAAGAGCAGCATTTGACAGCCTCTGAGTCTAGGCAATTAATTAACTTCATATCTTTAGATGTTGCATTGCAATTGCATGTAGGCCTTTATATATATATTGTAAAGTTTGGTTCTAATGGCGGGGTCTATAATAAAATGTGAAAGCTATTTAATGAAAAAATAAATATAAATGAACCAAGTCAAACCAGCTCAACAAAGGCACCCACACACAGAGATTCAAAATACACACCCACACACACACAGATTCAAAATACACACACACACACACATTCATAGAGCTGCTCAGTCAAACTTTTAAGTAAAACACGCATACAATCTGTGTCACATTTGATTCAAAATTCCATCTGTGACCAGGTTTATATACAAAAAAAAAATTCCAAGCCGATGACAAAGCGAGTGAAGGCTCAGGTTCTCCCCGCCCCCTCCCCTCGAAGGGACAGGGTGTGATTATGGTGGTGGTTTTGGTTGGGAGGGGGGGCTTGTTTAAGAAGCCTCACATAACACTGACATGTTTGTCACCTGGTGCCTGTAGTAGTCGCTGGGCATCTTCTCGTCCCATCACTACACAAAACACCGAGCTCCACACCCCATCCCCACACAGAACACCACTGTCTTAAGGTATCTTTAAAAAAAACCCGTTTCCAGTGCTGCCGGATTTCGCTACTTCACACCAGAATCGCTACTTTTCTAAACAATTCGCTACAAAAAATAGATGTAAGTGGTGCACAATTATAATTTAGTTAGGTAAATTTAAGAAGCCAAAATGGCGTGCGCTATTATTTTTTAAAAAAGGTCTTCCGCTTTGGTCGAAAACTTTTCTAGCAACCTCAGCACTGTTATCGTCGTATATCTCCGTCATGTAAACAAGGCAACAGGGTTATATAGCCAGCGTTTGTTCTCATTGTTAAGACATTTGCAAAATATATATATACATAGACATCTACACATAAACCTTATTTCTTATGCACGCCAGTAATATTAAAATTAAATAGTAAATGAAATATTTTCAATGGGAATTGTTTTCAATTGTATTATTAAAACACGTTTTTTTAAACTTGCGCTTGTTTTTTAATTAAAACAAAACTTAAATAAATAAATACATAAATTGTATGAATATTTCTGTGTTTGTGTGTCATTGGTGGAGTGGATCAGCAGAGTCTGACATATTTTATACACGCACTTCAAACGTATTTGTCATGCCATTTATACTATACGTATTTACACACACACACTCACATACACACACAGACACACACAATGTCAAATAACACGAAGCATCACCGATCAATACATTAGAGGAGGTTCCTTTATAATTCATGAGCATGCGCGGAATTATCATGTTTAGAGGTTCCTGATGTGTCCCCCACACTGTAGACATTCTCCGTTCCACACACACACACACTCCCGGAAATGTATTTTTGTTACTCCGTCAGAAAAACATGACAAGATTGGAGACACATTTTTTGCTGCTGGAGCCGCCAAATCTATTGGTGGCTAGAAGGTTTACACCAACAGGCAGTCTGCTGCGATGATGCAGTGTCGCCCCTATATGCATAAGTCACGGTAGTACACGAGACTTTCAGGCCATGGACGCAACGACGGTTGACGCAAGTAACTGTCTGGCGGTGGGGTGGGGGGGGGAGAGTTGGGATTTGAACCCTTCACCTGCATTACAGCCACAAAGTTACCCGCGACGGCTGTTCGTGCTGTATATCATAGAAAAAAAGAGAATTGGTGATCAAAGCGGCTTGTATCGATTGTAGTCCCCTTATCGTATTATACCGTTAACGGCATCAGGAAGGTAACAGCAGATCGAAGTGCATTCAGTAATTAGGCCATTTAAACTTGACTGTGTGCTCCACCCCCTCCCTTCCCCCCCTCCCCTTCTCTACACCTTGACTTTCTTGGCATCCAGGCAACAAATATATGCACTTCTGGACTTCCATGTTTACATAACGATAACAAAACGGCTATGGGAGTATGGGGTGGGGAGGTAAATGACCCCCCCCGGTTGCAGACACTGTGTCCAGGCTGGACCCACAAGGGTACACGACTCTATAACAGCATTTATCGATTCGTGCGGCGGTTACATCTGTCCCCTCCCCCCAACCCTTAGAACCGGGCTGGGAGGTGTACATGAGATTAAGGGTGGGGGGGGGTGGCTGACTCGTGTTTTCTATATATCGGCATCATTGTGTTTTTATTAATGAACGCCCTTGGAGGATTCATACCAACTTACACACTCTCACTCCTTCACGTTCTCTGCCCGCCCCCTCCCATCTCTCTCTCTCTCCTCCCACGGTTCTAAACCTTTTTTTGTGACTATTACCCCTAAGGTTGCGAAAGTTCGTCCGCCGATACCCCTCACGTAAACTCACTCAAATTCTTGTTGTTTTTACGCGAAAAGTATTTGTTACTGCGTACCTAGCATAAACTTTCCCCGTACCCCTCGGTGTACGCATACCACCAGTTTAGAACCGCGCCTTACTGTTCCTTCCCAATATATACATATATATACATACACACAGACACAAGCAATGTCCCGGTAGCATTTAAAACAATAGAGAAGCTTCCGAGTGACCTCTTGCGTTACACCCGCATATGCTATCAACCCTTCCCCTCACCACCCACACACATATATATCTGCCTGTACTCGACTTACACTAACTAGACTGAGAGGAACAGGAAAACAGTTACAAACTAATCCTGCAGACTGACTTTGTTGTGCATAGCAGCAGTAATAATATAAGAAAAAAACAAAAAACACAAATTAGTGTCGGACACAAGCCAAATGTTTTTTTTAAAATGGTGATGATGGGTGCGACCGAGTTAACACCTGGGATAAGTTCAAGGCTGAAGTATACATTCATCACTTAGCTATATGAAAGTGAGAAAAAAAATATATATTTAAACAACGGTTTTAAATGAAGAAACTACGGCTGGCCTTTGATCACCTTGACTGAACGGCATTTCTCTGGCTATCCGATGGACATGTCTATACATGGTCCATATGACCACACGTTACTTCCATGACCACTTCACTCAACAGACTACGATCACAACTATACAAATAAAAAAGAGATGGCGGGGGGGGAAGTCGAGTTATTGTTTTGATCAAAACATGTCTTCCCCCCCCCCCAATTTGTTGGAGATAATTGTTCTCATAGTAAACGATTTGATAAAACAGCGTAGTCAGAAGTCATCAGAGAAATATCACGCCAGAGTAACACACACACACATGTTCACCTCATGCTCGCTAGAGACAAGGATGACTAAAAGCGTTGTTGTGGTGGATCATACAAAATAACACAACAGCCATTTGTAAAAGAGTGGGTGGGTGGGAGGGGGCGGGGGGTGAGATAGCTGGGGAAAATACTTCTTTGGTTAAGGCCATAAACAACAGCATGGCTTTTCAAATTTTAAACCCTAATGCGACACATGTATACAATCGAACTGACATTTATTTAGTTAGTACTTTGACCTTGGCGTGTCGCGTGTTTCAAAAGAAGTGAATATATAATGTATGAGGTCACAAGGTGCAGTTAATATTATGATATTATATTTCTGGAGCTTCTCATGCGCAATGTACACGTGTAACTAAAGGTTTCTACAAATAGTGGCGAGCGGTTGGTCGTGTGGTAAAGCGCTCGACTGTCGACCTGAGGGGTCCCTGGTTCGGTGAGGACAATGGATATCTCAGGTCATGGCTCAAGTCCCCGCTATATCTCCCATGGTGCCTCCATGCACATTTGCACTATCGTCTATGGTGGGGATGAAAGAAGAGCACCATGAAAACCGTCCCATTAGTGGTTTATAGGAGATACTAAGAGATTTCATCTCATCCTTACATTGACTTCTAACACACATAATAGTAAGCTACTTAAAGCTTGGCGGTTGTTGTACACTGACTTTCACAACAATCTACAAAGGGTGCACCGTGCCTAAAACTAAAACTGTGCAAGTGTCATGGAGGAATGGTTTCGACTCCTGGACATAGTAAGACCATTGAGCCATTCAACATATCAGTCTACCCACCTATCATTCTATTCACCTATCAGTCTAACGACATTTCAGTCTACCCATATCAGTCTATAGTCTATATCAAGATGCCTCATGGTGCTCCAATTATCCAGGGTTTTTTGCCCGCTCCGCCATCCACCCCCTCTCCTCCTCGGGAACTCCCAATATATTTCTGTATGTGGCACAACAGAAAAAAAATCCAGCAGGATGAAGGTCTCAAGAATCATCCTCGCACACAATGGACAATTTGTCTGATAGCCGGTCCCACTACCAGCGTACCCAGAAACCAATGCATGTCCCGCTGGTGAGCCCGGGGGTAAAACAATGTGCCACCATTATCTTGTCGTCTTCTGTTATCTAGAGTAGGTGAAATATTTTACAAACAAAAATACTGAGAAAAAAGCAAACCTTTAACCTTTACAAATAAGAACGAGAATAATCCATATCATTTAAAGGTAGGGGAATTGGGAGGGGTGTAGTCTCATTGTTACAATTTCAAATAAGACGATAGTAGTCACAAGTAAAATCATTCTGATTTGTTGTAGGGGTTTATTTGGGGGGGGGGTTGCTTACAGACATATACAACATACAAGCAGGCCCACCGACAGAAATTTTCGGGCCACTGGGCAGGGCTGTCACGCCCCCCCCGTGCTGATAATAATATTTTCAAAAGTTGATTGGCCTGCTCAGTCCGGGCTCCTAAAACTCGCCGGGCCCCTGGGCATTTGCCCCCCCCCCCAGCCCCCCCTCCCTTTCGGGCGGGTCTGCACCACAAGTGTAATGCTTGGATTCCTCTCGGGAGAATGCGACCCAGGTGCTTGTCTGACTTAATCTGCAATGGGTGTGTAGATGTTTTTCGTTCCTTATTTTTTCTTTTTTTGTATACATAAACCATGGGTTCATGGTGCTGCGTGTTGTTGATTCTTATACGGGGAGGGGTGCATGGGGGGGGAGGGCGAGAGGCGGCTAACGTTACTTCACGCTGGGTTCCAAAAAAAATAAACGTTTGATGTTAAAATAGCCATGTTACCGCTTAGCAATTCAACAGTTAATTGGCTTTTGAAGAGATAAAGAAAAGTTCGTTACGGAATATAATAAGGCCATTCTATGCCATCCACACACGCACACACACACGCGCACGCACACACACACGTTTGAGCTGATGTATTGTGTTGCACACAATCTAAGCGTGCATGATTCAAACAATGTAATGTCGACGCCCAAAAAGAAGAGACATTCACAATAAATAGCATACACCCAGTGGTTCTCATATTTTTTTGCGATTAGCCACCCACTTAGAAACGTTTTCGGTTTTCGCGACCCACTAGAAGACGTTTTCGGTTTTCTCGACCCACCAAAAAAAAAATGTTTTCAGTTTTTTTACGCCGATGAAAACGTTTTCGGTTTCGCGCTCCACCGGAGTGAAAGAAAAAAGAGAAAACTATTACAATCTTCGTCGACCCACTTCAAATCAGCTCGCGGCCCACGGCTGGGTCGCGAACTACCTCTGAGAACCACTGGCGTACACGATTCAATGTCATGCTTTGTCCCCCGTGTGTGTGAGCGAGAAAAAGTTTCCGTCTCAAACCTTACGAAGGTTCACCATCAAATGCATTATTTCTATTTCTTTATAGTCTCCCACAGCAACAACAATGCCGTCTTCGTTTCAAGTCTAGCCTGCCATGTTTAGTGATAACTTTCAGGAGGTGTGTATGGGGGGAACGCAGCGTAAAGGCCATGCCCACCGAAGCTCGCGCTCCCTCAACAAATCTGGGACTGACCAACGCAAACGAGCCCGCAGTCTCTCGCCCACCCATGAAATCGAAGGTGGCCGAGGTAAACTACGGTTCCGAACCCTCCTTCCCTTCCTCCCTCCTCTTGACAACACCTTTACGTCTTGTTAGGGCTGCCTTTCATACAAACACACACATATTATGAAATATCCTCTCATTAGAAGCCATATGAATCTCACACAACATTTGCAGACATCTATCAGGCCCTATGAAGTCACCATGGTCGTAATAAATTATTGCAGGTATAGCCATGGGCGTCGCTAGGAATTTTCCAGAAGGGGGCAAAAATTTTCCAGGGGGATAAATAACAAATTTATGACATTTGCCCCCCCCCCCCATGAATGCGCCCATGAGACGACTGGCTATGATATATTGCGAATGGCAGCACAATGCATGTATATGTTTAGAGTTCACCTACACACCTCAATAGAACACATCAACACATGTGCTGTTCCAACTGGTAACGAAATAGTTAATTTTTAGGCCGCAACCAGAACCCGTCAAAAGGATCACGCCCCCAAGTGTCACGTGACTCGAGGTGCTGAGTTGCGACCTTAGCAGAAACGGTTTCAGTAGCAACACACAGGCGTGAGACCAGACGAGTCAATCTGTGGCAGGCGGCTGTGACTCGTGACTCCAGGAGTCATGGCTAGGATTTCTTAGAGTCATAACCACATATTGATATCGATCGGATTAAAAAAAAATCAACCGTTGTTTCACATGACCTATAAGAACAAAGATTCACTTAAACTTTACCTGACCGTAGATTTGTAACTTTGCACTGTTAACATTTGGGAGATTTAAACAAAAACAGACTACAAAAAAGACGTATTTACGATAGTTAGGGGCCGAACCTATCACCAGTGGTCAGGACACGATGAACAAAGTAGCCGATTGACCTTTCACTTTCGGCGTGTTGGCGAGAGTGTTGGCGGAGAAGGTTGAATTTCTTGCTGCTCAACAAATGGGGGAAAAAAACAAGAATGTGTGTGTGTGTGGAGAGAGAGAGAGGAGGGAGAGAGAAGAGGATGCTGGCTATCTAAAGTTTGCTATTCCAGAGACTTCATTTCCCTTGCACTCAAGCATCTATCAGGTACTCAATACAGCCAGGGTGAACTCCGGCTGAACTAGGTAAGGGAAAGGTATCAGCCTTTGGGCATAAAGCGATCTTCAACCAGACCTAAAAGACATGCCTAAATGTTAACCATTATTTCAAACAGAATATATATATATATATATATATATATATATATATATATATATATAATTCAAAAATGTTCGTTCCACGTGGCAGTGAAAATACAGAGTGCCGCAGGCTATATCTATATACGGAAGGGGCCTCACCACAAACAGGGCGCCATTTAACCCTACGCCCGCTGATATGTCCCACGTTGTGTGTGTAAATATTTCTAAATTCATCGAAAGGTTCCATTAAAAAAATGAATAACACACAAAGTGTCACATGACACCGAAGCCACTACAGCATGTCCATTATGAACGAGAATTGAAAAAAAATTTTTTTTTCTTTACTGTTTTCTCAAACATTAGGGCTGTGAATTGTGACTGGAGGTGACAAGAACATTGCGTTGTCTGACACACTCGAAGTTTTAACTCTTTGAAATTGAAACATAATACAAAAAAAAAAAAAATAGAATGTAAACAAACAAAAGTAAAACAAACAACAACAACAACAACACATTGCTCAATACTATGACGAGGTTAAATCTGCTGACACAAAAAAGTAGAACCCCCGTGGCGGGAGTGGGGGGGTGGGAGACTAAAATTCAGCAATTGATCTCGCAAGACACAGTGCAGCCGTCGGTGGGGTACTTGGCAGAGCACGCTATCTCTGAAGTATACTTCTTGTCACTTTTAAAATTGTAAACAACCGCATGTATGTATATTAGTACATACTTCCGCGCACACACACACACACACACACACACATATATATATATATATATATATATATATACATTCTCAACACACGCAAAGAAGGAGTTTCAATGATTCTGCTAACACTGCGATGTAACAATAAAACAGACGTGTGGGTGTGGAAAGGGTAGAGGATGGGATAGGGATGCTAGAGAGAGAGGGGAAGTGTTGGGAAAGGGACCGGGGAGAGGACACGGTTAAACCAGTAAAAAAAAAAAAATAGGAAAATAAATAAAACCATAGTACATGTTGTGGAGATGAAGTTAAAGTTTCACGGAGTTGTCATTGATAACCTTATAAAATGCCTACATAATAAATCTCTCCCGGTGACAGACATCCCATGCTGCTAACTGGTGAGATTTTCTCACCAGTGGAGCACCAAACTTCTTAACGTTGAGTACCTGTACTTCTTACGTTGAGTACCAGTACTTCTTCCGTTGGTACCTGTACTTCTTACGTTGAGTACCTGTACCTCGTACGATGAGTACCGGTACTTCGTTCGTTTTGAAGTCATACAATCTTGTCGGCTTTTGCGAAGACAGCTCATGTTAAATAGTTTTTTTAAAGCATTTTCGAAAAATGCTCTATTGTCCCGTTTTGTCTGTCTGTCCGTCGTCCGTCATACCCTGTCCGTCATCACCTAGATCTCAACAATCATAAGTCCTAGTCCCATGATGTATATATCATTTTTGCGGTCTTGGCCTGCCAAGAAATGACTTTTCCATTTCGCGATAGGACCTCTGAGGGCCGTAAAAGGGGGCTTATAAAGTACCGTTTTTTTACTATATAAGCTATATTAATAATGGACCGCCCTATATCTCAGCAACCATAAGACTAGACCCATGATGTACCTATCATTGTGTAGGTCTTGGCCTGCCAAGTGTACATCAGAAAGTCCATTTTGCGATTTGACCTCTCAAGGGCCAAAATATAAGTTTTTTTATGTACCGTTTTGCTTATATTTTAAATATAAATAATAAAAGCTAATCAAGGGCGTAATCATTATTTATTTTTGTAAGTTATTCAACATGACTTACTTCCCGTACTTTATATAAATTTTTACACAATTGAATTTATAAACATTTACAAAATTTACAAATATTTTCTGAAAGATGGCATACTGTACTGATACATAATACGAAAATGCTCTAACACGTCCTGTGTCAGAATGGAACAGGCTTAGATTGCTTTTTTATAATTAAAAGATGAAGATTTGTTTTAACACTTGAAAATAGAGGGGTGGAGATGGTGAGGTGGGATGCCGTCACACCCGGGCGGGATATAGGTTAGGTACTTCTCCGGTGATCACAGAGTTCATAGTATCTACCTTTCACCTCAGATCGATGACCACACAGCTGACACTGGGTATTTATTAAATATAACAACTTCACAAAAACCGCATGACTGGCCAAACACGCCAAAAATCGCCCGACCAGTACAGATGCCCACAAGGCGAAACCACGCGCAGTTGCAACGTGTCTGTCCAATCACTGCATCGATACCTTGATGCACCGGCGGAAATACAACAGCAAAATCGCTTAGTCTGCAGAAAACAACAGCATATCTCTCCCCCCCCCCCCAGTCTCGTGGCCACTCCTTCTCGACAGCGTGGAAAGTGATTCTAAAATAACATTTATTTTTTTTAGTACAAGCCTTATTACTCCGTTGTATACTGGATGTAAAAAAAAACAAGGAATTAAGCCTGTTCCATTCTGGACACAGGACGTGTTAGCGCATTTTCGTGTTATGTATCAGTACGTTTGTTAGCTTTCAGTAAATATTTGTAAATTTTGGAAATGTTTATAATTCAATTGTGTAATGCATATATCTGTAAAAAAAATTATAAAGACGTTTCTTTATATTTGAAAAAAATTATTGTCTCTTAAATCTAACTACAAGTGGTTTGTGGTTACTGAAATAGGACTCATAGTGAAAACATTGAAATTACAGTCATTTAATCGTCCGAAAACTCCGTCAATTGTTGCATAGCTCTGATACTTTCAATTAAACTCAGAACACAAGCTTACTATTTCATTTGATGAGTTTCTTAATAAATCTTGGTGGAAACGTGCTGCAGTATTTCGCACCAAATGAATGGGTTATTGAACGTACAAAGGAGTGTATATATAATATATAAGCCCTTAGAAGCCCTGCCCTCAGAGTCCTATCGCGAAATGAACTTTTGATGTACACATGGCAGGCCAAGACCTACAAAATGATATATACATCATGGGTCTAGGACTTATAGTTGCTGAGATATAGGCGCTCCTTTATCAACATAGCTTATATAGTAAAAAACACTAAGCCCCCTTTTACGGCCCTCAGAGGTCAGATCGCGAAATGAACTTTTGCTGCACACATGGCAGGCCAAGACCTACAAAGTGATATATACATCATGGGTCTAGGACTTATGGTTGTTGAGATCTAGGGTGATGACAGACAGACAGACAAAACGGGGACAAGTTGACTTTAACGTTGTTTTAGAGCATTTTGAAAAAAAATGCTCCGTAGCAATTAAAATCGCTTGAACGTTTTTAGTTTACAGTCGTACGTGTTTGAGGTTTTACAACGGGTGTTACAAAAAATGCCAGACGAGAAAACGAAACAGAACTCTTTATTATTTATACCAAGTATGAACCACGCACCACAGGGCGCCGTCGACGAAGCACAGTCAGTGGGTCGATGGGGGTGGAACTGAGTCCACTACGGGAGGTTGTACCATCGATTAGAAGGGATCACCCACCAAGGGGAGGGTGGTGGAGGCTAGGGGGTCATAAGTGGAACCATACGACTTGAGGAGGGCGGGTGGAAATGGATGGGGTGGGGGTGTTTGGAGATAAGAGGAGGGAAAAGATGAAAAAAACATCTTGGACGACGGCTGAAGTGGGAAGATGAAAGGGGCTGGACAGGCTACAGAGATAGGCTACAGGGACAGGCGAGAGACAGGCTAAAGAGACAGGCTACAGGGACAGGCAACAGGGACGAGGCTGCAGAGACAGGCTACAGGGACAGGCGAGAGACAGGCTACAGGAACAGGCTAAGAGACAGGTGACAGGCTACAGGGACACTGAACAGGCTAAGGGACAGGCTACAGGGGACATGCGAGAGACAGGCTACAGGGACAGGCAGAGAGAGACAGGCTACAGGAACAGGCTACAGAGACAGGCCACAGAAACTTTTCCGGAGTGAAAGTTTGACAAATTCGAAAACAAGTGTACTTGAACCTGAACGTCCCATCTTCTTGTTTTTTCCTTACAAGTTAAAACTAATAATTCCACCAACTGATTTACGGTAAGACAGAGTACGGCCCACGGGCAGCCACTCGCCTCAGACTGAAGCGCGACACTAGATTTTAATTTATGGCGTTTTACCTTCTATTGATTCTAAGTTCGTCAACGCTCCATCCATCTGACCTTGGTCAGGCCGCCGGTCAAAATTTACGTACCCAATGTGGCTCGCGACTCAAAGTTTGCCCCCCCTGCGTTAGACTGTCCGATCAGGTTCAAATCCCCGCACAGCAGGCCTCGTAGATTTCTTTTTTTTTTGGTTTTCCTTTTTTTGACGCCGTATGTTGTGTATAAAACTAGCGCCACAACATTTGCATTCCATACGACCCATTGTATAAAAAAAAACAAAAAAAAAAAAAAACAATGCATTGTCTGTATATTATATCGATGCATCAGACTTGAGATTCTATATGAAAGGGTGGAATATAATGTATACATGTCAGTGACTTTTTCATTTCTAGGTCGGCGTAGGTCGGGTTACAGAGAATCAATATACGGCGCGGATCGGCAAGGGATTGGTTTTGAAACTGACCGCTGCCGAAGAAATGTGTGGCCGTGGTTTGTGTCAACAGTGGTTCCCAAACATTTTTCCCACAACCGGCCAGCTTTTCCCCGCCCCCGCTTAAACAATAAAATAAAATAACCATCTAGATTCTAAAGATAATAGAAATTCTGCACAGTTCATGAACTTTTCTTTCCAATTGTGTCATTGTTACAATAATTTTTGCGCTTATAGTTTTTTTTTTCTGTGTTTTCGCCCCCACTAAATTAAGCCCGGCTTATTCACATGAACTCCGAGACTAACACCGCCCTCCGCCCCCTCGAATCGTTTCGGCGCCCACCACCTCAGTTGGGGTATCGACCCCCCTCCCTTTGAGAATTACCGGCAAACACTGATGACAGAGTATGGGTTAGAGTGAATTAATACAAGTTATGCGTACTTCGGACCAGCCAAACAAATGATACCGTGTAACGTGTTCAACAAGGTCTACCCCTACAAGTTAGCTGCTGAACACTCACGCTCACACGCACGCACACACATTTTATCGGAATTACGTGTATGTTGATACATGTTGAACAACAGCCAATACAATCCTATGTCGATGATACCCTATGATAGTACCGCAACTTAAAGTGATTAGATAAAATAACATAAAATACGGCACTTACGGCTGAATGTATTGAAACAGTCAAAAATGTGGGATATTATTAAAATCATCTAAATATAGACTATGACATAGCAGCTGTGAAGGGAAGTAAGAAGAAAGGAAAAAAAAGATACTACCGAGTTGTCTGCTCGTGTATCTTGGGTTCGAAAGAAATAAGGCAAAGAGAGGAAAAATGAGTGGTGAAAGGAGGTATGTGTAAAGGTATGATGAACAATCAAATAGAATCAAGCATAAAGTCACGCGTTTGTCTTGGCACAATTCCGTCTGGACACACACACTCAGGTATTAAATGTGCAGAGATAAATCGATTCGGTGATGCCTTCCTTTACACATCTCGAAAAAAAAAAAAAACTATTGCCTCAAAATATAAAAATCCCCATGATATACACACATTTAAAAAACCGCACACAAAATATAAAAAAATCCCATGATATACACACATTTTAAAAAAACCGCACACAAATATAAAATCCCCATGATATACACACATTTAAAAAAACCACACTAAAATATAAAATCCCCATAATATACACACATTTAAAAAAACCGCACACAATATATAAAATCCCCATGATATACACACATTTAAAAAAACCATACAAAATATAAAATCCCCATGATATACACACATTAAAAAAAACCGCACACAAAATATAAAATCCTCATGATACACACATTAAAAAAACCGCACACAAAATATAAAATCCCATGATATACACACATTAACATAAAACTACAAAATATCTCAGCCAAATTATTCCTAAAATTTCTGAAATGATATTCTATTGCTCAAGCGCTTGCGATTAAGGCACAAATACACACATTGAGCAAAATATTACCCTGGCCTAACCCCATACAAAATAAAATGATCAGTTTACATTTGACTAAAAACCTTAATTCCAGTAAGGGAAAAAAAAAACAAAGACAACTCAAAATAATGTGACGTGAAACTGAAAGGAGGATAACACGGAGTGTGAAATAGAAACATGCGGATACCACAACACTCAATACACTGCAAAGTAATAGCTTCGTATTTGTGGATACAAATATTTACATTGAGCTGCGTATATCGATCAATGGTTGAAAAAGAAACAAGCAATTAAGCCTGTTCCATTCTGGACACAGGACGTGTGCAGCGCATTTTCATGTTATGTATCAGTACGTATGCTATCTTTCAGTAAATATTTTTTAAATTTTGGAAATGTTTTATAAATTCAATTGTGTAATGCATATATCTGTAAAAAAAATTTATAAAGACGTTTCTTTATATTTGAAAAAATATTGTCTCTTAAATCTAACTGAGAGTAGTTTGTGGTTACTGAAATAGGACTCACCAGGTGAAAACATTCGAAATTATAGTCATTTAATCATTGAAAACTCCGTCAATTGTTGCATAGCTCTGATACTTTCAATTAAACTCAGAACACAAGCTTACTATTTCCATTTATTGAGTTTCTTAATAAATCTTGGTGAAACTACGTGCTGCAGTATTTCGCACCAAATGAATGGGTTATTGAACGGCACAAGATTAATATATAATATATAAGCCCCTTATGAGCCCTGAAGCCCGGCCCTCGGGGTCCTATCGCAGAAATGAACTTTTGATGTACACACATGGCAGGCCAAGACCTACAAAATGTATATACATCATGGGTCTAAGACTTATAGTTGCTGAGATAGCGCTCCTTTATTAGCCTGTAAACTTATATAGTAAAACGGTACTAAGGCCCCTTTTACGGCCTGAGAGGTCAGATCGCGAAATGGAAAAAAGTCATTTCTTGGCAGGCCAAGACCTACAAAATGATATATACATCATGGGTCTAGGACTTATGGTTGTTGAGATCTAGGGTGATGACAGACAGACGGACAGACAGACAGACAAAACGGGGACAATAGAGCATTTTTTTTTCAGAAAATGCTCTAAAAATGGAGGTCCTGACTCTTAGAAGCCCATGAAGAGCTATGATGCCTTTGCCAAAAACAGAAGCACTGCACTTGAACAGCCACATGTTTGTTTGTGTACATAAAGATATTGTATCACATCTCTATACTTATAAGACGCATTTGCTGTCTGTCTGTCTGTCTGTTCCCTTATAACTCAAGATCCAGACAACAAAATAACGTAAAATTTGGTGCACGTACACATAATTACATGGGAAGGTTATAGGACATGTTTCGTTTCATCTCGATGGGTAGTTTAATTGTAATAAATTATTTTTATTTAGTATCTTTTACTATATTAAGTAATCTCGACGGTGCCATAAAACAAACTCTTCTGTGACGTCATTTCCCGATGATCGAATAGAACTTGCGCGCTGGTGCTGTATCGTGCCTTTGTGCAAAGAATTGTTGATGTTTTCACGCTTCCCGATTTGTACAGTTGAGGAAGGTAAATGAACGAGAAGGATTTTAGAAGTGTGAAGCCATAATAATATATATATATATATATATATATATATATATATATATATATATATATATATATATATATAAGAGAGAGAGAGAGACTTTTTTACTTCTGAGACTTTTGGAAAATCTGGAGATAATTTTTTTTTTAATATTCACTGTGATTTCATTAGGTAAAAATATTTCCTATTTATAAACCAGATGCGCACCTCAAACAACTAGTGGCAGTCTACAAAACAAAATGTAAGTGTATCTGGGGTGGCACAACATTGCCCAGGTTTTTCCTAAATATGGATGTTCCAGTCTGGGTAATCAACCCTTTTGCTGTTCAATATTTATGATGATAAAGTATTTAGATACAGGCTGGGGTAACAGCACAGTGAGGAAGATGGAGGAATGTGATGACAAAGATATAACTGAACTATAATTAAATTAGCATTCGGTACTATCTCACCTGGTCAACTGTTGTACCAATCTTCTTCGCTACTTCTATTTTCTCCATGGCTGATAGAAATAAGAATTTCCAACAAAGTTCTCCGTCTAGGATGTTGCGAAGTGGATTGCTGGAATCTGTTCTATTACTTTTGAAGGTCCTGAAAAATCATATTTTTTTATTTAAAAAAAAGTCAGAAGCAAATGATAATTTTTAAGCCATCAAAGCAGAATGAATGTTAGGCTGACATATAAACTGCTTACCTGTAGGCTTTAGGATTTAACCCTGCCGGACTAGGAAGTTGAGAGATCATGGAACCTTGCAACATCTGCTGGCGCCTAAAAACTTTCTCAGCTATGGGCAGTAAATATCCAATACTCCCATCCAGTGTAGCTATAGAAACACACATCTTGTGAGCCATTTTTAACGATGAATAAATCAGTGAAAACTTTTTTTTTTTAAAGCAAGGAAATAATCTTTTAAAAAAAAAAAAAAGATTATTTCCTTGCTTTAAAAAAAAAAAAAAAAGAAAAAAAAGAAAAATGTACATGGCCATCAAAGAGGAAAGTAACGGCTTCCAAGCAAGATCTCACATGTGTCTTAACAAATCAGGCGACCTGCTTATAGAAAATGAAATGGTTCTAGAAAGGTGGGCGGAATATTTTGAAGAAATGCTGAACATTAAAACTGACAGCGAAAATGATGTACCAAACATTGCAGAGGACGATGGGGCAGAAATAGAAGAACCAACCATAGAAGAAATAAATAATATTATTAAAAAGACCAAAAACAATAAAGCACCAGGAGAAGATAACATAAATGCTGAGTTACTCAAATATGGAGGACGCACACTACACTTAGAAATACACAGGATGGTCAATAAAATATGGAAAGAAGAGATAATGCCAACAGAATGGGAAACAGCCTTAATAGTTCCGCTACACAAGAAAGGTTCGAAACTTAACTGCAACAACTACAGAGGAATCTCACTTCTCAACACTGTTTATAAAATACTAACAAAAATAATAGCCTGCAGAATAGGGAATTTCAGTGAAACAGTATTAGGTGACTATCAATGTGGTTTCAGGCCTAGCAGAGCAACCACAGACCACATCTTTTCCCTTCGAAACACTCTAGAAAAATGTTATGAGCATAATATAAACCTACATCAGCTGTACATAGATTTCAAGATGGCATATGACAGCATCAATAGAAATTATCTTTACAAAACATTGCAGGAGTTGTGTATCCCCAACAAGCTCATTAGACTAGTACGTATGACATTAAACAACTCAAGAAGCAAAGTGAAAATCCAAGGGGAAAGCTCAAGAGAATTTAAAGTAAACCAAGGACTTAGACAAGGAGACTCCCTTTCGTGCATACTTTTCAACTTAACCCTAGAAAAAGTCATAAGAAACGTACAGTTGGATAAGCGAGGAACTATAACACACTACCTCAGAAGTGAAAAAACAAAGTCTATGAAAACAGGAACAATATTTACAGAACCCATCCAATACCTTGCATATGCTGATGACATAACATTGATAGGAAAGCAAAGCAAGGATATAGCAAAAGCATACATAGAATTAGAAACAGCAGCTCAGAAAGCAGGTTTAACAGTAAACGAAACAAAGACTCAATATATGCTGTTACAAAGAAATGAAAAAGAAAGAAGAGAAAAATTTTTCAAAATCAGTGATAGAGCATTTAAAAGAGTAGAAAACTTTAAATACCTGGGATCAACCATAAGTGAGAAAAACGATATAATGATAGAGATAAAAAACAGAATAGAAGTAGGGAACAGAATATATTATACACTGCATAAAATACTGAAAAACAGACTGATCTCCAGAAAAATTAAAAAAACCATATACAAGACAATGATCTGGCCGGCAGTAACATATGGTAGCGAAACATGGACCATCAGCAAACAAGCAGAAAATATGCTAAACACTTGGGAAAGGAAAATATTTAGGAAAATATATGGGCCAGTAAAGGACAATAACGAGTGGAGAAGTAGAACCAATTCAGAGCTGTACGAACTGTATGAAGAACCAAATATAACAGCTGAAATTAAAATGAATATATTAAGGTGGGTAGGGCACATAGAAAGAATGGAAAACAACAGAGGTCCAAAAACGATTTATAAGACAACACCTAATGAGAAAAGGCCTAAAGGCAGGCCAAGAAGCAGATGGTTGGAGGAAGTGGAGAAAGACCTTAAAGCCATAGGAGTGAGAGATAGGAGGAAGAAGACCATGGATCGGGAAAAGTGGAGAAGTGTAGTATGGCAGGCCAGGGCCCTAAATGGGCTGTAGAGCCAAAGGAAGAAGAAGAAGGAAATAATCTAATGCTACTTACCAAAATATGTAGTGTGTTTATGTTCCAAAGCTGCCACATTTTTCACCCTTGTGGACGGATCCTCTAGTTTACACCTCACTCTAAAGAATGCATTAATGTGGCTTCCTACATTAAAGTCTGCTCTTCTGAGAAGCCTGGTGCCCCCATGACTTTCTCTCACTGGTCAACGATAAATACCAAAAAAAAATGTGTTACTGTTCAATAAATAGCACACACAAAAAAGATCGGATTGAGAAATGGCTGATTCAAGTCAGAGATAAAACCCTTATTGCAGCATTCATTATTGCCTATGTTGGAATTTATTTTTTTTTAAATGTCTGGTGTCATGTCATGGAAAAAAGCAGCAGATTTCATTTTAAATTTTATGGGCCCATATGAAAACAATTTTTTAACGTAGTGTCACTGAACCACATGAAGATACTTGTTCCATCGGGAAAAAAAAAGTAAAAGTAGAAAAAGGGTGCTACTCCAGAAAATCAACATTGAAGAAAATGTATAATTGTGTGTAAATTGTGAGGATAAAAAAACATTTATTTTTTATTTCAAGATGATAGAAATATGATTAACACATTTCATACATCTTGTGTACATATTGATCAACACATTCCATACATCTTGTTTACATATTGATCAACACATTCCATACATCTTGTGTACATATTGATTAACACATTTCATACATCTTGTGTACATATTGATCAACACATTCCATACATCCTGTATATATGTTGATCAACACATTCCATGCATCTTGTGTACATGTTGATCAACACATTCCATACATCTTGTGTACATGTTGATCAACACATTCCATACATCTTGTGTATATATTGATCAACACATTCCATACATCTTGTGTCCATGTTGATTAACACATTCCATACATCTTGTGTACATATTGATCAACACATTCCATACATCTTGTATATATGTTGATCAACACATTACATGCATCTTGTGTACATGTTGATCAACACATTCCATACATCTTGTGTATATATTGATCAACACATTCCATACATCTTGTGTACATATTGATCAACACATTCCATACATCTTGTGTACATACCTTCTGGCAGATAAGCCAAAATCACCACATTTTTATTCCTGTCAGAAACTGAAAATTTAAAAAATTATAATTAAACAAATATGTCAACAATTCAGAGCAGAATGTTTTTTTTAATTAAAATCAATCATGTGAAATGTGTTTTTTTTGTTTTTCATAAAAGCTCTAAGGATAATAAACTTGACTACAAACACAAATGCTATTATATATACATCAAGAACATAACAATCTATCATAGCCATTACATGTAGCGTGCAAAATTGACTTCATATTTTTTTTTAAATATATCTCCTGTTACAGTTATTTTTTTAGAAAAAAAAAAGAGGCACAGACCCACAAAACTCAGTGAGTCCCCGTCCACCATAAATTCAGCTGCATAGGTTTCTAGAGACTTGATGTCCTACATTAATAAAATAAAGAATGATAAATACTACAATTGTGGATAATTTTTTTTTTTATTTAAATACCCTGCTTCCTTTTTTTCTGGTATTTATTTTATTCATTTCATAAAAACAATACCATGCTTCTGCAGGTTAAATTATGTATCTTTCTTTAATACATTTTGGTCAGTTTGTGTGCGTGAAGTCCCGGTAAGGATGAGAAGAAATCTCTTAGATCCTATAAAACCACTAATGGGACAGTTTTTGCAGTGCCCTTCTTTCATCCCCACTAAAGCTGATACTGTAATGCCCATGGAGGCACCACGGGAGACATAGCGGGGACTTGAGCCATGACCTGAAATATCCATTGGTTCTCACCGAGGATCTAACCAGTGACCCTCAGGTCAACATTCGAGCGCTTTACCACACGACCATCCATCCCCTATACTCTATAAAGAAGGTGTCATACTAATGATATCCTGTGATGGTATCCAATGATGAGTTGCTTTCGTGACACAAAAAGACATATAAATGACCAGTCATTGTGGTTTAGTAAACTTGAATTTGATTACAATAAAAAAAAAGTTTCAATAACCTAAGTAAAAAAAAACTCACTCTGCTGACAAAAGATAACACACGAAGATCTTCCTGAAACCTGTAAAGTGCAATACTTTTTAAAACATCTGCTGCGATGATGATACTTTTAATGATACGCAGGGAGTGGATATAAACCAAGGAATCGATGAAAGCAACACCTGACAAGTCATCATCTTTTAAAGACCAGATATAAATCTGAAAAGATAAATAAAATAGACCAATTTAAAGCATCATTAAGAATGAAATTATAAAACAAATATATTTTTTTTTGGAATCATTTTAATAAAACTGGGTAATGTTTAACAGACTGTACTGTGAACCCATCCCATTACTCAATCATAGACAATCAATCACTCTTAAGGATTATTGCAAATCAGACAAAAAATCAATGGAAACAACAGTAAACCGGCCATTCTGCTTTAAATTGATTTTCGACAAACCCAGCATTACCAATCACCTCAAAGCAAAGCCCCACCTAAAAACAGCGAATAGACTCAGAGGGAAGTAATTCACTAAATTTATTGTATTATAAAAGCCTTTTACACCATGGCAAATAATGCCTTCAATAAAAGTGGTTAGGTGCTATAAACAAAAGGGAAAATAATTTTAGGGATACATGTCCTGGGAAATAAATATAAGGAAACTAATTTCAATTGAAGTTTGAGTAACTATCACTAATGTTCTAAATAGCTTTTCTCTAAAATTCTAAGAATACATCTTATAATTTTTTTTAAGTGATACATGTCTGTTTCTAAACTAACATGTATTTTTTTTTTCCCATTAAAAATTTTTTTTTTACCTTTTGGCCTATTGCTGTAACCAAAAGACCATTCAAATAGGAAATGGCTGAAACAGGACCTTTCTGCTCTTTATCATAAACAACCTAGATGTAAATTGTCAAAAAATTTATTTTAAAAAATGCAAAGATAACAAAAGCAAAGCTTGAGTGGATGAGACAAATTGTTTTTTAGTTTCATTTACTTATACATCTGATAACATTCTGATAACATTCTGATAATGTTCTTATTCTAGGATAGAATAATTTTCTAATGAAACAATTTATTTTATTTTGAAAAAAAAAGTTTATTTTTTACTCAGTATCAGTTTTGTAGTACTTGTTAGGTTATTAGGAATAACTATCTCATGTGAAAGTTGTTTGAAAGACAAACTTTGCTTTCATTATTTCACATGGTAGAAATGTACCATTGAGGTTTTATATAATCTTAAATGTTGTTACCTACTTATAAATGGAGAACTACATCAGAAAAAAAAAAACTGAATTAAGTTTAAAAAAACAACAAATAATTTAAATATATGGGGGTCTTTTTTAAATACCTTAATTTTGTTTTTAGTCAAGGGTAATCCTGGTTCTGGTACGACCTCAATAACATCTAATATAATAATCTGAAATATTTAAAGATCTATTATTTATTTTAACAATTATGTTTATAATAGGTTTTAACAAAAAAAAAAAAACAACCTTAAAATCATATTTAAAATGTCTCAGTAAAATGACAACTTGATGGTAATTCTTTTATCAAAAATTTAGTTGAAATGAGGAAAATTACACGGCCACGAGCGACCACATCTTCTCCCATGCAGTATGCAGTTCCCATGGTAACAAAGCCTTTCAAACCAGAAATGGTTCCTTCAGACTTCAACTGAGCATTTTCTAGACAAGTGACATGTTCCCAGTCTTCACAGTCATATCTGTAAAAAAAAATAATAATGAACCTTATAATTTACACAATATGTAAAAAAAATAAATTCATTTTAATAGCTAAATATTTTTTTAAAAAATATTATTAAACAGATGGGACAACAAGTTTTGTAGATACCTTGTGTCAGGAATGACCTCCCATGTACTTGGTGTAAATAGCTGGACGGTGTATTTGCTCATCATGGGGTAAATAAACCTATCAGCTGAAAAAGACAAACATTTACCTGATGAGATTCCAAAACTCATTTTAAAAAAATGCTTTCATTCCTTATAAAAACTAAAACAATATGTTATTACTTAATCCATCAATACAGAAATCATTATAAACCTATTAAAATTACAAAAAAATATCTATCTATATTGTTTCTATTAATTTTCTTAAGCAATTTTCTACTTTTGAGCCCATTGAAGTACAAAATTAAATACAAAGTACAGTATTCCGTTGACTCAAAAGAAATAAGAAAGAATTTTCAACAGAATAAAACTATTTAAAACTAATCTTACGTCTTTCAACATAGTCCCATTCTCTATCATCAGACATGGTTCTAGGAAATTTGTTGGTACTTTCCTCAATGCTGGTGACTACAGCATAGAGCTATGAATTAGAAGAAACAGATAGTTATATAAAAGATGATATTTGGTTAGTTGGCATATCAAATCAAAGTACATGTATATAATAATTAAGATCCCAAAAACAAAATGAATAGAACTAGGCACCCAGAGCAGGGATAGTTAATAAGCTGCATGTGTGCCACATTTGATATGCGATAAAGTTTTCCATACGCACCAAAAAAATTTAAAAAATCAACAAAAATAAATTATATTATAAATATTTTCATAAAAACATATGGCACAGGCATATGCAAAATAAATTTCAAATTCATTTCAATTTGCGTAATTTTTGGCATAATGATAAATTCCTGCTTGACATCCCGATCCAGAGTAATTCATACTGTGCAATTAATATGTGTCAATTTAATAGTTTATGTTTTCTACAGTGCATAAAATCCTGATATTAGATTACCTTGCTGTCATTGTGATATGCAATACAGTGAGGAGTGCATCTTAATGGGACTTTACGAATAGGCCAAGGGGCATCATAAGTCACATGGGTTGGCAGAACACATATACACAAATCAGACTGTAAAAGTGAAAGTTTAAATAACAT
Organism: Bulinus truncatus; assembly: GCA_021962125.1. NCBI lineage: Eukaryota > Metazoa > Mollusca > Gastropoda > Planorbidae > Bulinus > Bulinus truncatus. The sequence continues at coordinate 329,273 of JAGDYQ010000076.1, forward strand.
AAAGCCAATCTGACATAAAATGTAAATTAAAAAAGAAAACTTGTGCCCTGAATTTCGCATTTCAACAAACTGTACTGTCACATCAACATGTAATGCTGTCACAACAAAATGTAATACTGTCACATGAACAAACAATACAATACTGTCAAATCAACAAATAATACTGTCACAACAACATGTAATACTGTCACATCAACAAACAATACTGTCACATCAACAAACAATACTGTCACATCAACAAACAATACTGTCACAACATGTAATACTGTCACATCAACCAATAATACTGTCACAAAAATATTAAATAAAGTTCTTTCTAAGTATTAAAACTCATAAAAAATCTAGGTATAATTTTCAAACCTTCCGATTGAAATAGAGGAAACCTTTTGGACAGTTGACATTATGAAATGGCGTGAAACACGTAATCCATCCATCAATTCCCATTGGATGGATTCTCAAAGAGCCTTTGTTGGTCATGAACAACCAATGAGGATATGATCCGCTTACGAAAACCTTGAAAATTATAAACAGTAACAAAATTTATTCCAAATTTTTAACAGACTTTTTATGAATGGAATAAATCTAATTCACTTAATAAAATGTCAACTGTAATGTTATAGCTGTATACTGTAACGTAATTCTAATACCCTATGAAAAATTCTTTGAGTGCAAAAAAAACAAAATTTTGAATTGTACATGTCAAAACACACACAAAATATATAATTTAAATATACAAGTATATATATATATAAAGTAAGCAGAAATATAAGTCTGTCAAAATCTTCTTGGCACAGTTTGTAGCAGTAATGATACAGTGGTAAAGAAAATTCAAAACAACATTCGAAAGAAGAAGAAAAAATAAACGCTGATAATTCTGAATTCCTCTTACCCCGGAGTATCCTGAGATGTCCTCAAAATATCTTAGCTGTTGAATATGATCTGGTGGAGTGTTTTCATCTGGAGGTTCTTCTTCATCCTCTTTTCTCTTGGCAAAATGTTTCTCTCGCAGAATCAAATTGTGCTGAACTTTTCTAAACCGAATCCGGAGAGAGTCTCCAGGGAGAGGAAGATCCCCGGCACTTGGCATACGCGGGAATACTTCATAGATCAACAGGTCTTCATCAATACGAGCCTTTGTAGAAATGTAAGAAGAGATTTGGTGTTGTTTTTTGTGTAACATGTAAGTTCTGTACAATCACCATGAAAAGTAATGCAAAGACTTATCAAATTAGCATATACTGTTGTAATTACCATCAAATAAGGTCTAGATTTATTGTGCCCAAGTCCAAACAACTGAATTTCTTTCACAACCGGCATTTCTCCAGTAGACGGCTGTTTCTCTGACATAGCTCTATACAATAAAATTATTTTTTAAAAAAAAGCATTAATCCACTTCATGAAAATAAAAATAATACTAAAAAAAAAAACATCTTTCCATTCTTTAAATCCTAGATAATCTATGTAGCCTGTAGCCTGTAGTTTAGGAAAAAATTGTGAAATGGCTCTGATAAACATCAATTATGACATCAGCAATCATTGTTTATTTGAAATAAGTCAATGTAAAAAATGCCTGTGCAACTTACGCAGCTTTGCTGGGATCAAATGAAGGCCCACTGTCTACCAATGTTCTCTGCCCAAGGGGAAAACTTTTTATGGTGTACGCTAGTTTAAACTCTGGAATACTGAAGATCTGCAGATAAAATAAAGTGAGAGTAGCAATCGAGTCTGAATTGATCTCAAGGTCATTTGTTTTAATCATTTCAAAAGAATCACATTACTGAAATATAAGTGAGACAGTGACAAGAGATCCCTGAAAAACAAATGAGATTAAGGCCAGATAACAGCTTGCAAGTTGATTAACCAATCAGATATAGACCAGATAAGAGTTTGTCCTATTTTCTTAAGTCAGGTTTTGAACATAATGGATTTTTACTAGAATACATCCAGACAAAAACATAACAACAAAAAACATATTTATACAAGTGAATTAATACATTTCCAAAGTTTTTCTTCTAGAAAAATTTTGATCAAACTTTTTTTTGTGGGAAGCTCTATTTTCTAAAAGTTTATGGTCCTATCATTATGTCCAAGCATTGTTACCTCAAGCTGTCCATTCTCTCTGCTAATTAAAAGCCATGAGGTTACTTTGATTTCCTTTGATTTGTGCTGAGCATTTCTGTGAAGTGTTCAGAGAATAAACAGTGTTATACTGAGTAAGATAAAAAAAATATATATATGGTAATTACTACATGTGTATGATAAACATAATCTATTAAAGAAGGCTATTGGCTTTCACTTAAATAATTAGCTAAGCACATTGGCCTGACGTTGCATTGGGCTCAGTTTCAATGTAATCACTAAACAGAAGAAAATCAAGTAATGCATATTTTTAAATGCTTATAAAATGAAAAGTTCGTTGTAAACTGTTTCATGGCTGTTCCCCAGCTGTAATGTAATAAGTAAAATAATTTCTGTACATTTTTATGAGAAAACCATCTGGTTAAAAAAAAAAGAGGAGACAATATATAGAAAAAAAACAATATAATTTGGTTATTTTATTTCTATATCGTACAATATTTTGAGGAAAGAAATTCTTAATTCAGGAGAATGTAATTACATTTATTCATGTTATAAAACACACTGTCTTATAGATTGGGATGGATTTTTTAAACAATTCAATACACCAATTTTATTTTCAGTTATTTCATAAAAACTGTTTAATTTTCAAGACAGGAATGTGATATCACTTTGCTTCAGTCTCATCGTTTTTTTTTTACTGACATAATCTTTTACACCGTATATAGGTTGCTGTTCCTAGAAAACATTGGTGGTATAAACATTCGGATAAATATCTCAGGAAGAACTCAAGCCTCAGCTTGTATTGATGGAGAATGTAGCTAGTTTAAAAAAAAAAGTTTACAAAATTATTTTCAGAATTGGTGTAAATATTCTGAAAACAATAAATTAATAAATCCCATAAGACAGAGAGCCCAACTTGTAAAATTTCTATCGCCATCCAAAACTAAAAAAATTTTTATCAGCCAATAAAAAAATTACAAAAAAAAAATCAACGTAAAATTACTTTTCCTGAGAATCTTCATCATTTTCTTTTTTACCAGGCTCCGTGAAGACTGAAGTGTCACCATACAGTAACTCATCTTCATCATCGATGTCTCTATTTAAAAAGAAAAATTAATAGAAATGATAATAAGGATTAAAAAGGTTTTGGTTTGAAAGAAAATCCTTTTAGAGTGTTAAAAGTAATTCTAAAAAAATATGGAATTTCACACCATCATATACAGAAAACATGTACATGTAATGACAATGAAGACATATAGGTAATATTAAAACTTTTTCTGAGATTTAAAAAAACGTAGTCTAGGTCAATTGGTCACTAATAGAAGTTCACAAGTCCACTCATTTATATTTATAATTTTTAAAAAATAAACAGATAACTGCAGGGGGGGGGGGGGGAATTTAGAACAAATGATACTATTTTATTTAAAATCCTTCAGACCACATTGGTTAGAAAAAAACGCTGCTTACTTTCCTGCAAAAAGTGGGTTTATCTCGGCTGGTTTCACCTGCTCAGTTTTTATGATGCTACTAGCAGATTTAGGAGTCTCTGAAGTGAAAAGGCCGCTGTAGTCTTTATATGTTGTGCAAGCCAATATTCGAGGTTTCTGAGAAAAATAAAGAAGAGAGACAGTTAGTATCTGACTTAATAAGATACTAGAAATAAGATTTAAATTAAGTATTTTGTGTAAAGAGATTAAAGCTTTTTTTTCCCATTTTTTCTTTTGCATAAAATACTTGGCATACTAATTATCAGTATCAGACTTTTTAGCTTTGACAGCTTTGTATCATGTTGGTCCTCACGACCAGTGCTCCGTTTAAGAAAAAACCAGTGCCGGGGATGAAAAAAAAATTCTGTGGAGGCGGGGATAAATGTCTATGATTTCATCCCCGGTTGGGATATATTAGCTAAAGCAGAGCCGGGGATGACAGGTCTTAGTGCCGGGGATATCCCCGGAGGTAAATCGAGCCCTGCTAATGACCTAAGTAATGTGATCTGAGTATTGAACCAGTAAAAAAAAAATAGTTAATATGCTGACCTGAGCTATTGTTGTCTTACAAGCCATCAGTCTGGCACCACCACTCAGCCTGTCATCTTTCAAAGTGAACATCATCAACTGTCCCTCTGTTCCCATCAACACCACATGAGGGTCACACACAGAGCAGCTCTGAATAGAAGAACCCAGGTCTACAGGAACGTGCTGAACTTGCTTGACTAAAAGAAGAAAAGGGTGTAGAATTGATGTGTAGTTATTTTTCTTTTAAATGTCACATAAAGATTTTTGGATCTAAATTATTTTCAAAACAAATTTGTAAATGGCTTAAATAAAGGAAATACAAAGGGATTAAACTAGTAGTGAAGAAATAAAAAGATACAAATAACCAGCATACTTCATCCTCAAAAATGCTTATGTCGTTATGCCTTCATCAATCTAAATTTTCAAATCTATTTTCAATTAATTTTTTTTAAAGCAGGAAATACAAAATAATTATGGCTCGGAAAAGTATGAAAAAAACGTTTTTTTTTATTTTGTGGCATTGTGCCATTCTTATGCAAGTGAAAAAATATTGCACTTAGTCATAAAAATAAGAACATTCCAATATTTCTTCTATATACATAAGTGCATATTTCATCCAAAAAATGCATTACATAAAATATACATGTCTGATCTTTTTCTTAAAAGACTTCCAAGTGAAATCTAAGTATAAAACAGACACGCACAACTACGTCTTGCTGGCCTAGTCCAGCCCCCTCATAAAAGTAGTATCCCTTATAAACCCTTACGGACCATCGGGTTCAGTTAAAGCAGAGTTCATCTGTTTCTGAAGACACGACTATTATAAGGCTAGTGTGTGGCAAGTAAAATGCCTTCACTTCACACAACAAATATGTCAGGTACCGTTTGTAGGCTGGGTGGACTTGGGGACATCCAATGCACTTGAGACTTTTCAGTTAGCGATGGAGCACTCTACCACATCCCTTGTCATTTAGGTAGATAGTGATAATGTTGTTACTAGCATTCTCAAAACATGACAAGCCTGAAGCTTGTAAGCCTGGTGCTATATCCTTTGCAAGCCTATAGCTTGATTCTTGTAAGCATGTGGCAATAGTGAATGAAGTAAATATGATCTGATACATTATTTTTTTTGGCTTAAATCCATGTATTGGCTTGCTTAAAATCAAAACAATGAAAAAATTCCAAGTATATATAATGTTAGATTGGTATATTATGTTAGATTGGTACATTATGTTAGATTGGTATATTATGTTAGATTGGTATATTATGTTGGTATATTATGTTAGATTGGTATATTATGTTGGTATATTATGTTAGATTGGTATATTATGTTGGTATATTATGTTAGATTGGCTATTTTTAGGGCATATTTTTGTACTTAATGGGTCATAATGAAGACAAAATTGCATGCACACTTCAACATTTTTTTTTAGGTCATTGAAATCCAAACCCTAAAAGTGATTAATAAAGAAAAAAAGTTTTAATTTTTTGTTATTGTCTTACTTCCTTCTAACAGTCTCATGGAGGCCGGGGTTACTTGTAAAATGTACTGTTTTTCACCAATGTTACCAACATACACAGTGGATGTTTGAGTACTGAAACCACTGTGATCCAATTCATTGATTTCTTTACCAGTCTGTAAGACCTGGGACAATAGATATGTACCATTAGTAAACTGACAGTTAGTAAACTAATAAGTATTTCACCAATAAAATTATTCTGTTTGACTTTTGTACAAACCCTAAATAAAGTTATTCTACAGCTAAATAAATATTTCAACAGACACACGCAGATAGCCAATTAAAAAAAAATCATTATTTAAATTTTTTAAGTAATTTTTGAGTGAGATAAATTTTAAGAACAACTTTCAGCTAATGAATATCTGTGTCTCATTGGTAAGTTTTGACCTTACCATGCTGGACTCTCTTTTGCTCAGTACTAAATATGAATGTCCATCTTGTACAGGACTCGAAGATTTCGGCTCTTGATTATCCTCTTCAGCATCAATTCCAGAGTAAACAGTCCACATGTCGATGCAACCAGAGAGAGAGAATGTTGTCACCACCTGAGGCCGGATGCTACGCTGTAGAAATCAATAGAACATTCATTCCTTTATTTGTTCAGTTTGTCAGAAAATAATCAGTCTCTTAAAGAAGAATAAAAATAATATCTTTCATGGCAACATTTTTTTATATATTCAGTAGCATTGAATAAAAAGCTGAATAAAAATTACAAATAATATTTTCTAACTACAAGTGAGATGTATGACCCTTTTTTTTTTAAATGTAACATTTGGGAAACAATGAATTTATTATTCAGATGCAGTTCTGTTTGATTCCACCCAGATCAAGTATTCACCTGCAACACAGAGAGAGCACCATTTTTCCCATGCCCCGAAGTGGTCACCAGTTCTAAATCGGGATCCGTGTGAGAGCTGTACTCTTCAGACAGGAATGCTGGCTCACCCATGGCGACATGCCCGCAGGGCGCTATGTTCCAAATATTATCACAAACCTGGTGTGAATGGACACATTTTTAGACATTAGGGTTATAGTAAACATCTATATTATGACTTTCCTCCATTCCGATGCAAAATTTCTGGCAATTGATTTCATAATGCTCAAAAAAATGTTTCATACCTATCCTAATTAAAATCTTTTTTTGTAAGGCTGACATCAAATATCTGGAAAATTATTTCTACTTTCTCATTTGGTTTAAAAATCACTCTTCGCCTAGAATATGATTGTGTCATTTGGCTTTAAAAATGAATGTCTATTAAGTGTCAACAAATGTGGAGGAAAAAAAATATCAAATGCTAAGTTTATTGCATTTTATAAAGAAAACTTCACAACAATTAAAAGCTTACTTAGTCAAGATGTAAACATTTCGATAATAGGGTTATTCATAATTAGTTTGTTTGCCAAATATAAATGAGATTTATATTTTTCTATTAAAACATCAGTCTTTCAAGTTACTTTATACAATTTTATTAAACAAGACTTAATCACCATCACTTAGTAGTTACAGTATTTGGTTTTGTTTATGTCTGAAAAATCTCTGTAGGGAAAAAAAGCCAGCAAGCAGCAGAGCTTAGAAATTTGACTGCTACACACTGCATTTCCTTAAGAATGACAATGATGAGAAACAGAGGCCTAACACATAATTTTGCACTGGTATGAGGAAGCCTTTATAAAGAAAATAACTGATGCAATACATACATATATATATATATAAATAAATTTATATATATATATATATTTAGTCGTATCTCAGTTTACACGCACAAATAATTCTAGAGAGTTTCTTGTAATTCAAAACCTTCATATGTCAAAGATGATTTCCCCAATAGAATTAATTGAAACCCTTTTAAAACTGGTTCTGTAAAACTAAAATTACTCATTATAAGCCTAGTAATGAATACATTTTTTTTTTAAATAAATGTAAAATGATTTAATTATTGTTAAGGATGTCTTTCACTGTTAATAACAGCAGCAATTGTACCTTTTTTTATTATTTGTAACAGGGAAACTATACAGTGACCCTTGATGTTGTATTCAATGTGAAAATTTCTGCAAAATTTGACATTGCTTTGTGTAAAACAGTATATTCATTGCTCGCTTTGTTATGTATTACTCATTTGACGTTTTGAACATTTTATTTATTAGAAGTGAGGGATTTCTCACTCTTTTTTTTTCTTCATGGGGCTATTGTCACTGTTACTATACAGCTACAACACTTCAGGAAACAATTTATGCTCACAATTTTTTGACTATACAAGTGAAGCACACTGAAAGAGATTTAGTATAAGTGAGAAAATATGCACTACTCATAATGGGAAACCTCATTTGTATATCCAATTTTGAATTTATTTCCAAAAATTCGCCTTGCAAGGGGAATTTTGTTACAAAATTGTGCTTTCTTGTAATAAGTCGTACACCAAGTCACTCATAAACTGAGGTTTGACTGTATATGTTATAATTATCTAATGTTTGACTGTATATATCATAAGTATCTAAGGTTTTACTGTATATATAATAAGTACATGAAACTGAGTAATGTAATATCAAGTTCTCACTTCAAAAGAATAAGATGATATCTGAGTTCCCAGTTCACTCTCAATTATTCCATAAACCTCAAGCTCGTCAGTGTTTTCTATTTCTGACACATCAGAAGCTGAAATAGATGAAAAAAAATAACAATGAAATGTAAATTAAACAGTTGACCCATTGCACTTTACAAGTGCTCACAACCAAAGTAAACAACTTAGTCATCAATATGTGTGACTATTGGGCCATTTTCAAATTTTAAACTAAAAAAGAAAAAAATCATAGCCAATAAAAAAATATTTGTACCAAGTTGTTCATGACCTTCAATGCGACGCTTTTTATTGGCTGGTGCACCAGATCTTTTCTCATCAGTTTGAGCATCATTGGCAGAAGTCTTCTCTACATATTTTAGCAGCAATGAGTTTCCAAGTCTAGAGCCCAGAAACAAGTAGCCTTCTGAACATAAACACATCTGCACAATTTTTAAAAAAAAAAGAAGATGGGGGAAATGGTAATGATATTTTATGTGAAAATATATTTTATACAAATAATTACATTCTCTGGAGGGAACAGCATAAATAACTTTTGTGCCAACCTAGCTGCACCCTTTCAAAATCTGAATGACATTAGAGACAAACAACTTGAAAACCAAACCAAATATATTAAACTGCGTTAGAATACAAATATGCTTTGAAATGTGACCGTCCAGCGTGTTATTTCTCTGTTTTTGTATATTTTTAAAAATTCTTTCCTTTATAGCTCATGCTATCTATATGCCATTTATAACCTGGTGTAGTAAAAGCATCCAGTATTCTTTTTGCAACTTTTTTTTCAAAGCTAAGTTGAAATTTTTGTTGTTTTTTTTTACACAAATCCTAGATTACATTTACCATTCAAATTCAAGGCATTATTAAACTGTATACCTCAGTAGCAGCCTTAATGAATGGCGATGGGGGCCAACCATCCAGCATATGAGAATTTTTATTGTTACCTAACAGTAGTAAAACTAAATGTTTGCAACAAGTCCCACATATGACGATTGCCAAAGACCCACAAAATAATCTCACACTGGATCCTGCATACTGCTCTGTATACATGGATTAAGTACTTATAACAACTAAAAAAAAATAATTTTCTATCCTGGTTAGCTCTATTGATGTCCCCTCACAATGTATCGGTTGCATCTTCCCAATATTTTTTATGAAGATTCAAACAACTATTTGACTTCTAAGTGATTCTCTGGATCTAGTTCAGTACGGAAGAAGTAGGGAGTCTAAAGAATTGTTGAACTGAAGAACTGCAGACGCCATCTTGGCCGGCAGGAAAAAAAATAAAAAGGAAAATTCAGATCCAGCCATATTTAAAGTTTTATAAAGGGATTTTGATGTTTCACTGTATTAAAAGCATGATGGAAGAGAAATTCGCAGTACACAAACACAACAATAACTTTGAAACAAATGTAAAATGTCAAGTTTTTGTGTGAATGCAGAAAATGGATCCATTTCAAAGATTGAATGATTTAAAATTGAAACAATTTTATTACAGTTTAAGTTATATTGAGGTTTCATTGTATCTAAGCATGCAGAGACCCCATTCCCTCATGGTGGTTAAGTTATGGCTTTAAATGAGCTAAGCAGACGTCTCGTCTGCAGCAAATAACATTAAATTGAGTGGTGTAAGGATTAAAAAATAAATAAATCCATTTTATATTTATATGATGGAGAAAAAATCATACCAAACCAATTTGAAATTTGAAGGAGTAATCTTTAATTATGAAATATGTAAGCATCATAGATGCTGCTCCATCTGGTGGCTGAGTGATAGCTGTAAGGACAATGCCGGCCTTGGTAGGCAGCAAATTTATTTTTTTTTTGAAAAATCATATTTTTGGTGGGAATTCATTTATTTTATAAATAAAGAAAAAAAATTCATAAACTGAACGATTTGGAATTTGAACAATGTCATACAGATTAAGTTCATATCCTGAGGTGTCATGACACAGAACCCACAAAATGCTGCCTTGGCAATAAAGTTGAAAAAATTTGATTGAAACAAATGGATGCATAAAACTTTAACTTACACAAGTTGTGAGAACACTGGAAGCAGCTCTGTCAAAGTTAAATTCTCTGACACATCTCATGCCATCAACCATCAGAGTCAAAACATACCTGAAACATTTTCATAATGAAAAAAAAATTTTAACATTAAAAAAAAAATTATTTATAGACTTCAAATATTAAAAAAAAGTCATAAAAAATATTGTCAGTTGAACTCAATTCTGATTTAAATGGAACTTGCTAATAAACTTCAACTCTTCAATTCTGCAAATTACAAGCAGAAAAAAAAACTTCTACATTACACTTGAATCAGTTCAGCTTTTGTTTTCATGTGCTTCATCTTGAAAGAAAACAAATTAAAAGATAGATTTGCTGATAAATTAATGACTGCAAAATTTTAGCAGTGAATTTTCCATTTCCATCAGATCACACTTATGCAGTTAACAAAAGATAACATACAGCTCTCCGCCCTTCAAGGACACAACCAGTCTGTCAGATGAGATGAATGCATAGCGAGCACAGTCAAGAGTAAACTGGACATTTTCATGAGGCTCTGTGGTGAAAAAAGAAAATGTCATGCATTTGACTAAATTATTCAAATTAACAAATCTGTTCTTTTAGAAAAAAAAAATTACATAAAAAAACAGTCTGGCTAATGACCAAGTTTTAAACTGCACATTAATTATATTACATTACAGTCAAAAGTAATACATGGATTTACTTAAGGGAAAGGCTGAAGAAGATTCAGCTATGCTGTTAAGTGAAACTCCAAATGGTGGCACACTTTGATTAAGATACAGTAATGAATTAACTGCAAAGATAAGAACACCTCCTACAAATGGGGGGGGGGGGGGGGGAATAAAAAACTCAGCATTATCAAAATTAATTTAAAAAATCTAAAAAAAAAATTCATTATTTCTTTAAAGATATCATCAATAATTAAAACACTGATTGACTTAATTACAATGGATGTTTTTTTTGTATTATATTCTCCAAGCACTAGTTGCGCAATAAAAAATATGTATTTAATGATATTTAAAAAAAAATGAAAAAAAAAAATCAAAGAATCATATATGGAACAAGTGACTCTGAGACTTACCAATAGGTTTGGGGATAGCTGCTATGCTGAAACAATCAAATGGTAAACTGGCCTGTGACCAGATGATTGGATGGACTTTTTGTTGGATATTTAAAGAGATGGCAACAATACAACAGGTGTCAGTTCTCACTGCTGTCCTCCTATAAAAAAAGAAAACTCAACCATTTCATAAAACAAAGTTTCACTTTCATGTGATGACCCCTGCATTAATTAATGATAAATACATTAATTTTAACTTTATGTGTAGAGTAAAAGAGATATGCACAATCTTATCTTAGCACTAGGCGCATTTAATATGCGAATTAAGAACTTTGTTTTTAACCAAAAAAGTCTGAATATAATAAACTTAGTTAACTGATAATTTAATTTTTTTAAGTTTTCACAATCAAAGAAACTAGAAGCATGTCTGTTCTTCAGAAAATTTTCTTTTTATTTTCAGAATCCTCTCCTTGATTCACTAATGTGTATTACAAATAAACTAAATAATGTTAATCTGTCAATAAACACTGACGAATAAAAAAAAATATTGAAAAACATTGAAATCACCAAGGAAATCTAGAAAACATAATTCAACAATAACACTTTTAGGAACTTTACTTATTATGTACAGCTCATGTAGTTGTGTGGTTGAAATAATTTAGGTAAAAAGAAAGCAGTGAAACAAAGAAAACATACCCAGACCATGTTGCCAGAGGTTCATACAAGATAAACACAGTTGGCTCAAAATATCCATGCAGAAACTGAAAATCTACTATGTTGAAAATTTTTTCATCCATTTTCCTCAGATCTATGGTGTAGGAAGACAAAATCGGAGACCTTTGGATAAAGATAAATAAGATTTTTTTTTTAATTTATTAATGTTATTATTACAGACATAATTAAGAGAAAATAATTTAAAAAATGAAAACAAATGAGGTTGTGAAATTTTATATATATATATATATATACATATGTATATAAATGAATCAAGCAGTAAAAATGTACAAGACAATTACTTTCCAACCATCCCCGAGTGCGAATCAAGATCATCTAGCAAAACATCTTTTCGGAAAGGTAAAACCACCAAATGTGTTCCATAGATGAGCATACCAGCACACCGACCATCCGGATCAGTACGAACAATGGGTAAATGGATGTTGCTGCTGTATCCACCCTATGACAAAAAAATGTATTTTTAAAGAACAACTTAGGACTGGCATTTTTATTCACAATTAAAATGAGCTTTATAATTTATAAGACATATTTGAAACGAAAAAAAAAATTTTAAAATTTACAATGAATGTTACCTTTAGCTCTGGCTCTTCAAACTGATGAAGTGAGCAAGTTTTGAGATCGTGTGTACTTGGGTCATATTCTACTACTGAGAGCTAAAATAAGATCAGCGATATACAATACTATTTCAAATACATTTAATAAAAGTTTTATTCGCACATAATACAGTCAAGATACAAGGAACTAAAAAGAAAATGTGAAGTGAAAGTTTTTTTATTTAATTCAACTCTGAAATTACATTTTGCAACTTACAAAAACAATCTTTAACTTCTTAAAGTTTTTAAAAGATAACAAAAAAATAAATATTCCTACTTTCCAATTTTAAAAAATTAATCATTAATTGTTTAATCTGATACATATTTAAAAAGCCATTGTTGTAAACCGATGTATTTAATTTACTTCCAAAAGTATCCAAAAGTTATTCATTTTTCTAATTAGTCTAACACTTACTTTGGCATCTAAAAAACTCAGTAATAAAACATCTCGACTGGCACCAGCTAATTTGACGGCAGCAAGTGACTGTATGTTGCCAAAAAGGCTGTAGGATGCCAAACATTCGAGTCGAGTTTTTTTTTCAGCTTAAGAAAAAAACAACTGCCATGTTACGCATCTATAAAATTTAAATACATGTATAATGTATATCTTAATAATAGCCAATTTCTTTTTTTTTTTACTTTTTGGATGATGAGAGCCACATTCTGTTTGTTTTGTTCAGAGTAAAAATTACTCTTTATACCAATATCAGTTTATCAAGATTATGTGAACAAAAAGTAATAAAATAATAGAAACAAAACTAACCAAAGAGCCCCATTAGGTCACCATAGATCAATCAATTATATGGTCAGGTTCAAAATAAAAATATGTGTATATAGTATGATGTGTACAGATATCCATTCATGTAACTCATATAATAAGAAGTAATACATTTACTGCATGTCCATTCACTTAACTCTCCACACAATGTTTTTAAAAATATGTATAAATCAACCATTCAATGACCATATACATACACCTTTTATTTAAAACTCTAACAAATAATTTAATTTAATACTAGCTGTTCCTGGCCACGTGTTACTGTTGCTAAGTCTACTTTAATGCAGGTGTAAGCATTGAGAAAGCACTCGTTTGTAATTCTGTCATGTTGATTAATGCAGTGTCAGTGCGCTCGTCGAGTATAAAGACCTAAGTTAGACTTTAAAAATACTGATGAAAAACGTTTTAGTTTGCACTCTTAATACGAAGACAAAACAAAAATCACTAAAGTAAAGAGAACAATTTTACGATATAGTCAGATTAATAAAAAAAACACAGACGAAATTTTAATATGCGCTCTGTGACTTTTAATCAACCTCATATAGAATTCCTGTTTTTAACAATTCAATTAATAACAGATAATGATAGTAAAATATTACTCACTTGTATTATCATCAGCTATAATTTGTCCATCAGGTCTCACTAGCTGAAAATACAATTAAACTAAACAAATTATTTTAATTGCATATTAAATAACTGACAATGATTGGCAGCTAAAATAACTATACTCAATTTAAATTTTCTAAAGACATCTCATTGAAATCTTTAGATTCAGAAAAGATCATTAATATTTATTTTAAAGCAACAAACCTCAGGCTCTGAATTAAGACGGTAAACATGCAGCTGATTAACTCCAGCAACAATAAGATTTTTCTCCTCCCAGGTAAAGAAATGTGCATACACACTGTGTTCAATTCCAGTGGGCGGATGAATTTGCTTAAACATGCAATGCATTTTGAAAAATTTGGTTCAAAAGCAATGAATGCAAAACAATGAAGTTCCTGAATAATGAGAAATAAAAAAAGCCTACAATAATTCATTTCTAGAAAAAGAAGATTTAGCAGAAAATAAGTGATTTAGAGAGACATTTGCAAAATGATAAAAGCCTTGTTTGTTATTATCGCAACTAATTTTTGTGTAAAAATTTAAAGAGCTTTCAAAATACTGCTTTCTTGTTGATGACGAAGTAGTAGTTAATATGGGGAAAATCTCTAGCTATAATTGGTTAATTGTGTAGTCATACACTGAACAGAGCAGAGCTTTTTAATATACTACTTACTCAAGGATGGAGCTATTAAAAAAGTACATACTAGGCGACAAAGCTTTAGAAATACTACAAACCACAAGACAAAGCTATTAAAATACTACTTTCTATAGGATGGTGCTAGCTATATGCTAGATGATGGAGCTTTTGAAATACTAAATACTTGACAGTGTAATGGGTACCTTAGAATTTGATTGGCAGTTATGGGCTATGCAGTTGAGTGATCCACCAATTTACAAACAAACCCATCCCTAATAATTAATTATTGTATTATTTATAAATTAATAATATTGTATGTAAGACTATGATGTGTTAATAAATTATAGGTTACCTGCTATAGTCGCCTAACTAATCTCTAAAGCCAGGCTTAAGTCTTAAGACCTAAAGTTAAACTTAAATTTTAAAGCAGATATTTGGATAATTTTATTTTAAAAATCTATCAACTGTAATAGAAAGATAACGTGGAGATGGCCCTTGAGCCTTTTAATGAAAATAAATAAATGAGTTTCCTCTTGAGATTTTGCAGACTATTTTGGATTTTTTTTGTTTATTACCGGTATGCAACAAAGCTAAGGCCGGGCGTCTTAGACTAAAGACTGGTATTTTTAGCCGTTCATTGGTTACTTGGAAATATATAAACTTACCTCACAGCAACAGTCTATAGCACGGATTGGTGCAGAGTAACTCCATTAAAATAACAAATAACTTTATAGTGATTTTCTTTTAAAAAATAGTTTAAATTGTTTCATGAAATCCAAAACACCATATTTACTCGTGTGCTACTAGATAACGTAAAATTTTAAAATCCAGAAAAACCCAGACATTTAAGTATAAAATGCGAAAAGTTTTTCTTAAATAAGTGTCGACTTTTTTTGCAAAAAAAAAAAAAAAATTATTAAATCGACATCGCATATTTCAAAGTGCTGGTTCTATGTCTTTGTTTGAAAGTTGAAATTATCTTACATTTATTTCTTCTAAAATGACTCAAATATTTTAGGAATAAAAGTCATTCTCATTAAAAACTATTCTTCTTGATAACCCATGGCCCATGGGCAAACTACGGTCCGGAAGCCAAATGAGGCACATCAAACTATTTAATCTGGACAGCCTCACTTTAATTTATATCAGTGCATCTGCTATTGGTCCGGCCCACCAGTCGAATTAAGGAAACTAATGTGGCTTGTGAAAAAAAGTTTGCCCACCCTTGTTCCCGAGTTTAATGTAAAATAAGTCTAATGTTAATCAATGTAACATATCTGAGTCATCAAATACACTAATTTATACATATCTACTTTTTTTAAATGCCCTATTTCCTAATTGTAGACATGTTAAATTTAAAAATACAAAATAAAAGGTGCAAGTTGGGGTGTCCTTAGCATCAACTTTATAAATTCATATTTCATTTTGTTAGTTAAGGTATCTCTACAAATCAATTTAATGAAATTATCAGTATTAGTCAGTGATCATTGCATCTTAGAAACAAAAGTTTTGTAATTTACTTAGGATCTAAAGTACATATATATATATATATATATATATATATATATGTATATATATATATATATATATATATGTATATATATATATATATATATATATATATATATATATATACACACACACATAATATAAATATATAATATATACACACACATTACATAAATATATGCAATGATCTGAGGATCCGGCGGTGTTCGATCTCCACTAAGAACCAAGGGAATTTTTCAGTTCATGGTGAAAGTCCCAGTAATATCTCCTGTTTTGCCTACATGGCCATTGCACTATCAGCTATGTTGGGGATGAAAGAATGGGAAACATAAAAATGGTTTATAGGATAGAAGAGATTTCCTCTCATCCTTTTCAGGGACTTCACACACATGGACGGGGGAAAAAGTCAGGGAAACGGGTTCACATGAAGGACCAAATAAACAACTGCCTGTAGCAGTTGATATTTGTTGACTTAACAGTCAGCTATATAAAGTGTCCCAGATTAACACTGAGGTTGGTCCATTTGAGTGTTATCTACAATTTTTCACTGCTTTTCAAATCAATAAAGATATTGTTTTTTCGTTCGAAACAGGCATTTGCCAAACTTCTGGGGCACCCTGTTTATTTATGTGTAAGATCAGTCACTCAGAAAGAAATATGCTGAAAATATTTACTTATTTAATTTTACTATTTGAACAGATCAGTTTGCTGGATTTGGATTATAGCTCATATCCTACTGAAATTATATATTTTAATAATAACAGGAAGAAATTACTTAGGTCTTTTTTCCTAGAATGTATAAATACACGAAGTGGTGTTGTCTCTATCTGAACTATGTATTCTGAAACACAATAAATACCAATACTCACAGAATTATATCAAGACTTTATAAAAGTAAAGTGTCAGAGGAGATAAGTAGAAAAACATTTGACTACATATTTACAAAGACAGTAACTTTCTTTAAGACTTCTTTAAAAAAAACTTTACTAATAATGTACCAGTAATATTAAGATAGCTTTCAAGCTAATGCTATTTTTCAGCGTGAGAAACTAAAGAGAAACAATAAAAAAAGATAACCGACAAATAAATAATGTGTTGATCTTTTAGGACGATAAGGGTAAAACAATCCCATGTGTGCAAAGTGATGTACAAGGTAATTTTAGTTTTACAGGGTTCAAGTTTTAAAATATCTTAAAACAAATTAGTAATAATATAAGGTACTTAAGTATTCTCAGCATTTATTTTTTCTTTCTGATAAAGGAAGTTTTTATTTTACATAAACTGGTAATTAAGATGTAATTTCATTAGCTTTTAATGAGAAAAATGTGTATAAACATGACAAAACAAATTAATTATCTTGTGAAGATATTTTATTTTTGCCTCGATCTGCTGAAAACATTTTCTCAAAACAGTGTATGTATAACGAAATCCCCTCCGTAATTTGTAAATTTCTCATTACCTCAATCTAATCAGTATATACTTATTCTAATATTAATGGAAAGGGAAGAATATTTAAAAATAATGATAAAAACATATTGGAATGCAAAGATATTAGGGCTAGTTGTAAGTATTCAGTAGCAAATATTAAGTGATAATATTCACATTCATATACATCTGTATAAGATAAGTGTGTGTATATTTATAACAAGTATTATAATTGATTATAAAAATTACATTTGTATTATAGGAATCATATCAACACATAGCAATATATAAATAAAATTTTGTTAAAAATGCTGGATGGTTTGGTTTTTTTTTCACTATAAATTTTAGAAATACATGGGGAAAATAGGTAGTCAAATTACATGTATCATTTAAATAATTACATGAATCATTCAAATAATTACACGTATCATTCAAATAATTACATGTATCATTCAAATAATATTTTAATAAAAAAAAAAATGATTTAGAAAATTATAGTATGGAGACACTCAGTATTACATGTAAAATTTGAATAGATCATAAGATCCTTCTTTCACTGAAACTAACAATACTGACCCAGTAATATCGGACAAAAACTGGTAAAAACTACAGGTATGATGACCTATGGGAATTTCAAATCAGTTGTATAAAGATAATACACATAATAAATATTACACTAAATACTAGTAAGATGATTACAGAAATATAAAGATAAATGATTGAAGAAGTAAAAAAAAAAATAATAGAATGGTGAGTGGAGAGAAGAGGAGCATTGAGTAGTAAACTATTTTCTCAGTAATTAAGTAACAGTTAAGGAAAACTATCCTAATATGTCACATTACATTTGAAAGATGCATACGAATAAATATATTATTATTATAACACATTGGAATATCCAGTAGGCTAGAAATTTAAAATTAAAAAAAAAGAATGACATAAAAAGAAAGAGAAGTCTGAAGTTAAAAAACATTACAATTTCACAATCTTCAAAATAAGCTTACGTCTTAAATATAAAAATATAAACACATGTGAGACCCAATATGTTATCATGAAATAATGTGCAAAATTATATCATTTAATATCTTTTTAGTAAAAAACTGTTGATAAAAAAAGGTGTATAACTTAAAAATAAATCTGGTTCAATTGTGTGCATGCCAGGAATGTTTTTGTTGTTTTTTTTTTCAGCCAATAATTCAAGCACAATAGGACACTTCATTACACAAATAAAAGAAACAAAAATCTACATTTCATAAATTGAAAGTCAATCGAATCTCAGGATGTCTGGAAAAAGGCACAAGTCAGTTGCAAAATGTTTTCTTAGTTAAAGCACCAGGGTTATAAACATACAGACTATGTGTGAACAAACATATATATAAACATATATATATATATATATTACATATATGTAAATATTTATAAATGAACATGTATGTCTGAACGAAAAAAAAAAGATTGAGTAAAGAAAATAAAAGTTTTGATGAAACTATTACACATTATATGGATGTAAAAATTAACTATATGTCTAGCTTTGAACACTGCGAATGTATTAAAACATTTCTTTTTTAAATTCACATTAAACACCATACTTATATGTTTTATTATAATAGACAAAAAAAAAGGTTTGTATAAAAAAAATGTATGCACAGATTTTTGGCATTAATTTTAATGAAGTGATAATTTATCTCAATAAAACATTCAGCCTATAATAAACAGTGTCTGACAAGAAAGTGGCATGGCCACCACTCAAGATATTTTTTTCAGCATAACTTTCATAACACCATTAACTCCGCATGGCCTGCTCTATTAAGATATATACAACTACCAGAATAAATTTTAAAAAAAACAAAAAAGGAAGATGGACATAATATAAAAATAAGCTTTAGAATTTTTTCATAAATAAGTTATATCCGCTATTGCATATATTTACAGTAAAGAAATCTAAACAAAATCTGTTCAACTTTTTTTTTCTTTCACATTTACTTGGGACATGAAATATGTTAAAAAAAAAAAAAAAAAATCCATGCAAAACAATTATCTATCTACGAGGTACAAAGACTGATAGGTACATATATAGCTACATTCTCATACAAAATAAATAATTTGCAATAAAAACGCATTAAATTTTAGAATATACAATATAAAAATTAAAGACTTGGAATGGTACCTAAGAATCTTTAAACATTTATACTTAAACAGAAAAGTTAACTACATTATCCTTAATTTGACCAAAAACATTCTATCAGCTGGTTTTCTTAATCATCCACTATAATACAAGTACTTATGTACACTCATTATTAAATAAAAAGTTAAATTAAAATTTGTTCAGCAGAGCGCAGAACATTGACATTTACTGCAAAGTGCTTCACTTTTTATGCCAAAAATGAAATATTTAATCTTATTTGTAGTATGTATATACATAGACTCTATGTTCAGGCCAAACCGTATATGTAATTTGGGTTCAAATATTTCATTCAAAAACCTGCTAATTCACTGATTCATATCATTTCACTCAAGAAAGAAACCTTTTTTTTTTTTAAGTGTCCTAAATATGACCACATTTTCCTTTTGCCATTTAGAGTCATTTTCATACTTATTTTGAATTTTAAAAGTTATTCTATCTCCAAACAAAACTAACCTATCAAAAATACTCAGCTAGAACGAATTCCCTTCAAAATAGGCAAAAGTGGCAGTGAAACAGAGGAAATTTAAAGCTTAAATGGTTACAAAATGTGAAGTACTTTCTCGATAATTTTTTTTACCATTATTAAATACAAAATGGTTTACTAAGTTTATAAATGGGCATGCATATAAACATAAATAATCACAACCAACTGTTGACATTAAATGATAATTAACATTGACCATCAATTGCAGCTAAAGTGTACCAATCGGATCTTCATTTTCTTTCTTTTCCTCATCATTTATATTCTCTTTACTTTGTTTACCTTTACCCATATGTTTTCTTCCACTGCTATTTTTCCTTGCCACACTTTCTGCATCTGAGCCATCACCCCTTTCACTGCTAGACATATCGGCCTCTGCTGCTGCAGCAGACAGGTGATCATGTATTTCATCTTCATCGTCTTCGGCCACCGGCTCACTGTCAAATGACTTAGCAGAATGATAAGAGTAATTGGAAGCTTGTGACTGGTGTGAAGCTTGAGATGCAGAAGAGATGTTGCTATGGCGACCTACTGCACCACGTTGAGGAGCAAGGGTCATGCGTTGATTAACTGGCTTCACGGTTATAATAAGATTTGAACTGTTGGCTACCATCATGTCTGTCACCTACGTTAGAGAAAAGTATACATTAAAAGCTTTTTTATAAACAAATGAATAGTGGAAAAAAAATATTTTTTTTTAATTATACAAACCTGATCCAACTTTTTACCCGCCACCTCAATGCCATTTACTTCTAGCACTTCATCATTTACAGCCAAAAGTCCTGTACTTTCTGCCAGACCACCAGGAACCAACCGAGAGATGAAAATGGCAGGTACCTGTGATTTAAAATTATTGAAAATAAGTAGGCTTAAATTAGAAACTTTTACCACAACATCTTGAATTTTTATCCATACTAAATCAATTTATGCATTAAGTGACATATTACACTCATTCAATATTTTTTTAAAATGTATTTCTTTTACACATTTTTATGTCTAAATATAGATACAGTGAGTAAAAAAAAAATCACTGATTATTTTATCGAGATATGTAATATAGGACAGATTTTTTAAAGGAATCATTCTGAGATGTTTTTTATTTTTTTAAATTCTTACAACTACCTGAATATAACTTTCATTTATACAGAATAAAAAACAAACAGTAAGAATCCAAAAACAATGCCCCCCACCCACCCCAAAATATGATTATTTATAAAGAAACGAATGTGTATTCTCTTTGGGAATTATACATTTCCCTCTCAAACGGTTTTATATAGACATAAAATATAGGCCAGTATAAAAAGAAATAACCAGTACTGCAATTGAAAAATCATTGACGGACAAAATTGGGCAATGACACAAGGTACGTCGAAGAAAAGAGAATGAAGATTTTGACTATCTACACCGGTTAACAAATAAGAATATGTGAGATGTTAAAATCAGCTATGTGGTGGTGCAAAGGAAAAAAAAACACATCTCAATCATTCGTGTAATGAAATAAAAATATAATCATGACCAGAAAAGCTAGTTTATACCTATAATTGATTTACTACTCTCTTCTATTGAAGCATTAAAAAATTATTTCTAAGTAGGATGATTTTTATCTTCAAATCAAACATTATGTTCAATTACCTCTGAGCTTAAATATTCAAGAAATTTTAAATTAAAACTGACAAACCAGCACAACTCAGCATTGACAAAAAAAAAAAAACATATAACAAATCATTTGTTCATTATTTTAGCCATACTAAGGCAATCAATCTATTTTTTTAAATATCTTGCAGCATAACATCAGTAAACTACTGGAGTATACCTTTTCCAAACCATGGGGAGTAACTCTTACGCTGGTGCCATCACGTATGTAGAAACCCAAGGGCTTGTCTGAGCCATTTTTCATCAGCTTTACCCTTCTATGTGTCTCTGGCACAATATCAACATCAATTATAGCAGAAACACGTCTGAAATCCTCTAAAAGACTTATCTGTATCTTTGGGCGTGGAGAGTTTTCTGCACTCATCAACTTTGAAATAGGATTTTTTCTTCTGATTGGTTGAGACCCATATCCATTCAGTTCTCCATAGCTTTCACCTAATGAAAAAAAAAATTAGGAAAAGTTGCATGCAAGCTAAAAATTCACTTGTGAAAAAATCTCCACCCAAATCTTTAATCGACAGGAATATTATTTTTTTAAACTCAAATACAAACCTTTACGCTGAATCAAAATTTTTAATCCTAGTTTTGCTGTTGACACAGCTCTGTTAAAGTTTTCATTGTTGTTTATAGGAAGTAAATCCATATGCTGGTCTGTATAGGTTATGATGAAGGGAACATCATGCAGATGATGCAAATCCTCCAACAGATGATAAAAATCATCAAATAATTTCATTTTCGTTTTGTCAAAGGAAAATCTCCGAAATTCTGCATCAAACTGTGGAGTAAAAAGAAAAATAGTTGAGAGCTTAACTAAGCTATGTGCTCCACAGTGATAAGCAATCACAGTCAAACCTCGGCTAAAGAGTCTTCCCCAAGAAAGGAAATTTTGGAAGCAAAATTCACCTTGCTATACCCGCAGTAGAGACAAGTGCCAGAGCTACATTACCTTAGCTCTAAAGGGCCTTTGGGGGAGATGAAGTTTATCATCTATTACTGTAACCACAGCATTTAAAGGGATTGTGTGGTTAGCAAAATTCCCAGCTGCATTTCCTTTTACAACTTAACTGAACCCGTTTAAAGCTGGGTAGATTTGAAAGGCTTTAGCCATATTTCACCTGTACCTGGAAAAATTCCTTTGATTCTTACAGAGGATCAAACCCAGGACTCTTAGGCACTCATATATAGTGGTACTCTGTGGTATTTTTTATTTTATTAATTAAGTTAATCTCTTATGATTAATCTATAACTCTTTTAGAAAAAAAAGGAATCTTAACTTTTGTATGCATTGTGCAAGCTTAAAAGTCAAGTGTAAATCTAACATCAATCTAACTTATCATATTGTGTAGGAAACAAATGGTCAAATATTTGTAATTATGATCAAGTAAAAAGGTTAAAAGTCCATAGTTCTAAAAAAAAGGAATGCAATGATTCATCCAGGTAAAAATGTGAATGAGAGTTAAGTTGGTAAGTAAAATGTAACTGATCCAGTTGTAGCCCAGGGTGTTTTTAAGTCAATTTTTTAAATGAAAAGTAATACTTTAAGGTAGGATCCTATCTATAATTACTTCTGCATCAATTATCTAAGTAATTAAAAAATGAAGAGTTCATCAAGTCATAAAATTAAAAAATAGCCATTCATCTAAATATATTTTGTATTTCTATATTAGTCGAAATGCAGACAACATGTATTTACCTAAATGCTGTGTATTCCTCTGAACACTTTTTTATAAAACAGGATAATTTGAAGCAGTTTTTCTAGTTAAGCTCCATCCAATACTCCCATAATTTCCAATTAAAAATTTCTAACACAGCTACAATTTCTGACTAAGTCATCAAGACCTTTAAAATTGTAAATATGTATATTTACTTCTAAACCCTTTAGAAGCCAATAGTTTAGAAATTAAATTAACGCAGTTAGGTTCCTTTTTTTCTGAAGATACTAAAGAATGATTAGACATTTTATGTCTAATTTTATAGTAAAGATTTTATGAGTTAAACAAAATTTAATGGGGAAAAATTTTTAGTTCATTATACCCAGAGGTAAAAAGATGTGGAAGAAAATTTGGGAAAGATAAAACATACAATTGGTGAATATTGTGAATATCTAAAAATGTTTAGAAAAAATTATTTTTTCCTTTAAAACTGTATAAAATAGTAAAATTTCATGACTGTGTTTAAAACATCTGAAAGATGTGCATGGTGATAATTTTGCACTTAAAAGTACCCAGCGGAAAAGGAATTAATCAATAAGAACAAAAACATCTGGGGGAAAAAACAAAGCTAAAAGCAAGACAGCCCAGGAAATGGATGACTGTAAATGAAGAGAGAGGGGGAGGATGAGGAGGAAAGATGAGAGATTTGAGAGACTCAAAAATTAATGCAGGATTTGACAGGAGGAGACAATAAAAAAATTCTAGAAAGTTCGAATCGCATACTTTTAATTGATGACAGTTATAGATGAATCAACTGATATTGCAAAATATGCCTATTTGTTAGATACAAAACAGATTAAGAAATTCGTGAAGACTTTTTATTTTGGCAGCCTATAAGAGGTCAAACATCAGGAGAAAATAACCTTATGTACATAAGAGAAGACAATTGCTTGAAATAAACTCTTATGGAGCAAAAAAAAGTATGGTCTGTTTTAGTACAGGACTAGTAAGACTTCAGAATATTGCCCCAATGTCATGTCCACACATTGTAGCCAACCCAGAGAGACTTTGGCAACAAGTCAGCTGTCCCTAGAATGCACAACATTTGTCATAATTGTATTAAGAAATGGGCATGAGTCACACTCAGCTTTTTTCTCATACTGATATATGTTGGCTGAGGAAACATTCTAAACCAGTTATTCATACTATTTGTTCTCAATAATACAATTTAGCTGTTTACCCAACTTAACTGGAAAAGGCTGTGTAAATTGATAAACCTAGCAGATATATTCTCCGTTTAAACTGTCTCAACTTATCTTTGCAGGGCAAAGAAATTTCATTGTTTCACATTCAAGATAAAGTTAATCCTACCATGTGAAGTGGACTCATTACTCTCTGCATGAATTTATAACAAGTTCAGCTGATAAAATTAATGATGCTCTAAAATGTATTACACAGCATTTAAAGAATTTACAAGAGGGCCTGAAAGAATATTTAAACAAAAATATTAAATGAAACAGATATTTGTTCATAACAATTAAAATATACATGCCGGAAGGTTTATCACTTTCTGAAGAGCAACTATTGTTGGGATTAGCTTCAGGCAAACTCTTGAAATATTAACATAAACATTCCCTGCTTGCAAATTCAACATGACTTTTACATGTGTATCTAGTTTTAACAGAGAAAGTGTTGAAATAAATCTAGCCTTTACTAGACATGTCAAAAAAAAAAAAGGAACAGGCCTTTAAATGTGGAACCATATTTCAGACTGAAATTAACTACAGGGGAACTAAATTATGATGTGCTGTCGTTGCAACATAAGCAATTTTTTTTTATAAATCTCAATGATTATAATAATGAATGTTATTTACAATCAAACTTTATTTTATTATGAAAGAATTATGTTTTTCATTTATTATTACTTGCTTATGAACTTAAAAAAAGGAAAAAAAAAATTGTATTGCTATTTAAGTGTGCATTGTTTTTCATGTGGTACTTAGTATTACAAAAAAATATGAAGGGGGTATATGTGGATGTGAAAAGTTTGAGAACCTCTCGGCTCTTGTAGACTTGTCTAAGCATTAATAATTCTATAATGGCCTATTTTATGTATATATTTTATCAATGTACTTATTTAGCCTATCCTATAATCAAAGGCACTTTATCAGAATTAAGGCAACCTATGACGTCTAACAAATTACTGATGATATTTAATAAATAATTTAGTTTTATTAGTCCTAGACTCCTATGAGTATGAATGAATACTACTATACAATGTTATCTAAGACGTGAGTATGTCCTATGGATATGACAGTTTTATATGTATGTGTACCTAAATGATAAACACCAAAGTCCAAAGGACTTAATAAAAAAAAAACTATTTATGCAT
Source organism: Bulinus truncatus (assembly GCA_021962125.1). Classification (NCBI taxonomy): domain Eukaryota; kingdom Metazoa; phylum Mollusca; class Gastropoda; family Planorbidae; genus Bulinus; species Bulinus truncatus. The sequence continues at coordinate 355,191 of JAGDYQ010000076.1, forward strand.
GGTGATTCCTAACTAACCAGGTTTACTTGTTTAGGGCATAAAAATAAAGAATACAATTAATTTAGCCAATTATACCATCCAAGAAAGTCAATTAAAATAATCTTAATCATATCTTAACTGAATGATTAATGTAGATCCTTGTGTCATGCAATAGTATCTAAGAAAGATTCATTATGTTGATGATTGTGAAGCGAATAAAAAATACCAATGAAATGAATGAATAGTACCGAATTGTGCAGTAGCCTTTTTTAAAATAGTAGAACAAATGTACACAAATTAAAAATGTTAACATGATTCAATAAAACAAACAGCATTAAAGAAAAGAGACTAATTAAAATTAAGTAGACCAACAACAAAAATCATTAATAAAGTTTGACGAAGTTGGGTAAAATTAATTACCTTGCTCTTAATTTCCACAATTCCGCCATTATATCGTAAAGCTCCTTTGGAACTTCTTGACATTTTCGTTCATAAAGACGCTCAGCTACATTTATGACAACTAACACAATTTATTATTTAAAACTGAATAGTTATTGATAGCATCGACCAATATAAATCACACCACAAAATACACCATTGAAGAAGGTACGATTAATGGTAAGGAATCGAGTACAGCTTCCGCAAAACTGTTGTGGACAAATATCTATGACGTCATCTCAATTTTTTTTTCTTTCAACTTTTTCCTTCTCGGAGAAGAATTAAAGTTCTTGGAATATTTTTTTTTTTTTGGTGGTGAAAAAATATTAAGAATCAGTCTAAAATAGCTAATATATATCATACGTACAATACTGGAAAAAATCAAACTATAATACTAAAAAAATAATGAAGTAAAGAAAGACCAAAAATATTTTATCTATCTGTGATGTCGTCTTCTACTGGTGCAGAAGTGGACAAATTTTTTTTTTAACCGAGGCCTTAAGATGTCATACACTTATAACGTAACGCCTTTTGGTAAAAAAAAAAAGGGGGCGGAGGGCAAGTGTGTTACCCACTGTGATAGGGAATGGCAAAAATGCGTTACATGGGGATTAAAAAACAATTTAAAAAAAGCTTAACATAATAAGTGATCATGTGAACAGAAGCGTACCTGGGGGGTCCAAATTCGAAAGCCCCCCCCCCATTTTTTTTTACATTAAATATTAAGTACATTATTTCATGTCATGGTGCCGAATGTCAAAATGCAGGTGCCCCCATAGAGGTCCCCAAAATCCCTAGGTTCTGCACTGCATGTGAACATGCGAACGGGAGCAGAAAATGAGCATGATCAAACAACTTGACGGGCTGTACTTGGCCCATGTCTTGTAGGTCCTATACAGTGTCATACTAGGCTCTTAAATCCTCATGCGGCTCTTCATTTGATGAGTACAGCTTCCGCAAAACTAAGCCACTTTTTTATATAAAAAATTCACTACTTTTGTTAATTAAATAATGTTAAATTTACAATGGTACAAATCCTTGAAATATTTTTTTACTATATAAAAATTGGTTTGTGGCTCACAAAAACTATAAAATGGCTTATCAATTGGTGGGTAGATATAGGATCTACGGAAATTGTCAGGTGCCACTATTAGCAGTTATGGCCTTAACTAGTGCGACTACCATGTCCCTCACCCCCCCCCCCGCACTTGGGGGAGGGCTAAAAGTTACTCAAGGGCCGGAGCATTTAACACTGCTGATGACGATTATGCCACTATAAGGGTGGCCAAGGGTTACGCAGCGACATATATGTTTGTCGTCTTTTAAAACAGCCAATACTTTGAAGAAGGTCGCCAGGTTGCTGCTTGACTCATCACCAAACCGCCCACCCAAGTATCGCATTAGGAAGATAAGCACACTTCACTATGAAAATAAGTACACTTTTTCGCAAAACTTACGAGTGAGGGAGTATCAGCGGACATACTTTCGCATCTTTTGGGGTATTAGTTGCAAAAAAAAGTTGAGAACTGCTGGTTCACTCTATGCCACGATTTTACTATGATACTTTCACTGCAAAATGACTTGGAAAAAAAAAAAACCTTTGATGTGACCCCTTATAAGTACGGGGATGGAAAGTCGTGTTGTAAAGCGCTCGACCATCGACCTAAGGGTCACAGGTTCGATCTTCGGTGAGTAACAGTGGATATTACAGGTCATGATTATGTGTCCCCGCTTTATCCCCCGTGGTGCCATTGCATTATCGGCTATGAAGGAGGGGGGAGGAGAAGGGCATTGCAAAAAATCGTCCCAATAGTGGTTTAAAGGATCTAAGAGAAACTACGGATGTAACGATTACACTATCAGTGTGAAATATACTGCCTTGCCACCAACATGGCCCAAATATCATTTGAACACCTAACATTTTATGTTCTTACTGGGGCCGTAACGAGGAGAGGCACCGAATAATTATTAATTAATCATACCCATTACTCTTATCGGATTATGGGCCGTTAAACACAGTTCTCTATAGACTTTTATCCTGTGCCATCTTGTCCAGCTTGTTTCAGCTGAACCCCATCTTGTTGAATGGTGATATTGGCTTCAAAGTCACGCCTCCGTGTGATTCTTAGACGCCCCCAATTAACAAATACTCAATATAATTAAGTATAGGGGAGAGCGCATGCGTTAAGATGGTCCTGTACGTGGCTAAAATATCTAGTTCATTATTTGACAGTCAATCACACATGGAACATGTAGGACCATCTTAACGCATGGGCGCTCCCACGCGCACTGAATGATAGATTTGCAAGGCGTGAAACGTGGCCCAACAGTGGAAGATATAGCTTTTTCGCTGTAGTTAGGAAAGCATTCTATCAATAATATAGTCATTTGCAAAGAAATTGATTTTATACTTCATTTAAGAAATTCAAACGCATGGGGCCAGACCCGACTTTCTGTCTCAGTATGCAACATCCCCGATTCGCACGCTTTTTACACCAAGAAGATACAATTTTCTTAACCCTTTTGAGATTGTGTTCGAACTTCTAAGTATGTCAATGTATAAAAAAGAAGTACTATCTTCAGTTATGTGTACTTTCACATACGAGCAGTTCTAAAACATAACACAATATCTCATTGTCTGTTGCTAAGAAAACTAAATTCTTTTATGCCCATTGACAGGCATTGATCTTAGTGTAACATAGTTTTTATTGCCAGTGATGCAGTTCTCCCTTTTCACTTTTTCTGTCGTATTTTGTGAGCTCAATTTCCTTCTTTTTCTCGTAAACCAGTCACATGGAACTAAGGAAAGTTAAATTATATTTCCCTAGGTTTTTTCAAGTAATAATTTTGTTTTTCTTCCTTTAAGTTTTGGGTTGCTGTTTTTTTTTTTTGTTGTATTAAAAAGTTGAATCATTTATATCCCTGTTGATGACTTGTGGTCTTTAAATTCTGTTTGACGTATTTAAGTCCATCTTTGCATTTTTAAAAATGACTAACCATTCCAACAAAAAATCAAAAACAGACGATTCTCACAGTGGACCTTCATTGTTATCCAAAGCTTTAACACCTGAGAATCAGTGGCAGGATAAGGTACTGTAACTTCAGTGTACCGAACGTCCTCTTTTATAAACCAAATGTAGTGTGTCAGTAATCTGTCGAGTACTCGATGATTGTTAAGCTCAAAATTGGATTTCTTTGGTCAAATTTTGTTATAGCTTTTTAATTTTTATATAAAAAAAACTTAACATGTTGGCATTATACTTTCAGGATTAGTTAAATTTCTGTCCTCTTAAATGTAATATTAAATTATATCATAAGTTGACATACGTCATAACCATAGGACAATAAGTATAACCACCATTATCACATTATCATTATATTATTAAAATTATTATGGCATGATGTATGAAATCAGCAATACCCTGCCCCTTAACATGCTTATACCGTACCCTATATTATATACAATTGCAGGATACAATATTTTTAGAATTTTTTTGGTAAAATTTTATGACAGTTCACCACGTCCAAGACGACCAAGATATGTTGTTGCAAAGGTTTAAGACTTTAAGTGTGAAGCAAACAAATTGACTGTAAAATTACTTGTTAATAATTCTAAGTTACTTAAAAATTATTTTCTTTACCTATATCTCATTGTATTTAAAAGTAAGCATAGCCATTTTTTTAAGCCTATGACGTCACATGTGCTGCCAACGACAGCCGACTAACTTCAAATACAATTAATTATAGGTAAAGAAAATATATTTTTTAAGTAACTTAGAATTATTAGCGACTAATTTTACTGTCCATTTCATTTGATTCACACTAAGTTACTTAAAAAAAATTATCTTTAACAATCACCATATTTTCATGTCTTTCATATCTTAAGACGTCTTTGTCAACCTTTTTTTTTATTCTTGGTTACCACAGCATTGGATATATTGCTTTATTTGCCTTAATATTCGTGTTAACCCCATATTATTGGAGGGGGGGGAATGAAGCCTTTTGAGGCTGATTTATCTATGTAACTAGCTCACTCCCTTATTTGTGGGACGGGTGGCCGACTGGTGTAGATACTCAACTGTCGACCTGAGAGTCCTGGGTTCAATCCTCGGTGAGAACCATGGGAATTTTTCCAGGTAAATCTGTTTCAAAATCGTCCCACAAGTCCACCGAGCTTTAAATAGGTACCTGACTTAAAGTTGGGGAAGTAAAGGCGGCTAACCACATAATCCCTTTATGTGCTGAGATTATAGAAATAGATGAATTCTACAGTTCATCTGTCCCGATGGCCTGCTAGGGCTAAGGAAACTTTACTTTTCACTCCCTTATTTAAAGGAGCGGGGGGGTTGATGTTAAAACCAGCCCTACCTAATAAAGAGCAAGTGACATATTTAATACTTTTTAAATAATTAGAATCACTTAAAATCATTATATCCTTTAAATATTAATGTAAAAAAAAAAAACAGCTTAAATATTCTTTATTCAAAAATAAAAAATTACTAACTTAAATCTGTGATTTTTTTCATCACTTTTTTGCAGGATGAATTTTTGGATGTTATTTATTGGATGCGTCAGATTTTGGGTCTGTTATTGGGAATTATTTGGGGCATTGTGCCCTTAAAAGGGTTCATTGGTCTTGCTCTGTAAGTATGAAATTGTAATTTGATTCATTAATGTTTAATTTCTTATTTTTATTTAGTATTAGACACTATATTTAATCTCTATAAAATTATGTATTTTTGGTTTGAAATTTAGAATGTCTAGAATGAATTACCATGGTTTAAAGCATTCTTTGTTCAAAGAAGCAGATTTTCCTGTAAGAAAAAATGGAAACTGATGATTTGTTTAAAAAAAAATCTCTTTCTTATGAATAGTAATGAATAGGTTTTATCATAATTTCTCGTATGATTGTTTCCAAAATAATAACACTTTGTAATGAATACATTTATTATTATTGTGTTTTTTTTGTAATAGAGTTTTATCAAATTTTTATTGTTGTGTATGACATCTTTCCCTTTTATTAATGGAATGTGTTTGCTCCCTGAAACATTTTTATTCGATGTATACTCATATTGCAAAACCTTACTCTTATATCCAGTAAGAGTATTCATTAAAATTTTTCATTCAACTCGATAGACATTGTTGGTATATCAAGGCAAATTTACTGAATAATTTCTGCTTGTTGTTTCAACTTACTTAGAAACCAAAGTTTGACTGTAATTGGATTTACTTTGATTCATTTGGAAATAATTACTACTGTTTCAACAATTTTTATAAATAGTTACACTTGATGAATTTGGTGACATTTATTTATAAAACAGCTGCACAGCATGACATAAGATCTTAAAATGTTACCAAATGAATCAGTTTGAACTAGCCATATTTAATATTTTCAAAGACTACTAATATACTTTTTTTTAAAAATGACTATTGTTTTCCTTGCAGATTCCTGCTTGTGAATGTAGCAATCGTGTATATTTACTACAATAGTTTCCAGAAAGTTGATGAAGAAGAATTTGGTGGTACATCAGAAATATTAAAAGAGGGCCTAATGACATCATTTTCTTCATTTCTTGTAAGTGTTTTGACAATTTTGAAATATTTTTTTATAAGTTCTAGTTTTTTTTCTGTGGTGTAAATTATAATTAACTTAAAGAAGAAAAAAAATACATTTTTCTTACAAAATTGTTTTTGGGCTTAGATATTGATCAGTCAAGTGGTTATTTCTCACTGTTGTTAGCTAAACCAAAAAATATTAGCATATATGTATTTTTATGTGCAATTCAAATATGTACATTAAAGCAAAAGTCAGCTTATTAACAAATGCTAATATTTTGGTGAGAGTGTTGAAAAAAATAAAAACTTCATCTTCAGACTAGTTAAATATTAATTTTTTTCTTTTCATTGCTCTTGATTCTTATTTTCAGGTTGCTTGGATTATTTTGTATTCTGCATTGCATTCTGAGTGACCCAGTCATGATCATATTCATTATCTGTACATTACCAAAAGGACCGATGTGGTGAAAGATTTGACAATTGTATTGTCAGTTTGGGACTGCCATAATTATAAGGCTATTTATTTCATCCAGCAGTAATTGCGGATTTTATTGTTATACAAAACAGTAAACAGAATTTTGATTAAAAATTATTTTTTTTCATATTGATTAGCCAGTGTTGACATTTGTCAACCAATAGAAATAACTTTTCACTTGTGACTTAGCTATTTTTAAAGGTAGAAAGTACTAAACTTTGTCTCTTATAGTTGGTTCTTTTTTTTCTCTTTTAAATAATGTGTCACAAAAGAACTAGATTTTGCTCATTTGAAATAAATATGACTATTATTATACTATTTTCAAGTTGAAAAGTGATTTGAAAATGCACATATATTTTCTTTTCTGTTAGGTACATATTTTTTGTTGTTATGCACACAATCCTGAATTTTCATATGGCTAATAGCTATTACAAAAAAAAAAATCAAGATATATTATTAAGAGAAATTTGTGATCGTGTAAGACTGATCTATTCTCAACTAACATTGTTTAATGCAAAAGTATTATGAAAGGAACATCTACTATTAAGGAAAAAAATCTTTAGTAACTCATAAATCATTGTAATCAATGAAAGGAAGACAGATGTCATATTAATTCTGAATGTTTATTTTGAGAATGCATGTAATTAATAATGCCCTTTGTTATTTATCAGAATAGGTTTATGTTAAAATATTTTAAGATGTAAATGAAATGCTTAATAATATTTGAATTTTATTTAATTTAAAGACGATTGTGGTTTTACTTTTTCTTTTATCTGTATTTCTATGAGTTTGTCCTATACGTAGCTTAAATAACTTTTAAATCAGTTAAGTAATTCTATGGGACTTAATGTTGGTAGGTGTGAATGTAGTAAATTGCTGTTCGTATTTTTAGAAGGCTTTATTTCATCACAAGTCACTTTTCTTAAGACGTCGCATTAATATTAATACTGCATAAGTTAAAATGTTTCAGTTTTAAAAAAAAAAACATTGCTCCTGCTTTAGTTTTTTTTTTCTGATTTTAGTTCTAATATTTTAAAAATTACTTGAGTGATATTTTATATCTTTCTTACAGGAAAATTACTTCTTCCAACACTTTAGTACATGTACTTGGTTGCTTAATTCCTTGGACTCCTTGCAGACCAATAGGCATCAGCAACAACTCTTATGAACACTGGGTTATGTTGAAACACTTCATTTCCTGCTCACAAGATCTTTATCTGATATTTGGTTGGTTAACCTTTCACTGGCCTTGGGGGTTCCCCTACAGTGCCATTTTTTGTAATGTTTTCATGTGGCTTCCCAAACCAAGATCTTTGTTCCAACTCCATCTAATAGCCTTATCTTTAGAGCCAACCATTTGTGAACATCTGGAGCTTTTAGTCAACTCTCTGTTTCTGCAGCATACAAACTGGACAGATATGAGATTGCTATTAAATATCTAGAGTTTGAATTTTGTTGAGATATAAGCGGTTTTACCTAATAGGCCTCAAGGAGGCAAAAGCTTGCCTTGCCTTACTTATTCTGGATTTGTCATCTTTGTCTGATCCGCCTATGACAGAGACAATGCTGCCAATGTTCGTAAAATGGTCAACTTCCCTAAGATACACAATGCCAAGGGTGATCAGTATCTTATAAGTAAGGACATGGCATCTTTCTTATCTGTGTTGATATTTAGCCCATTTTTTGAAGCTTCTTGTGCTATTTTGTTTTTAGTTGCATTATGATGTTATTTCTGGCCCAAGTCTACATCTGCACAATCTAGGTCTTCTCACCACTGAGTCATACACCATTTCATTCCAGTCAGTGTGCCTTGTTTTTTTCTGCCTCATGACCCTAATTATGACCAATAGGAAGATCATTGTGGAAACTAAGCATCCCTGACATACCCCAGTTTTAATTTCCAATTCTTCTGCTATCTTGCCTTTATGTATAACTTGGCAGGTGGCACTTTCATAGAGTTGCTGGATCAGATGTATGTAGGTCTTTGGGATACCATGGTGCTGTATGGATTGCTAGATAACATCTCTATCAATGCTGTCACAGGCTTGGCAGAAGTCAATGAAAAGTTGGGTACAAAATGTTATGCAACTCCAATTTTTTTTCAAGAATGATTCTAAGTGGAGCGATTTGGTTAGTGAAGAGTCTGTCCTTTTGGAAGCCATCTTTTTCTGTTCTAAGATGCTTATCGATAGCATCTCTAGTATGCGAGTTTGTATTTTGCTGTGCACTATAGGATCATTAAGACTCTCCAGTTCTTGCAGAACCCCAGGTCTCCTTTCTTGGAAATTTTAACAAGGTGACCATTCTTCCAGACTATGTGTACTTTTCCTTTATTCCATATTTTATGTTTGAGTGATAGCAACATTTCAGTTATTGGTGCATACTTGAGTACTGCAAAGTTTTATTTCCTTAGAAGTTTTAAAAAGACAATTAAATTTCCCCAATTTTGTAGACGGTAGACCAATTTGTTAGTACTCACCAATGGGTGACAATGAAAAAAAGTTAAAGCTCACACTAACTTTGAGATTTATGTTGGTTTTTTTAGATTTCAAAATTATAAAATCTAATAGTGTTTCACTGCAGCCCTCGAAGAGGGGAGGACCGTTAATTATTTATATTTTAGATTGTTTTGATTTACATTGCCACTGCCACTCACACCCTCTCAGCTCCCAGTTAACTTCTCGTCCATGGAAAGTCGCACAGAGAGAAATAAACCACAATAAGGAAATAATTTAATGTTTCTTGGGCGGCCCAGTACCCTTTGATCCACGGACCGGTGATCGGGGGTTGGGGCCCACTGCTCTAGAATACTGAACATTTGCAAACTCCTGTCCTAGACAGAGCAGTTAAGATAGTCTAGATGTAAGAAATTTGTATAATTCAATCAAGATTGAATATTATAATAAATTATCTGCATAAGCTTATGTTAAGTAATTTTCCAGTAATATATGCTGATGCCATTGGAAAAACAGAACTAGTCAAACCAGCCACAGGTGGAAAAAACATTTTAATAACAAACATTTAAAACTAATTTTCAGTTTCTTTAACATGACAAAAAAAACTGACCCATTATCAACACATTATATTGGTAGCCATTCTTGAGTAGGGATATCTAAAGTTAGATCCATGTCTGGTGTACACCTGAAAGAAGAAAACAAAAAGTGTGCAACTATAATGTCTCTCAATAGATACCAGAACCGAAAAAAATTAAGTTGATTCAAGTTTATAGAAATTTTGTGAAAATAAACATAAAACCTGCCATATGAAATAGTTGATAATTTTAAAAGAGATTAAAATGAAACTTATAAAAATCAAATCTTTAAAAACAAAAAAAGTACTAACTTTTCTTTCAGGGGGAAGAATTCAGGAAACAGCTGAAGCCTCAAATTTGTCTTGGGGCTTTTTAACAGTAATTTGATTTCATTTTCTAACTGTTTGTTTATCTGGGTTATTTCTTCTTGATGTTTCTGGTGAAATTCTATCTCCTGAAAGACCAATAAAAATTGTATGAATACTATAATGGAAATATTTTTTTTTACCCTTACTTTAGAAAGCAATTTTTATTAAATTTGTTATGTGAAATAGTAAATCTACAAAACAAACAAACAATACTACAGTTATATGGACCCATTATAATTATTACAAAAAAAAATTTAAATACAAAAAATTATGTTAAGGGTAGATAATTTCATTTTTTTACTTTTTTCATAACTAGATTTTGTAAAGCTGTGTCCTTTATACTTGGATGCATCATAGCAACAGATTCCTGAAAAAGAAAAATACTTTTATTAATAAAAATCCATGTACCTTTCTTAAGTATTGTTTATAATACTTGTTTATATACATGTGTATTTATATATACTTATATTTATATGTGTATTAGGATATATACAGCAAAACAGCACTATTGGCCTACATTGAAAGATGGCATGTTTAACTCCTAGATCCTTTAAACTACTAATGGGATGACTTTTTTTTTTATCTTTCTTTCATCCCATCCCTTGTAGACATTTATATAATTTTTCTTACCACTATAACTTTGTAGATAACATTGTTAGCAATTCTTATTCTTTCCCTTTCATATTTTCCTAATTCTGTTTTGATGATATGCTCCAACTCCTCTTGTTCAACCTGGGAATAAACCATTAGCTTTTTATAAAAATATTTTAAAAATTTTAATTGAAGATAAATTTATGGCTTTGTTCATTCACAAGATGAATTTTAACAAAAAATATGAAAAAACATCTTAAAAATACTTTTATTAAAAATGTACTGTGAAGTAAAAATGTGTTAGAATATTAAAACTCAGCACTGATATGTACCTGTGCTAAACATTATAAAAAAAGTAATTAGCTTTGGGCTCCATAGAATTTAATTGATATGAACGTTTTAAAATAGTATATTGCCATCAAGAACAGACAAGTGTTCAAAATTTCAAATCAGCTGGGCTTTTGAGAAGCTGGTCAAAATTGATTTCAAATTTCCCAAAGCATAGCTTAGTAACTTACCATCACCAGACAAAGCAAGTGTAATAAATGCAAATAATAAAATAATTTAATTGAAAAAAGAAGGGGGCAGAGAAAGAGACTTGGGTTGTTTTTTTTACAATCCTTTTGGAGTGTTTAAATCTATATGAAATTTAATTTTTATAGCTGAAGTGAAAGATTATACACTTACTTGATTAGAATGTTTAAAGTTGTCTAAGTCAGCTTGAAAATTTGACAGCATCATTGCCTTGACCGGATACTCTTTGTCCTTTTAATAATAATTAATTATAATTTCTTTATTTGTGTGCAAAGTAAAGAGATCAGATTTATCACATTTATTCTGAATAATTAATTACTATACCTTATATGTGCTCAGAACACTAAGTTCACTCTGTCTATCTTTTAGCTTTTCATTCAGTTCATCAACTTTTTTCTCTAATTCTAATTTTTTTTTAAAGTAAAAAAATTTCTGTCAAATTTGTTATTATCAGTTACAATAGATTAAATAATATTTTGGGTATCAATAATGATTACATATATTTTCTTACATAATAATTTAATATAATTTCTTATACCAGTAACTTGTAATTGAATGTATTTTTTATCATATAAGTCTTTCTAATCTTCTTAGTAGCAAAGATAATGTGAACTACTTTTGATAGATTTTGCATTTGAAGATGTATGAATGAGAGTAATCAAAAGGATGCAGTAAATATTTGATACCATTAATTTGTAAATCCATTAATGATTTTCTGATTTCTAGATCATGTTTCGCCTCAGAAAGTTCATTGAGAAAATTTGCATTCAAAGTGGCTATTCCACTCTGTAAGGAAAGTGCAATGAATAATTATTACTTATTTATCCTTAAGACATTAAAAATGGCATACAAATTGAATTTATAATTATATTAGCACTTGAAAAAAATATTTCTTTTTATATCAATAGTTTATTTAAATAATAAAGAGAAGAATACTGATTGTTAAAAATTATATGCTGAAGAAAAAAAATAGCAATCATACTTTTTGACCCCTACTTCAAGTTAAAGTTCAATTCACTTTTCTATGAAGCAACATAAATGTCATTTGTACCCATCATATATTCTTAAATATATGGGAATTATAATCAAAATGCTTGATTTCATTAGACAAAATAAAAGTTGAAGAAGAAATAATTTCAACTCACCCTATATTTTTCATACTTCCTTAAAAGCTGTTTTACATCCGAATGAATTTTATTTTCAGTACTGTCAATTTTATCAATAATTTGAAGATTAGAGTCAATGCTGAATAAAAGTAAAGGCAATACTATCTTTTGTTTAAATTTGTTTGTCAAATATTATATATTATATATCAAATATTATATCTCAGCTAAATACTCTGGAAGTTTATTCTGTATCAGATTTCAGTAATTGTTAATCATCATATAATATTTTCTATGTGAATCATTACAAATCATCTTTTTTTTAAAAAAAAATAATACTGTTCATTTAAAAGTACAGACCTGATAATTATTGTAAAAATATAAAATAAGCATAGACATAAGGATACAGTTCTTTTTCTCTTTTTAAAAGGAGATCCAGACTTTTTTTCGCGCTGATAATCTGAGCCTTAAAAAAAAGTATAATATAATTTAAAGATAAAATTGCTATATTCTAATTGTGAGCAAAAAAAAAAACTGTAGACCTACTCGTAATTTGCACAGAAGTACTCTTTAAATCCTGGGGCTCTCTTCAGTAAATATTTATAATTTTTTTTTTACAATACATCTATACTTTATGATCTTATATATTAAAAAAATTAAAGTTTAAAAATTTGATTTCATTTTTTAATTTCATATTTGCTGTTTACCTCTAAAGTTTGGCATATTTCATTAGACTGCTGTGATTCTTTTTCATGGCTTAAACTTCCTTTTGGAACATGTCTAGATGATGTTTTTTTACTTGGAGATATCTTCTGTGGATTCTGCGGAACTAAAAAAAATTTTAAGTACCATAATTAATCAATTAGACACAGCCATGGAAAAATAACATTAAAACCATAACCACTATTAGGTTTTGAGGTGCATACGATAGCCGGTAATTAATGTTGAGTTAATATAAATACTAAGGTTGCAGAAGGTTTAACTGCTAACTGTAAGTGCCCAAGTTTGAGCTCTGGTGAGTGTTAGGTCTTTATGTCTTTTCTTGGGTCTAATCGATTCCCTAAGTCCACCCACCTTAAAAGTAGGAAACTAGATGAGGAAAGTAAGGACAGCTGGGCATTGTATTAACCACAAATCCCCATAGTATAGCTTTTGTCTGTACTTGTGTTTTAAATTATAAATTCTAATACTAAGCCCAAAAAATTCTGACATTAATGTGGAATAATGAAGGATGATTGAGAGGTGATGTAGATGAAGCCATATTCTGCATTAGAACGCATATCACATGTGACAAGGTAACCTCTGCTATCTTGATAAAATCTCTTGATTTAGAAGCCCTAACACAATAACAAGTGGTTACAAACATATATTAATTAAAAGCACTATTAATACTATAAGTACGTTTAACAGGATATAACCATACTAGACTATGGAATAGCATCTCACCTATACAATGTTAGATTTAAATTTGCCCATTATATATTGAAGAGGGCAGTGTTTCAAATATTAAATTTTTGAAATTTTAACATTTATTTACAACTGCCATTCAGAGAGATGATTTTGTCTACATATTTTAATTATGTATTTTCTAATTTTTTTGATTTAGTATTTTTTAATACCATAATTTGGTAATCTCTTATTTTACCTACCAAAATAATTTTGATAAATATTGTTGATACTTTAGACCTATCTGAAACCAATTGAGATTTTCATAAATGTTTGATTAATAAAATTGATAAAAAGTATATAATTAATAATTACCGAGAAATGCACTATGACAGGTTTGTTTAATCTTTACTTTTCTCTGCCATGGTTCGTAATGCATAGCGTCAAACGCTAAGTGTTTTTGTTGTACTTTTAACAATTCGCTTACATCGTTACTTTTAAATTGTTCCATATTGTGTTTTCATTCGCATAGCATATAATGTAATTTTGAAAAATATGACGATTTTACAATATTAAGAATGTTGGTATCCAATTATCAAATATTTTGAATTGTAGAGACTACTTCTTCATCCACTTTAGGATAATATTGTATTCGGCCATTTTTTCAAGCCATCTTGTTACCACAGTAACTAAGTGCACATTTTTAAAATAGAAAAGCCTTTTAAATATCTCTTTTTAAACTATCAGTTCTCTTAAATAAAATATTTTTATGATTTTTTTAACTATACGTTTTAAAGACAAATTATGTCAAACTTTTTTTTAAAAGACAAACTTTATAAATATAAAAAATTATATCAAAACCATAATTCTGCGCGGGATTGTTGTCACACTAACTATTTTTGTAAACACGATATACAGCAACATTTTAAATATTTTTTTAATTAGCCTAGTATTGTAAATACATTTCTCTTTCTAATGTAATTTGAAAGGGATATTTTTTTTATTTTATTTGGTTTTCTGACAAGTGACATTATTATCGTCACTGACTCACTGTACATTAACATAGCCAGTGTAGGCACTAAAAAGTTAGAAAAACAGCAACAAATTATATAAAAAAATATTTATATAAAATTATAAGCATAGGTTCCACTTTACCATTTGAATTTATATTATTTCATTTATTCATTTCTAATTATTATTTGACTAAGGTAAAACATGATTTTATCTTTTAAAAAAGCTTAAATGTAGATTCCCCCCCCCACCACCATTTTTGTCAATATAACCAATGTTAAGAGTTGTCAAGCTTTTATTTATAAAAAAAAATAACATCTGACAGTGTTGTGAATTGAACACCTATTAGAAATGAATCGAACAAATAGAAAAATAATTATTTTTTGTCATGGTATGTTGTTTATTAGGCCTTCCGAATAAGCAAAAAAAAAACAGTAACTAATAAATTATAATAATACTATACTTTACCCGTCTTTAGACTTATGTCGAAAGTACAATAACAATTGAATAATAATTATACCACCTATCACTATCATAGTGACTATGTGACTATCGTACTATGTCTATCAGTATCACTGTGAATCACAGTTTGATCAACTATCGCTATTAGTATTAAACTAATAAAAGACTTAAGATATGTTAACACAGTGAATATTGACTATTGCACTTTAACATAATGAACCAGTGAAGGGGCCTACATTTTTACAACACAGTGGCTCCGGCACCAGCCAAAACCATTATATTAGGGTATAAGGAACACGGCATTTATATTTTTTTTCAGGATTAGGGATATGGTTAGGGATAGGGATAGCCTATAGGGTTAGGGTGTGGAGCAATATCTATGGCTGGTACCCAAAGAAAAAAAAATACGGGTTCGGTCAGACCGAACCGTAGCCACTGCGTTTTTACAATACAGATTTATATTATTAAATCAGTGACATTACCAATGTGTTGTGTGTTGTCTTGGCACTTTTAACACCAGACTAACTTTCCTTTTTATTTTTAAAAATTTAAAAACTTCTTTTTCTTTTTTTTTTTTTTTTTTATTAAAAAATAAAAAAAAAAAAAAAAAAAAAAAAAAAAAAAAAAAAAAAAAAAAAAAAAAAAAAAAAAAAAAAAAAAAATTTTTAATTTTATTTCATGTAAAGATTTTGTAGCTATAATAGATCTATGTTTCCAGAACTCAATTTTGGTTAATATTTACCTTTTTATTGCACTATTCTCACTTTTCCATTATTCTACTGTCAGCATTTAATGCCAATTCGATTTGTAAAAATACTAGTTTTTTTAACCTAATTTTAAATTCCAGACCACAAAGTAGAGACTTACCACTAAACATACAAACACATAGATATTGATTTTAATGTGCTATTACATTTTTTAAATGTGAAATTGCGGAGACTATTTTACTAAGGAAGATGACTCTTCTATAGTCATAACAATTTCAGTGTTCTGTTCATTTGGGATTATTTTAGCTAACTCTTAGCCCCTGTGGGAGAGTACATCAGCTAAATGTCTGTTACTAATGAGTGAGCAGATACTAACCATGAGCACCCATTCTCTTGAAAGCAATATTGTGCAAACTTAATTTCAGTTTTTCCACCACTTACAGAAAGCTACTGGGGTGGTTTTTGGCGAAATCCTATACTGACATTTCTTGAGCATAGCCCACTGTCCCTGAATAGGGACTTGGTGACATTGCAATAATTTATATTTTCCTTGTAGTCCCCTTAGTCACCTGTGGACTATTTAGCTGCGATTGATGACCACTGCTCTTCTGCAGTTAATTGATATGGACTACAAGGAGAAAGAAAAATATTTCAGCATTAAACAAAGTCTCACTTTCTAACCCAGACATTTGACATTCTTAACTTGGGTTGGTGTGTATGTGAGCCTAGCAGTTTTGTCACATTTCTCTTTAGATAGGGATTATTTTTTTTATGCGTGTGGATGACCGCTTTTAAGTCAAAGCTTAAAAAACATTTTTTAATAATGAAATAAATAGTTATCAAATACTTCAACACTCTCTGAAAAAAAAATGTTTTTGCTGCCAGTTTTTTCAAAGCCGACCATCCCTAATGTCCATTGGCCATTGGTCAGTATGATGAACAATGATGAGAGAAATTAATATTTTTTTGGAAATTTGACTTTTTTTCTACCACAGACTTTATTGCTGCAATAAATTGATGCAGTCTTTGATAATCTCTTGAAACTTTTCAAAAAATCTGCAAAAGATTTGTGTCATCTTTCATTATGTGATATTGGTACCATCTTGTTGGCAGGCATAGATGTTGATCTGCATTTAAGGAACCTTTCATTTTGGATCTTAGCCTAGATTATAGTAGACATTTTTATATGGTTGTTATTTTTTTCTTTCTTAGTTTCACTTCTGCCTCTTTCTGCTCTCAAAGGGTTATTTCCACTTAGTGCTTTTGTTTCCCTTTTTGATTATAGCTTAGTCCAGTCTGTTTAGGCGATGCCTTCAGTTCTATGACATTGATGGTACTATCCTTATTTGATTCTGGTTGAAATTTGGGTATGTTTAACTCTGAGTGGAATAGTCTCTCCCAGGATCATCAAACTTTTTTTCACAGTTGAAGATATAACTAAAAGAAAGACCAGGAAAGCTGCATATTTAATTTTTTTTTAAATTAAATCACTATGTGTCTGTTCTATACAGTTTATTAAGCATATTCTTATATAGTTGGTGGGCCAACAGGTCATAGTTTGTTAACCTCTGTTCACACACAACACAGGATTTCATTGATAGAGGACGATTACCTTGAATTTTAAATTAAACTCATTTAAAAAAACTTCTTTTTAACTTTAAAAAAACAACTAAAATTACAGATCCCTGCACCATCACAAAGAATTTACAAGAAGACTTTTCAAAGAACATTTTACCATTTGTACAAAATGCTTTGGATGATGAATTATTCATGTTTATCAAAGTTAACACAGATTTGGAAAAAGTGAGTAAACGTATTTGCTTAGCAGCTATTTTTAACCTCACTTGAGGCTTTCTGATAAAGTGAGTATATTTCTTTCGATTGAGTAAAAATGTGTACATTTTAAGATTCATTTTAATATAAACAAAGTTAACATATACTTTATTTGCACAATTTTGTCTGCAATGCATAAGCTACAAGGTTTAAGCCTAGGACATGTATATATATATATATATGCACTGATCAGACTGAAGATGCCGTGATAGTGTGGTAAACACCTGACTGCTAACCTAAAAATCCAGAGTTTGAGCCCTGGTGAGTGACAGGACTTTCCTTGGGTCTGGCCGATGTCCTTAAGTCCACCCAGCTTGCAAATGGGTACCTGACATAGGTTGGAGAATGTAAAGATGACCGGGCATTGGACTAGCCACACAATCCCATAGAATAGTCATGGATAAAGAAACAGAATAACCCTTTCTTCTTCTGACCCTGAAGATCTTTATAGGCTTTTATAAGGGAAACTTTACTTTTTTAATGAGCAGAATTACGTGAAAATCTCTCCCCATTTAATAAGATCCACTCTCTAGTTAAAAAGAATGATATGGCAATTGTTAGATTTTCTGTTTCTTTCATGGAGACTAATAATCATTGAATAATCAAAGCTATTTAACTATACACGCTGCAAAAGATCAGTGAAGTCCCTGTAAGGATCTGTTTATCTCTTAGATCCTATAAACCACTATGGGGTTGTTTTTGTAGTCCTCTTCTTTTTTCATCCCTACCATAACTGAAAGTGCAATGGCCATGGAGCCATC
The DNA here is from genome assembly GCA_021962125.1 of Bulinus truncatus. Lineage (NCBI taxonomy): Eukaryota > Metazoa > Mollusca > Gastropoda > Planorbidae > Bulinus > Bulinus truncatus. The sequence goes on from JAGDYQ010000076.1 coordinate 373,426, forward strand.
ATGGGAGATGTGGAGGGAACTTTAATTATGACCTGAAAGATTCCCATGGTTCTCACTGGAAATCAAACCCTGGACACTCAGGTCGACAGTCGAGTGCTCTCACTCACGACCATCTGTCCCCTCCACACTGCAGAAGAAGGCTTCTGGACTTAATCTAGTTTTCTGAACAAACTCCAGATGGTAAAGAGATTTATTTTCAGAGTCTTTTGTGTTGAATAAATGGCATGTATATCAGACATGGATACAATCTTTGATTATAATGTAAGTTTTGTTTCAAAAAGAAGAAAAAAAAAGTATGTATCAATATGTTTATTTTCTCTTTGCAGCCTGTACATATATTTCACTCTAAAGATTGGATAACTCATCATGATTTACAAAATTTGATTTCTTCTTTTGATGATGGTCAGTTTCCTACTGCCCTGTTTTTAAGGTTATTAGTTTTTTTTTAATTTTAATAACGTTGAAGAGGCTAAAATTTAAAAATATATTTATAGTATCTTATTCAAAATATTTTCAAATCACACATATATTTGTATGTATTTACAGCTTCTTTTTTAAAAGAATATTTAATCACACATATTTCTTTCATTCATATATGGCAAATACAAATTTAATAATTCAAATTTTTAGGACATTGTTTTCACGGAATGTTTTTTTTTTTTACATTGCTCTTACAGGGATGACAAACAGGATTTGTCTGCCGTACTTCATAAAGTTGCTGATTCACTGCCATATTTAGGTATCCACTAAGGATTTAAAAAAAAATATTCATCACATTTTATTCATTTTATTGGATTCTTTATTAAGAATTTTCTTTTCATATTTAGGAACTTTTTTGAGCGTCATATTCATATTTGGAACTTGTGAAGAAAATGATTCACAGTGCAAGAGGTTGGTGGTTGTTGTTGTTTTTTTTAAAGCATTCAACTCATCTCGCAATTACTTTGATGTTCTGTCAATGTGTTGCTTTTTCTGGATTCTCTTTAATCAGCATCATTTTGATAGAAAGTGTGATTGTTAATTCTAGCTTGCAGAGATATTATTCAAAACATATTTTGCATACTTTTTACATGCTAAATTGATGGTAAATTGTAATCAGTTTTATTTTTTTTTTTATATCACTAATTGTTTATATAATTTTACCAGCTTTAATTATGTTATTCCCTTGGCAGCTTTTTATCAGCTGCTGGTGCAATGAAACGTTTGATGGAATGGCACAATGCTGAAGCTATCATAACATCATTAACATCACATCTAGCTCCTGTTGGAGTGAAACTGTCAGAGTTGGATACTTTTAGATTAGTGGATAAATTGAATTTACCATGCCGGCCAATGCTAGGGTGGACTGGAAATATAATCCTAATGGATAAATGTGTAAGTTTCTACATATTAGTGGTAGGATTTAAAGGAATAAAATGTATTTGTAATCTAGGCGTTAAGATCTTTGTACAGCATATTTACTTTGATTATTCAACAATATTTCAAGCATCTGCTCCTCAACAACTTACTAAGCCTGAAATGTTGAAAACATTCGATGGTCTATTTTTAAAAAAAGGACAATTTCATTGCATTTATTTCCTAATATTTATTCATCACTTGTGGTTCTAAGCCTGGTTAGTATTTTAGAGTACTAAATATAAGGGTGTAAGTTTCATCTTTCTATATTGTAGAAATTTGAACTGGCTAACTGTGACTAGATTCTGTGTGGTGCCCATTAATGGTAATAGAGAAAAAGAGTTTCTGCCCAGATGAGCATATGATAGTGGGGATTTCGAGACAGGGAGAATGCGATGATTAAATCTCTGGGTCAACCTAGGTTAAAAGAGGTGCCTGACATTCGTTGAGAAGAGTATATTGGTTAGACATCATGCTAGGAGAACTCTACTCCATCTTCTTTATTCAAAAGGGACTAAATGTTCATTACAGAATCAAAATACAATTTGTCACTTTTTTATGCTAATTTGAAAAAAAATGGTTATGTGCACTTTTTGTTGGTGTTTGATAGATTTTTTTGGTTGCAATTAAATGGAGATTATATCAAAATAATATGTTTAGATTATTGAAATATCAATTTTCTGGATAATTGTTTCTTAAAAATAGAAAACTTAAGTCTGATTGTTCTTTTTTTTTGTTGTAAATTTAGCTGTTTTACTTGACAGGAAGGCAAAGGCTTTGTACTACCTGGCTATCAACTTGAATGTTCAGACTGGACCAGTTTTTTGCTAAAGAAAATGTCCACCTTGACTTGTCCACCAAAGAAAAACAGAAGTAAAGTGAGTTCATATCTTGCATGTCAACATGAGTCAGAATTCTTTTTTTTACAATTAACTAAATGTCTAAAATATTCATTTCTTGCTGTTATTCTAAATATACATTTGACAGTTAAATATTTTTACGGAAATAAAATTGACTGTATAAAACATGCAAAAAAGGATATGAAGTTTAAGAATCTTCATGGTTTAAGTGTTTCTTGCACTGAAAATATCCTAGTCAGTTGCACATAATTGTCTTGTGTTAAAATTTAAAGAATACTTGCTCACTTAAAAAAATAACTATCTGAGCCATTTTCTCTTTTAATCTCCTTACTTACACAGCCATTGAGATTGCAAAAATTCATTAGCCTCATAATTCTAATAATAATTTAAATACCTTTGAATCAGACAAGAATACATGAACATGTATTTCTTTTTGCTTATTTGCTTTTTTATTGAAAATTAAAAAAAATATCTTTTTTTTTTCCTATGTTTTCATAGTCTTACACAATACTGTTCCCCATACGACTGGATTTTCTGGGATCATGTATACCTTATTATAGAAGGAATAGTTTTACATGATTTTCTCATGACACTAATTAGTAATTGCATACTGTAGCGAAATATGTGTATTGATTTTTTTTAATTTTTTTTTTTTTTTTTGCTTTATTCTATGATGTTTTTGCTTATTCTCTATGCCAGTTTTTGCTTATTCTTTATGCCAATTTTTGCTTATTCTCTATGCCAGTTTTTGCTTATTCTCTATGCCAGTTTTTGCTTATTCTCTATGCTATACTGTCATACATAGGAAAAATATTAGTCCTAATTTTTTTACATTTTTTTTTTCAGGCAAGAAACCAGCCGAATTTTGATGTCAGACAACATGTTCTTGGCCGTTCTCTTGAAATTTTACAAGAAATACATTTACAAACTTTACCTCTATTTTTATTGGACAACTGGACGTTATTATTGTATCTTTTTTTTTACTGATTCTTAAGTTAAAATAAATATTTCTATTTATTACTACAATACATTAATTTTTAAATTTTCTAGGTTTATGAGACAGTGATGTTCATTAGATTTTCCGTATAATTTTTAAGGGTTAAGGAATACTTTATTATCTTACCACACTCAATATATACTTTAGAGGCAGCATCTGCTGATCGTTGATTGTTTTTTATTTGTCTGCTTCATATCTTTTCTTTGTATTTAATGGAGGACTTGGTAGCAATGAGATTTAAAACTCATGGAATACCAAGCTCTCCTGCTGACCTTCATTGAGATTGCAGTTGTCATTTGATAAAAGAAGCAAGTACATGTATATACAACTTCTACTTTGATTCTCATGGAGTCACTGTTATGGTGAGGGCTGTAAGAATTAATATTAAAAAGAATTCCTTTATAAAGCCTATACAGACCATTAAGTTCAGATGAAGTTGAACTCATCTTTTTCTGTAGCCACAGCTATTCTATGGAGTTGTGTGGCTAATACAAGTTCCAAGCGCCTTTACTTTCCCCAACAAATGTTGGATAGCCCTATTGTCAGCTGTATTAACTTAGGGACATCGATCAGACACTCACCAGGGCTTGAACTCATGACCTTTCGGTTATCACTATAGCACAGTGCCACGTGCCCCTATGGTGTTAATAAGAGCGTTTCAGTAGTATGGGTTTGGTTTTAGGACAGATCTCATTCTTATAGGTCTTTATATTTTTATATTCAATATTCTTTGAATATTTTTCCTGAATGACATATTAGAAAATCAAAAGTGGGAGTTTCCTCATCTCTAGTTAACTACATCAAAGGAATGCATCAGGTAAGTCTCTAGACATTCAAGAGGGCAATTTTTGTTTATTACAATGTATCAAAAAAATTTTAATGAATACTAGCTGTACCCTGCAAAACATTTGCATAGAGTTATATCCCCTTAGGCTTGATCGGCAGGCGAGGTTATTTTTTGGTTTCGGGCAGATCCGATTTTTTTTTCTCATGATTGTATTTTAAACTGGAATACTGTTATATTAATTCTTTACTTTCGATTTAACGCAGCGCCCAAATTCGCTAATATTATATTAGATTCACTGAATTATTCTAGTCAAACTGAGATGTATTTAAAGTTGTTTTGGTAAAAAAAAAAATTTGTTATTTGTGTCTAATGTCTAATTATTCTTTCTTATTGGTTTTGTTATTGTGTAATTTGTGAGTTATTTATTTTGTATTTCATTCATGAATATTTAATAATCTTTTTTTTTTCAGCTCTTTTATAAATAATGAAATCTTAATTATTTTTAATGAGTATTTTTCATTTTGCAAAATTTATCAAGACTGGTTTACTAGCAAGATTACGTGTATATACTGATGTGAAAGAAATTCCACTGTGTGGACAGCTTCAAAACTTCAGTACTGAGGCATGGAAAGAAAGAATTACATCGAACTGCAGTAATCTAACAGGTTTTTAATATAAAACTGATGTGTTTAAAGTAATGTAATTTTTCAAATAAATTTGTCATGTAATTGGTTGTTTCTTTTTGTTATGTCTGTGTCTGTTTAATTCAGAACAAGGTAATTTCTCATCAAATTCAGTATTACTGTTATTTCTTTTACAGAACCTGAAGAAATCAATGTTTCACATGAATACAAGTATGTATACTTTATTCTGCTGCCACCTGGTTCTCTAATGGATGACGGTGATGTGTCAGTCAATGCTCAAGTTTTGCTCTCTCCTCATGAAATTAATGAATCAGTATTTCAGATATTTGAAAATATTAGAGGTGGAAATGAAGCACATGCTTTAAATTCATTTGAGCTTTTGTTGGACAGTGAACAACTCTACATTGAAGTAATTATGTAAATTTAATTGATCAATTTTTACATTGTTAGAAATTTATTTTGCCAATAAATATTACAGTAAAAAAAAAAGTCCATTTAGTCCTTAAGGGCCATTGGGGCAGATGAAGTGAATAATTATATAGGAATTGTATGGTTAGCACAACGCAAAGCCGCCTTTACTTCCCCAACTAATGTCAGGTACCCATTTAAAGCTGGGTGGACTTGGAGGACCATTAATTTAGTTGTACATTTTAAGTTGTACTACCCATCCCAGCTGATATGAAAGATATAACTTTATACAGTGCATATAATATCTACAAATGTTTTTTTTATTTTACAATTGTTTCCAAAGAAATAAAAAATATTGAAAAATATCTTTTATTTTAATTTCAGCCTAATAAGTTTTTACATTTGCTGGAATTGTATAGAGAAAGTCATGGCCTACTCAATTTTACAAAAGGTTAGTTGTGAAAAGCCTATTTCATTATATTTTTTTTTTTATATTTTATTTGAGAAAATCCTAAAAAAAACCATTAACACACGCCTGACCTTATTCTTAAACATTAATCTTTAGATATAAAGCTATAAAAATTTTAATGGATATAAAAAGCTATAATCAAAATAAATAGATTTAATCGTATTGTGTTTTATTATTTTCAAGATTCGTCTTATGAGAAAACACATAGTTCTAGAAATGAATTAGTTTTTTTTTTGGTCTAGTTCAGTAAAACAAATGAAATAATGGTTTTTTTTTTGTGTGTTTATAATCTTTCTTTTCTGACTAAATGTCAGATTCTTCTGCCTCTAATAATAAGCCTTTTTCTTGGATATCCAGTCATAAAGGTTATTTTAATGAAATTTATGCTTCATCTTAAAGTTATGACAGTAATTATCATTGCTTAGTTTTGTTTATTACATTACTTGATGAATTTCTTTGTACTAAATTATCCTGACTTCAATGTTGCAGATGAAATTTTGGGTATTCAAAAAGAATTAGTGCAATCAACAGTCCTTAATAATCATTTTGGCAATTCTAAAATTTCTAACAAAGATGAGAACATAAAGTGGGCACTTGGTGAGTTTTGTTTTCACTTACTTTATTTACCATTTGTAGTTTTACTTTTTGCTTTCTTAACTTATGGATTTTTTTTTTGTTCTGATTTCCTTTTTTTTTCATGTGAATTTACTGTTGCCAAGAAGATAAGCAATATCTATTTATGTCATGTTCCTTTTTTAAAGGTTATTAGCATATACATGTGGCAATAACTGAATGAAGCAAACATTAAAATTAATAGATTACCTAAAAAAAAGTTATGTTTTATTTAAATACATGCAATAATCATTGCCAAAGTCAATAATAAAAACAGTTGTCCATTAAAAAGACCAAGTCTTTGTTAGTTTTTTAGCAAAATATTTTACTGATGATGACAAGAATATTTTTGCACTTTTTCGATGCCGAGAAAATGATTTTCTAGCAATCCATACATTAGACTGGAAATTTTATTCACCAGTCTTGGTCCATATTTGTAACTAAAGTCTGAAAATATTTGTGGAAGTTTATACTAATACTTTGTAATAGAATTTAACTTCTTCTGTGTTTTTTTTTTATGTTGTACATTTTGGTCTGCAAATAATGTTTATTAACGGCATAGTGATAAGTATTATTCTTGGACTGCCAGTCTTGAAGTTGATTAAATATAAATGAATTTTACATCACATCGTTAAGTGAATAATTACCATTTCTATGTTTTAATGAATCATTTGTTGTAACTTTATTATTCTAGCCGACTCAAATGTTACAGACAAAACATTGGGCATTAAGAAGAAATAGTTTTACTAATTATATTTTATAAAATTTTCAGAGTCCACCCTATGTCCTGAAAAACGTATTTTGGAAGCAAAAGAATCAGCAAGAACATCTTTACAGAATTTTCCTTATCTGGATAGTTTGTCTCCTGCTCCACATGCAGACAATGGAAGAAATAAAGGTACAGGTTACATAGAGTAATTAAAGCATTGCATTGTCTCCCTCATCCTGTTAATGCCAACAGCCATTATATCAGTCTCAAAAAATAAAACTTGCAAGAGAAAGAGTCGCATGCATATTTCACTAGTATAGTAAAGTTCTCTTAGCCTAATAGGCTGAAAATTAACTCCACCAGCACGAATGCAGTCACCCTAAATGGAAGTCAGCTGGAGGGAGTAGAGTCCTTTACCTACCTGGGTAGCATCGTCAATCAGATGGCTGGCACAGATGCGGATGTCAAAGCAAGGATCAGAAAAGCAAGAGCCGTCATTATCCAGCTCAAGAATATCTGGAATTCCAAAGAGCTCTCCCTGAATACCAAAGTTCTCCTGTAAAGTCAGTCCTATTGTATGGAGCTTAGTCCTGGAGGATTATGAAGACCACCACTAAGAGAGTCCAGACCTTTATCAACAGCTGCCATAGGAAAGTTCTTCAAATATGATGGCCTGACACCATAACCAATGCCAGCCTTTTAGAACGGATCTGCCAAGTTTCAATGGAAGAGGAAATAGGCCACACATTTTGAAAGCCAACAAGTAACATCACAAGGCAAGCACTGAGATGGAATCCTCAAGGAAAAAGAAGCTAGAAGCAGCTGGAGAGGATGGCTCAAGACAGAAGTCGCTGGAGATTTTTAGTTGGTGGCCCATATGCCAATAGGAGTGACAGACAATGATGATGATGATGTTCTTGACAGTCTGTTTTAAAATTTTCATGATTCTTAATTATTTTAAGATTCTAATGACCTTATTGTTTTGGATATGAACTTGTTATTGCTTAAAAAAAAACTAGAATCATTTAGTCTAAATTTTTATTGCTTTGCAGTAACACAGCATTTACATATTTTTTGTTATTTCACTTTCACTTGTCTCAGATTCGTGGGATTTTGATGTTGTAGATCTTCTCCAGCGGTTCAACCAATGTAAATCTCTGGTTTCAGCTCCTAAAAATACCATTCAAGTGGTAAGTGGGAATGATTTTTCTAAGTTATTTTTTACATGAAAAAATCTCTGATTTCATTTTAATTGTTATGATCTCAAATCTCAAGTTTTGAATTGACTGATAATCCTTGTTCTGAATGAAAATAGTAATGCAATAAATCTTTTTATATGCTTCATCCTTTGTTAGACATAATAACTACACTTGTCTTTTTAATGTAACCTTAATTAAGTCCTAACCTTCTTCTTTCTTCTTCCTTTGGCTCTACAGCCCATTTAGGGCCTGTCCAGCCGTACTACTCTTCTCCACTTTTCCCGATCCATGGTCTTCTTCCTCCACTCTCTCACTCCTATGGCTTTAAGGTCTTTCTCCACTTCCTAACCAGATATTAAAAATGTTTTTGTGCTAAGTTATTTATTTGTCTGAATCAATCAGAGAAGTCATTACACACATATTACTCGTCGTTATGCAGACTTTTTGGTTTTTGTTGAAGAATTTTTAAATACGTAAAAATAAAGTAGCTATTTATCTTTTTATGATTTTTTTCTTCTCTTAAAATTGAAAATAATAATTTCAGAAAGGACGAGGGTTGTGTCGTTTTGAAAGCCAGCAAGATTACAGCATTTCTTGGCCTAACAGTCAACACTTACTTGCCCCTGATATATAGTAAGTTTGAATTATTACCTGCATATATAAGTGTACTAGTGTGTATGTTTAACTCTTAATCGACGGCAGGTTTTTGGCCATTTTTTATTACCAAACAGGTGTCCTTATATTTTGGACTATATTGTCTGTTTCCTTTATAGCCCATATATGTGTGATATATCATTTTTTTCTACTTTGAATAGGCTTTAAAACTGTGCAGCTTTTTTTTGTGAAAATGAAACTTGATAATATTTTAAAAAAAAAGAATTTAACAAAACAAAATTATTTTTTTTTAAAGTGTACAAACAGCAATAAGACAAAAAACAAGTATTAAAAACAAAAACATTTTTTCAGACATTTTATTAATCTACATATATTTCTGAAAGGAAAATATTCAGTTATCAATCAATTTCTTCAAAAAACAAATGTTTGGTGACTTTTTTTTCAAATATGCATATTTTCCTTTAATTATTCACATAAAAAATCTAATTTTAAGAAAAATGCAAAAAATGTAGAAAAAAAAGTTTTTTTTATTAAAAAAGACATAATGCACAGTGTGTTTTTTGCACTGCCCCTCACTGTTTTGACAAAATGGCCTTATGTGCGCTTGTGTCGTGAGGCTACCTTGTGTTTTTTTCTTAAAAAAGTTGAAAAAAAATGTTTTTTGGTCAGTTTTGAATGTTTTTATATTTTTTTTTTTGATTTAGCGAGTGTTAGTTTCATCTTTGTCACTAGATTTAAGTTCTTTTTCCACTAAATAATGAGAATCTGAGTCCATTTTAATGTAGTCGAAGTGACTGATAAAACGTAAACAAATCAAAATGACGTTCGGTGCCGGTCAACTGATAGCGTTATTTTATTTGCGAGAAATTGTAGTTCAATAAAAAATAAATAAATATTTTTTATTAGAAAGTATTTAGAATGCATTTTTTTAATAAAAATATTACATTGGTAATAAAAAATATTTAAAAAAATAATATTTTTCATGGTTTGACTTTATGGATCACCAAAGTCACATTTTATTGTATGCCGTTTGTTGGGAGTTAATGTATAAGTTTACATAACATTGCAGTTTAGAAATTATTAATTTTTTTTGTGCATAACTTTTTTTTTCAAAATCTTCCTTCAAGATTTGAAGAAATTTCCTTTATTATTGATGTCAAAGTTAAGAGCTCATTAAGAGCATAAAACCTTTCAAACTCTTTTTTTTTTTATTTGCCAGCATTAAGTTATACATACTTAGAAATATCTGCTTTATAATATTTAAATCATGAAATCAGACACATAAATATCAATAAGGATTCATTTCAGTTCTTTGTTCAAATTAGTCTGTATCATGGAAGTACATGATTGAGAGCATAATTACTGCACACTTCTAACCCTCTAGTTTATTATTCATTAAGGCTTAAAATAATTGAATCCCGGATAAACAATGATCAGCTAAACTCACATTTTTTTCAACTTACTATTGTTATAGTCTCATTTTGTGACATTATGGAACACTTTTTTAATTAATGGGCTTTATTAATGCGCTCATTAATGTATTGTTATTTATTAGTTATTACTCAGAAGAAGCTGACATGATGTTTGAAAAAAGATATTCAAGTATCAGAGATAAATTAAATAGCTGTGACACTGGCTCATCATTCGTTTCACCCCTGAAAAAGAAATCCAGACAGTCACAAAAAACAGCACCAACTATCAGAAGCTCTTCTCGTTGTTTTAAAGGCCCTTCTCCAATGTAAATATGATTTTATCTTCTTCTTTTTTTTTAACTGTACGTATTTTTAAAATGTAATTCATTTATCTGCTTTACAGCCATTCATTATCATTGAAAAATGATGAAAACATTATTTTCTTGCTTGTAATTCATTTTAAACCTCAAACGTTTCTAATTTATGTCACAGAATCAGTGAAGAAAAAAAGCATAATATATCTGGTTTATCAAGTGCCCATCGTTCAAGCCCAAGAATGATCCTCCTAACACATACAAAGAATACTCATTTACCATCACAGAACTGCCAACTTACTTCAGAATCAATCCAGCTAAATACAGCAAAAGACTTAGTACCTAGAAGTAGCAGATCAAAAACCTCCAACATATTTAAACAAAATATTCAGATTTCACCAAGGAAATCTACAAAATCATTGGCTAAAGCTTTAAGTTCAACAGGTTTGCTTTTCTTAATTTAACTTTATTTCTCGTTGTTTAATTTAATAATTAACAGATTTTATTAACATAAAACATCATGAGATATGTATACTGGTATTCCAGTAAAAGTTATTGTTCCTTGATTTTATTCAAATAGTATATTCTAATGGGATACAGATAGTGTTTTACAGACTGTTAATATTAATTCAGCTTTATTATCGTAACGGATATAATTATCCTATTGGTTTGTTCAGTGGGAATGTCCCTATGTATATGGTTAGCGAGAACCACCGCAGAACAAGAGATGTGCACGATAGTGTTTAGGAAGCGTGTAATGTACTAACTGTAGTTAGTTGGTATATCAGACTTGCACACTCTCATATAATAAAGAAGATCTGCTGTACTTCATGGTTCATATAAAATTTAATCACATATCACTTTATGAAATAATGGTAAAATAAATATCCAAGCAGGTAATCAAATATTTTAGAATACAAATTACATCCAAATAATAATCCGATAATACAGAAATAAAAGTATCACTCTCATGCTATCTCCAAGAACTTCTACTTGCTTACCTTCTTAACAGCCTAGAAACCTTAATGTCCTAAGATTTATTACAATTTATTTTTCAAAAAAAGCATTTTTGTTACCTAGATTACCCATTTGGTAAAAGAAATTACTTTCATTATCTACCTCTTCCATGTATAGCACACAAAAGCTATTATTTGCTTTGTGTTGCATTACTGCCATCAGGATTTTTAGTCCTGAGTCATTTTTAAAGAAGTGCTTACATCAGTGCTGTGTCTTTAATACAGACCTAATCAGAGCCCTTGCTTTTTCTCTGAACCTACACTTCTTTTGACTTGCTTGGTCTGTGGATCTTTCTACTGAGGAACTTGTCAACCGTGTTGTCAACCGTGTCATGCTGTCTTCACCATTCTTTGGGGTTGTTCTTTTTTTTTTTTTTTTTTTCAAAATAAATTTTTGTCTGTATTATTTATGATGCCCAACTTAATTATATTAATAAAAAAAACATCTTTTTTTTCAGATGTTCAAAGCAAAGCAAAACACACTGTTAAAGATAATTTTGAAATAACAAGCAGTAATCTTGAGAGCTGTGAGAAAAACAAGTCTGACAGAGCAAAAAGATCACAAAGACACAAAATGGTAAGCTTTAATATCTTTAAATGCGAAATGCACAAAGCTAAATCAACTTAGTACAATTCTACACATGTATCCTAAAAATAGCAAACCTGCTTCTTTATTTTTCTACTTTTTTTTATGTATGCAGCTGTTTGTTTATTTACTTTATAAATTTCACTTTTATTATTTTGTTGAACAATATTTCCTCAGAAACTTCAAAATATCATACACAATGTGTTAAATGAAAAGGGAGTTAAAAAAAATGACAAAATTTTTGATGCTTGTGCCAAAAACTTGTTCAATGTGAGCTTGGTTCTATTAAAGGTAAATTTAAGTTTTATCATCTTAATTTAACATGACTCTCAATCTTCATGTATATAAAATATCTATATCAAATAAAAAATTTCAAAATATTAAAATATATTAAAGTTATACCAGTAAAATTATAGAATAAACATTCATTGAAATTTATTAAACATATTATGTGTTTCTTTTAAACACACAGAAATAAGCTGTATAACCTCTTGATTTTTAAGAAAAGAATTTATTTATAGCTTAAATGTGGATATTTATTGGGAATTCAAACTAGATAAATCACCAGTTAATGATTTCGTCATTATTTTTTGCCTGTTTTGCAGGCTTTTTGATAAATATAATGTAAAGACTATTTTCCCATTAACAAAATATTTTTTAAAGTTCTTAACCCTTTAATATATTTTGCCAAAAGAATAAATAGCACATCTAAAAGTTAATTGAAGGTTTCCCTTCAACAAATCAAGGTTAGTTGACTAAAGTTTTATTCATAAGTATTTTTTTTTTTAGTTTTTTTAAATCAGATACCCTTTATTTTAACATATTAATTTCCACTGCCTTGTCAAATTTTTTTTTATACCATCTGAAGTGTAAGGGCAACTATTCAAACTAATTAACATATTTAAAAAAAAGATTATTATAAAAACTTAAGTAGAGTGTTCTGCCCTGTCATGCCTTTTCAATTTAAATTAAAATTTAAAAGACCAAAAGTTATTTTATTTTGTTGAATTTAAATTGTAAGTCCTATAGTATTTGGCAACATTCAAATAACACATTTTAAATTTAGGTAATTTAAAGTCAGGCAAAAAAAATTTGCTTGCAGGGATGAGATCACATTTTTTTGTGTGGGCAGGTAGTTTTAAAATCTACTTCTTTTCTCATTACTGAAACCATTAATCTGAAATATTAACTGCTGTTTAAAATATTTGTGTTTTTTCTTATTTAACCTTTTTTTATACATTATTTGAGTTGATGTTCCTTTCCCATAAGTGAAAAGTTCATTTAAGTGCTGCCTTGATATTTTAATAAATGTTTGGTTTAATTTGGCCTTTACTTGCCTTTTGTCTGTGTGAATGTGTTTAAGATTAACATTTTAGCTTGCTGTATAAATATCTACCATTGCAAGATAAGTTGGGCTGGAACATTAACATTTAATGTTGGAAATAAAATTACACCTACAAATATATTTTTTCCCCCCTACAGACATTCACCTCCTCCAGAAATCTGACGGAAGAAATGAAAAATGTTGTTTCAGGACAAGTAGATCAGGTGACACTATTTTGTATTCTCTCATTTTTGTTAACACTTTTGAAATAAACTTTATTACATTTCTATTTAGCATAACACTTTTGAAGTCAACTTAAATACAATTCTATTCATCATAATACTCTTTTTTTTCTACTTACTCATAAATAAATCCAAGCTATTTTTTTTTCCAGTATTTGTTGTAACCTCTGTTGACATTTTTTTATCCATTTTAAGAAACCGGTTTATAAACCAATTCATTACAATAAGAGCTGTACCGGATTGTAATTTTTAAATCCAGAATCGGATGTAATATTTGAATCCTGCTGGTATCGGAACAGGATCCGGATTTTACCAAATTAATTGCAAACTCTTCCTCAATCATAAATTAATCAAATTTACTAAGACTAAATATGATTCAAATCATCTTTAATATATATTTACTTACATATAAAACTAAAAGCGATCGACGTTATTGTATTTTTAAAAAAGCAGGAAAGAAAAAAAAGGAAGTTATTGTTTTAATTTAACTGTATAGCGCTAAATATTTAATAATTATGTTGCGTCAAAATTTTTTCTTACACCAAATTTTTAAATAACAAATAAATCCGGCTTAAATCCGACAAATTTTAATCCGGACCGGATTTATTAAAACTGCCGGAATCCGGCTTAACAGGAACCAGAATCGGATTCCGGTACAGCCCTAATTACGATCCCTGTATGTATAATTAATGCTAAAGTGAACAAGTGGAATTTTTTTTTTTTTTCTGTTTGTCTTTAATTTGTTTTCCTAAACATAAGCCATAATTTAAGACAAACGTGATTTTCAAAATTGTTGTTGTTGAATAGAATAGAATGTGAATGAAGTTCTTTCCAGGTACAACTTTTTTTTTTTTTATTTCAAATAACTTACTCACTTACAACTTATCCAAAACTTTTAAGTTTATAGTGCTATTAATAGAAATTTATTGTCAGATAAGTTCGACAAGCATGGCTAGAAACAGCCTGTCACGTTTATTCCTCTTCATAATCAAACTGATTATCAATCTCTGGTTTTAGAAACTTGGTGAACTCATTGGGTAGCAAGGATTTTAGCCTGACACCAGACTCAGTTGCACAATAGTTAAAGGCTTTAAGCACCAGTGAGACAAGTACCATTACGCAGGTTATAGGCTTTAAGCACCAGTGAGACAAGTACCATTACGCAGGTTATAGGCTTTAAGCACCAGTGAGACAAGTACCATTACGCAGGTTATGGGCTTTAAGCACCAGTGAGACAAGTACCATTACGCAGGTTATAGGCTTTAAGCACCAGTGAGACAAGTTACCTTTTTTGTCCTCCGTGGTGCCACCATGCCATTTGTCCCAAGTGGTGCCTCCATGCCAATGGTCCCACACCTCCATGCTATTTGCTACCTAGGCTATGGTTGGGGGTGTAACAGAAAAACAATATAAAAACTGTCCCACCAGATGTTAATAAAGTCTAAGGAAACAGTAATTTCTTCCAACCTCCTTAATTATTGCAGGCCCAGCAAAGGTGCTGTAAACAGAGCAATGCTGTAGTTAGTGGTGGTGGATTCAATGTGGAACAAAATTATACCTAACAAGAACTTTTTAAGGCACAAAAACTTTTAATTTTTTTTAATTCTTCAACTCCACAGATCATCAAGCTAGAACTAAGGAGAAACAACAAAGTGAAGCTGTAAATACATTTTTTTTTTAATCTTGTGTACATTAGAATAAAATAAACTAATTGAAATTAAAAAAAAACATCTTTATTTGATTTTCAGCATGTATATTTGTTGTGTTATGGTTTTTTTTTATTGGTAATGTGTGTAGAATTAAGTTCATCAATACTAAACACTCCTTCAAGGCCTTTTTTAGTGTGAGGTACATGTATTTCAAAGTTTACCCATTGTAGCAACTAACTTGATCTTCACTGCCAATACTAGAATCTGTCTAGTTCAGTGGTCGGGTTAACTTTTTTAACTGCAGGCCACAATGAACAAAATAATTGAATAATATTATTATCATTACAGACTAGCTGTATACCCATTGTTGCTCAGGTAAGTGGATGTGGTTTACAATTAATTTGGTTGTTTACCCCGACTTGAAAATTGTACAAACTTAAAATCTTAAAACATTTTTAATAATATATTTCAAATGAGTTGCATAACACACTTTTCAGGAAATACAAAACTTACATCAATGGATATTCTTAAATTCCCCCCCCCCCCCCCCCCCCCCACATAAAAGTTCCTCGATTGCAAGTGGTTTCATAAAAATATTTTTTTTGTTATCACCCTAATGGACACTGCAGCACAACTGGAAAAGTGACTGGACCACTGAGCTCTATATTTAAATATTGTGCTCAGTGACTGGACAAGCCGCGGTGAGTAGAGCCCGACAACGAGTCATCCACAGATGGTCCACACAATATCAGTATACACATTATAATTTATATTCTGTGGTCTGTCGTTAATTAGCATGGGTAAATCTTATCGGAAAAAAAACGACTATTCACTCAGGGCTGCCATTAGCTAATCTTGGGCCCTTGACAATAACCACCAACTCCCCCCCCCTCTGACGACCAACACCTATTGCAAAGTAAATTTTATAGATAACTCACCAACACTTTCCATAACAGATATAGAGTACAATCAGAGCCATCCCAAAGTCTATGGGGGCCCTAGTAAGAGACTTACAGAAATATTTAGGGGCCCCTGGGTATTCATATACATATATCAGGTGTTCTATCTGATGTATATGGAATAAAACTAAAAAAGCGCCTTGTGCCACGTGAGCGCCTCTATCCTAAAATAGTAGCTCTGGGTAAACTTTGTTTCAAAAGAATAATGTCGGGCAACGGCTCACGTGTGGAATGGGCTAATAGGACCCAACAGATATCATTGCGTAGAGCCCCAAAACATTGATAATATCTTTTTTTGCGTCCCTATACAATTTTTTTACATTTTATTTTTTTGGTGTTTGGGGGGGGGAGGGCATCTGTTGAAATTGTGCTCAGCAACTGTATGAACGGAGGTCTCTGTGGTGTTTAAGTTACAGTGAAACATCAGAATCCATTTATAATTCTTGACAAAACTTGCCGGCAATCGTTATGGTTACTTAAACGCAGTGGCTACGGTAACATCAAGTGCCATTATTTGATGTTACCGTAGCTACTGCGTTACTTAAATCATTTTTGTTAAACACATACCTATGTAATACGGATTGACCTGTAGCTTATCCTCAAACAAAACTCGATTTTTCACAATTTTTAGCCGCCGGCCATCGGATTTACAGACTAAAGGCCCAAAAATGTTGAGTAGTATATACAAATAAAAATAAAACTTAGCAATATTTTTTTTTATTTTTCAAAATGAGGCCTCAAATTTTGGATGGCCTAGGGCCCCTAAATACGGCTCTGATCGTAGCCATCATCCGTACTTACGTATAGAATCCGAATATCAGATCTGGAAATAGCTTGCATTCTAGATCGTTAAATTTGCTTAGCAGATTTTTCACTTAATGTAAGTTATCCGTTGCAAGCATGGGCGTCGCTAGGAATTTTTCCAGGGGGGGGGGCAAAAATTTTCCGGGGGGGGGGGCAAATAACAACATTATGACATTTTTTTTTAATGTAAGGGGGGGGGGAGCAAATGCCCCCCCTCTTATATGATATTTTTTCAAAATGTAGGGGGAGCAAATGCCGCCCCCCCCCATGAATACGCCCATGGTTGCAAGGGTTTCATTAACAACATGCTCCATTTATTTTTGCCACAGGCATTTGGCGTACGTAGTCCTACCGAGAAATCTTTAAATCCGAACTGAACCAGTTCCAGAAAATCATTCGACAATCAAATAGTTTTTTTTTTTTAAATCTCTAGTCTTCACATGTCAAGGAAAATCAAAGCAGGGCCCGCCCTACGAATTGCCGGGCCCAATTTAACGGATGCTTGCGAGGCCCCTTTTCTAATTTATTTTACAATTACAACTATTACTATTAATTAGATCATGTAAATTGGGAGCAATCGGTCCAATCGGCATAAAGCCGGCTGTGCATCAAAGACAACCACAGCTTGTTGTTTATTAGTAGGCCCTACGTAGAGCGTGTATACACTGTATACAGCGGCAGCCTTAGCATGAGGCAGTGCAGGATTTATGTATAAACTACACAAACTATAGCTTAGGGACCCCACTTTTTTTTTTTGGGGGGGGGGGGGTCCTCGAAAAAATTGTCTGAGTGAGCAAGTGTCATATATACTTGGTATTTAACACAGACATATAATATATGGACCTAAAAAGGGCCCGCCATGTCTCAGGGCCTTATCAAGTCTAAATCCAGCACTGGCAGTAGACTGCATGAAGGCTAGGGGGGAGATGGGGTTAAGGTTTGCGCGTCTATTTCTAGTGACACAAGCGAGGCCTGAAACAAATGCATAGTTTTGTTACTGCTATATGTAATGTAACAATACAAAAATCTCCAAGCACGGGGACCCTCAGGCGCGGGCGATGAGGCGGTCGTCCCCCCCCCCAGGTGCTACTTACTCAGGCCGCTACTGGGATATACATTTAAAGGACACTCTGTATATGGTAAATGTACTAAGCTAGTAATTATGAGACCGTGTGGGAGTTTGTGTGTATGTGTGTGTGTGTGTCTGAAATATGCAAAAACATTTAGCAATGCTATTTCTGCGCTTTTTGCGGTCGCACCATTCGCAATGCAATTCCCACGTTACTGAATAATACACAGGAACATCACTAGCTTCAGAAGACAATTGATAATGCAATGAGAATAACAGAGAATTCGATGCAGAGGATCGTACTTAATGAGTTGATTAGCTTGTAACATATAACCACTGAGATCTATATATAGCCTGCTCAGTGCATACTCAAAATGACCAGATGGTCTCTCCATTGCCCATTAGCATTGGATGCAAACTTTTATATTTCAACAATATGTTCCACCGATTTAAAAATTACTGGAACACCATCCTCTTTGGGGATTTCTCTGATATTGTTTATTAAACACTTACTGCATAGTCAAGGCCAGCATTATGGGGTTAGTATGAGTTGATCACCAGGCTGCAATATGTTGTGGATACCAGGCATGTCGAGAATAGATTAGGCCTACCCAGGCGCGATCTATGCGTACACCGGGCCCTAGGGCGGGTCTAATATGCCGGTCCCTCCTGCTTTGCCTTAAACAAACTTTCAATTGTTTTTTTTGTACAGTTTGTGGACAAAAGTATATCATATATCAGTGCTATCCAGTGGCCTCACTAGGGGGTCCCGGAAGGGGTGTGGTCCGCACCGGGTGAAACCATTTATAGGGGTGACACCCACATGAAAAGTCCTAAATTTCATAGCAGAAAAATCTCGGTATAGTCGGTTTTATTACCGACCATAGCTAAAAAGATGAGCAGAAGCATAGTAGTGAATCAGATTATTTATTTATATACCACATAGAGCAGTAGAACAGAATGCCACCATGCAGAAAGTAGCACAGGGTGCCACCATGCAGAGCAGTAGCACAGGGCGCCACCATGCAGAGCGTCTGGAGCTTAGGTAAATGAATACAGTTCAAAGCTGCTCGATTCAATCTAGCGCATGTAGTCACGTGGTTTCGTGAAATTGGAGAAGTAGTTTACAAACTCAGTTTAACGGAAGTAAAATACATCTTTCTGAAATACAGTCAGTAATCATAATACTACTGCTTTTATCGCTACAGTATTTTAAAGTAAATTCTCTCAGGTCTAGTGCAGGAAAATTTCGAATTTTGTACCATTGCTCATATTGGAAGTCTTGAGAGAGGGTGGGGCGACATCCTGAATTTTCCGCACCGGGTGACACCAACCATAGGGACGCCACTGGTGCTATCAACAGACTCGTAGCATGGGAAGGCTGCTCTAGTTGCCACTCCCTAAAGCTGTCACTGGACTGCACGAACGCACCTCCCAACTTTTTTTATTGTGAGGTCAACAGGAATCTTACCTTTCACTTGTTAATAATATTTAAGAGTATCTTAAGGTTTTTTTATGGTTCTTTTACTATTTATTTATTGAGATGTACCCATAAATATCTATATCTCTACAGACTCTACATCTATACAATATTTAATTATAATATACATTGTTTCAAAAGTTTCTATCCTGAATTTAGTGTAGGCCTATAAGTGCAGAGGAGTTCCTAGGCAAAAAGTACATTTTGGGCTGGGGACCCTTGGCTAAAATATAAATGGGGGGGGCCCTATAAAAAGAAAGTCATTTTGGCACTGGGTCTTAGTAGCAAAAAAAATATACTTCTTATATTTTTGTTGGGTTTCGGTAAAATAAACTGTCTCGAAAAGGGGCCCCATATTAGCCGCCAAGTTTGCCTATCCATCAGAAAGTCTATATACACATAGCCACGATGAGATAAGACGGCTTATAGCGCTTTGACTTGTCTGATGATGGATAAGGCGATGAGATTTCATTCTCACGAGGTGGGCCTATAGATTATTTATTTGAGCGAAAATATTAATTCATGGAAAACGTGTCAGTAAGGGAGAGGGTGCCGAAGGCTGATATCCTAACTTGTACTCTGTTGTATCCTCATGGTAGACCTACTCAGGCACACCGAGAGGGGGCAAGGGGATCATTGCCAGGGGCCCGCATCTGTAAGGGGGCCCGGCCGCCCCGACCATGTCAATTTTTCACGACTTATTGCTTATTAGGGGGCCCGCAATGATGTCCTGCCCTGGGGCCCGTGTTGGCTCTCGGCGCCACTGGACCTACTCCTCATGGGGGGTATACAGAATGGGAATTAAACATGTGCAAGTAGAGGGGTAGTGCCGAACCTACGGATTTGGGGCCCGGGGGCTTAGCCTCTTTGGGGGCCCCTGCATTTTGACATTCGACATCTTGACATGAGATAATGTACTTAATATTTAATGTACAAAAATTTTTTTTGGTGTGGGGGGGTGTGACTTTCGAATTTGGACCCCCCTCCCCCACCTTAGGTAGCCTACGCCTCTGTTAAGAGAGGTTTGATAAAGAAGTGGTGGCGTAAATGCGGTCCGATTATTTACATTTTCTTTTGCTGTGGACAAGGGGGCGGCATCTGCCGAAATTAGTTTAGAGTTTAAATGATAACTCTGCCACCATGACTGTGTGTGTGTGTGTGGAGGGGGTTGGGAATAGGGCGCCATCTGTTGTGCTTCAATACAATGAAAGGCTACATGAGAAAACGGAACTTAAATTAACGTATATTAAAATCGTTCAAAACTTTAAAAAAAAAATTTTACCCTTTATAAATTATATATTAACGGATATATCTGTTTATGGAACTTCACAAAAAAAAAAAAAACAACAACCCGATTTCTTACATTTGTTTTGCCGTTAGAATCAGGGCCACTTTATCCACTAGGCACAGTAGGCACTGTGCCTAGGGCCCACGGACTTTTCAAGGGCCTACGAAAACCAGAACATAAGGTGAAAACAAGTTCAGAATGCCAGTAAAATTTAATAATGTTCGTATTAAAGTAACTATATATAATAAGCGTGTGAGATGAGCACTTGAGCAAGTCAAGCTGCAGTGCTGTAGATCTGTAAATTACAGTTTGTTTACTTTTCGGCTCTTTGTTTGAATGGTAAATGAACTAAATTATTTGTATATTTCACAAAATAAAAACGAAAAAAAAAGCTTCAATTTGGATTCGAGAAATATTGCAAAAAAAAAAAAAATACCAGATACTTTCACTAAAGAAACACGTTCCTAATTGCATATTGTATGATTACAAAGGGAAATAACTAAAATATGAAATAAAATAACAAGAGACATTGAATATTCACAGCATGGTCATAACAGGGCCTATAAGGTATTTAGATTTAATTAGTTCTATTTTAAGTTGTTCGTATTTTAAGGGTTCGGATTTAAAAAAAAAATAGGGTGGCACATAAAGAGCCCTCCCCAGGCGGCACGAACGCTATTTAGCCTACGACATAATGAAGAAGCAAAAGCAAATATGTTAAAGTTGTAGGATCTTATTATTTCATAGGTCTGGACACTCTAAAGTTAAATGTTGTTATACAAGCCTAGAGCTTGTTAATATAAAGGGCGGCAATTGAAATGTTTTGTGTATTTACTGCGATCTTGAGCCCATCGGTCTAAACTGTGTGCTGGGTCATTCCATGTCAACTCAACCAGTGGTGTTCACCCGACCCCCTCAGATCTTCCTGAAATTTTCAGGGCCTGTGGTACATTCAAAGTTGAGTGATTCCTGAAAATTTCAGGCCATTTGGTCAAAAACTTTCTGAGATATGATTTTTAAAATGTTTAAGGGTAGTCGCGATCGAGCTCGCGTGACATTTACATTTTCGCGATATTTGACCCTGCTGCAAGTTCGAGACAGTGGCATTTTTATCACTCCAGAATGTTTTTTTGCACGGAAATAAAATCTAGTTACTGCTTATGTACTCTACTTGTTCAAGCCCACAGTGAGACCAGTCACTTATGTATTCCGCGATGTAGGCTTCTCCATGGTCATTGCAGTCTCGGCTTTGGTGAGGACTAAGAGGATGTAGAAAACTATGTTTTCATTTTTAATTAACGGGGACATTTTTATTACCAAAATTACAGAGGCGTAGCTGGGGGGGGGCGGGGGGTGCATATGTCCCCGGGCGCCGAGGTTCAGGGGCGCCAAATGGTATATTTTACATATAATATTATATGGTTTTCGAATGGGGGGGCGCTAAAAAGGTATTAAAAAGGTAAAATGCCCCGGGCGCGAGTTGCCTTGCCCACCCCTCGCTACGCCTCTGCAAAATTACAGAGGTAGCTGGTTAAATGACTTTTAAACACGTTTCACTATAGCTAAATCATAAATTTACCATTGATTTATTTTAATTGCGGTTGGGGGGTATTATCTTGAAAATTGTGTTTAGTTCTACCCATGGATAAACACTGAAAATTTCGCACCATATTTTGCACACGCAGACGCATTCATTAAGTCCCGAAAACGATATTTAGTCTACTTTTTCTCCCTATACACATATTTCTTTTTAAAGGTGAAAACCAAGAGTTTTCTTCTCTCATGTATATTCGTGTAGCTTTTGGGATTAAACCTGAATACAAAAATTCGGAAGTATGTGTTGACAAATCCACAAAGGTATACCTAATAATAATTAGTTAGATTAGAAGTGAACTTTTCAAGAAATAAATAACACATAAGAACTTCTGAATCAAAATATTCAGATAGAACTTTTAGAACGTCACCATTTTTAGTGTGTGACGTCACCATCTTGCCCTGGAATACTATTGTACGAATATCCCGGCATGCCCGACCGATAACCCCACCCTGCGCTGTCAGATTTGTGTGTGGCTGTGTGCTTAGCACTGTGACTGTGTTTAATGTCGGCACCAACACCGAATCCGACTAGATGTTTTGTCCTGTGAATTTCTTGAAGGGGCAGCCTTTCTGCGCCCTATAGCCCTTTGTAAGGGCTGGAGTTGGCAGAAAGATTTGCTAATTTATTCGCTTTGATGTTGGATTATCGTTTATGATTGGATTTTTGCTTCAAACTGGCAAAATTAGTGACGGTTGTTGACAGCATGGGGTGCTTTCGACCGAACAGAGATGATGAAGATGACAAACTCAGAAAAGAAGCTAACAAGAAAATAGAAAAACAGCTTGCTAAGGATAAATTGTTATACAGAGGGACTCATAGGTTGTTATTATTGGGTGAGTATTCTTTAAAGTGTGCTGAATATTATGTGCTTTTAAACATAGTAGTCAAAATTTTATCTATGAGTCTCGTTTCTATTTTCATTTCCTAATGAGCTTCCGTTCCAATTTTTTTTAAGGTGCTGGAGAATCAGGGAAATCAACTATCGTAAAGCAAATGAGAATTTTGCATGTCAATGGATTTAGTCCAGAGTGAGTTTTTTTAAGCATAACAAGTCCTTGTTGTGATAATTTTAACACTGCCCATCAAAATATAGCTAAAGCATATTATGTATGCGTGAATGATTCCATGTGGAAAGCAAAAGGGGGAGTGGCCTTTATTAAACTATTGTAGAATTCATTGCTGTAATGAAACAACTGATATATCTGTTTTCTTTTACATTTTATAAAATAGAGAAAGAAAGCAAAAAATTGAAGACATTAAAAGGAATGTACGAGATGCCATTTTGGTAAGTGTACACAGTTATTATTATCCTTTCCACCCTATGGTCTAGTCCATTTTTCCAAGATGGCGGAAATATATATATTTGCAAGATCCTGTTTCACTGCTAATACATTCTTGTTCCTTTTAAGACTTAGATACAGGGGTTAAAAAAAGATATATAGTATCACAATCGATCTAAAAGAATTCCTTTGTTAAAAACTTCTAATTTACTAAGAAGAAAGTATATTACATTATTAGTTAACTTACAGAGAGGGGTCAAATAAAATAGGTCATTCATTATTATAAATATTATCCAAATCTATATGCTGATAATAGTTTTAATTACTATATTGACACTTGTGTTGTGTATTGAAAGAGTCTTTACAATTTTTTTTGTTGTAAAATGCCAATACTATACATATCTGTATTCTTTCATAAAACCCGACAGATATTTATTTTCATTAACTATCATTATCAGGACAAATGTTGAAATGAACTAAATTATGAAAAATGTCCACATTCACATGAACTTTATTCTAATTTACAACTAAAGCTTGTGTTAAATATCTATTTATTTAACATGTTTTGAGGGTTGCTTTTTAAATCTTTTGAATAATTATTTAATTTTCCAATTTGAAGAAAAAAATAAATTGTTCATTGGTTCTTAATAATTACATTAATTAAATATTAAATCAAGATAAAAAAACTTTAACAAATGTAATTGTTTTTATTAAAAGATTGTGCTTTTCATTTGTTTTAAAATATATACTTATCAGATTGTATTGTTATTATAGTTATAGGCATATATGTATAAAATTTGTTTGTGTTAGCTATTTTCTTAAACTGACACAAAGCATAATCTAGTTATTATTAATATGAATGTATACTAGGATAGATATGAATTGAGCTCTTGAACAGCTTAGAGGTAACTACTTCTTAACCAATCATATCAAGTATAGTGACATTAAATAACTAAATTTAATTTGTAGTAATTTTACTATGGATACAACTTTAAAAAGTGAAACCTGGAGAATAAAAAAGATCGATTATAGTCATCATAAATATTTGAACTCTTGATCATGCCTTTTTTTTTTCTTTCTTTTTATTGTTCAAATTCTGTTTTTTTTTCTCTCAGTTTTGACCTTACATTTTTATTGTATGTTACACATATTACTTTAACTTACAAAATTTACCCCTAACATTGATATTGAACCTATTATATCTCAGTATAATTCAGTTGTTTTTTTGTTAATTTAGTATAAGATATAGGGCCAGTGATGGTATTGAGAAATAAAATAATCAACTGTTAACATATTTTTGGTCAAGAGAAAGGAAAAATATTATTATAATTCAGTTATGATAATTTCAGTAGATAAGTAGGCGTTTTTCTTCTTTTACAATTTGTTTTCATTCTTTGACCCTAATTTTGATTGTCATTTGTCATAATGTTTACTAATAAATCATAATGCTTGACATAAATAACCAAAGTAGTGTATAGAGGTGATGCCCTTGCAATTTTTCAATTTGGTTGTTTCAAATATTAGCTATTGTTGTCTTTGGAAATTTCTGGAAAGAGAAAAAAGATAGTTTAAGACCAAATAAATAATGGAAATAAAAAAAAAATCTCATTGGTGCATGTTTCTAATGATAGGAATTTAAAAATAAACTTCTTAACTTATTGAGTATGAACACCAGTTGTAACTTTTCTTAATGTTCCAATATCTTATTTTTTATATCAGATAGGTTGATAGTTCACACAGACCACTTCATTGAAAAGTTTTTTTGTTAATACTTTCATTGATAGCAGAGATAAAAAAAAATTGCTGAGGTATAGTTGATTCTGACTGAGAATTATTTTAAAAACAATGAAATATAATTTTGAAAAAAAATTGCATGCTCCAGCACAGATGCACATGTATGACATTAATATTTTAAAAGCACTTTACTGCAAATTGAATAGAATGTTAAATCTTTTTATTGGCTATTGTTAATTACCAAATATGAAATATAACAAAACATCTGTTCTTAATTGTTTCATTGTGTATTCAAATACCAACATTAAAAGTTAGCTTCTATGCTTCTAAGATTAGTCGATTATTGGGAACAAATTTTAAGAAATAACTTCATTATTACCAGCTGTACAAAAATTTCCAAACCATGTTGGATAAATATTCATTTATAATGGTTCAATCACGGAGAATTAAAGCAGGTACCCTCAGTTTGACAGCTGAGTGCTCTACAATACTTGGCCATCCACCCCCCCCTATCGCTATTAAAATTTTGAAAAGACTGATTTCATTATTACTATACTGTGTTACTTCTTTTATTACCTTGTTTGTTTTTTGTCTTTTGATAAAAAAAACTTCAAATGTTTGCCCATCATTTAAAAAAAATATCAGACCAGGATAGGGGCCTTGCTTGTCTTTTCTCAAATGGGAATTATTGGTGGAAGCCAATTTCAAGATATCTGTTAACGATTAGTATATATTTTTTACTTATTTTATCTTAGCCATAATACTTTATCTTGTGACTTTTTTTTTAATAGCTCATTGTCTTTAAATACTTGAAGATAATTTTATAAATTTTGAGCATCACATTCATATTATTAACATTATTTATTTTACAAGAATTTTTATGTACGAAATAGTAGTTTAATCAGGTATTGTTTTTTATAGTGTAGTTTTTTTTTTTGGAGAAAGTTGTCTTATGGTAATAAATTAATTATCTTTATACAGTATAAGTTAAGTTTCACATTTGTCTTTTAATTATTATATCATCTTAACACATCCAAGAAACCCAGTAAAGTTAAATGACAAACTTAGTTCAGTCTATGTGTATTCAAGTGCTATTTTGTTTCAGTTTTGTTTTATTAACATCTGAAACACTGTAAAATAAGTGGTTATCAAAATGTCAGCTGGAGTATGATTAGTATTTTATATATATATCATTGTTGCAGAAAGATATCCGTATAGACAAGTCTGTCTCGTATCTACATTACAAAATATTAACTTTTATAATATTAACTTTCTCAGTTGTAATCATGTATTTCTAAAACATGAGTTTGAATTACATATAACTATATATATTCAATATTTCGTTCAAGCAATATTTGAGTCAACCTCAATCTTTGCTTTAAATTGTTCAATATACTATTTTTAAGCTTTCACAATTGCTGTGGTTCTCCTGAAATTTGATTTGTATTCATCAGATGCTTTTTCTGTCTTGCATCTTGATTTAACTTTTTACTGTCATATATAGCCATTAAATTTATTTCATTACAGACTTACAAAAAAGTATTCAATAGTTCCTGTTTGATGTATAAACCTGAGAGCACAGTGACTTGTGCATTAAAATTTAGTCAGTTTCATTGCAAAATCTTGTCTTCTCAACTATTAATCAGTTCAGCCATCATTATTTAATCCGAATTTTACAATTATTCAAAGGACTTTTAAAAATTTAATTCTTGGCATTTTTAATGTATACCAATTTAGTTTTATTTAATAATTACATGAAAAATTAATTCTGCTTTTGCATGTATAGTGTTACTTCCTTTGGTCTTTGTTCATACATTATTTAATATATAACCACTTGTTTTATTATGCAGAAAATTTATTAATTTTAACATTTGTATTCTGTATCTTAATTTGTAGCTAATGGACTTGTATATTTATGTATATTTCTGTGTATATATAGAAAATATCTCCAAGTTGTCTTTATTTTCTGTTAGACCATAACAGGAGCAATGAGTACACTTAACCCTCCTGTTCACCTGGAGAACCCTTCAAATAAAGCAAAAGTGGATTACATTCAAGATAAAGCAAGTCAAGCAGAATTTGATTATCCTGCGGTAAATATGCTTTCCAGCCCATATTTTTGCTTTATTGCAGAAAAATGTAGTCAAATTATTTATCTAGTTGTGTCTGTTATTAATTCCTCTTTAATAACTTATTACATCATAACAGATTTTTTATGAATATACTGAAATATTATGGAAAGATAAAGGAGTGCAGGCTGCTTTTGAAAGGTCTAATGAATACCAGTTAATTGACTGTGCACAGTAGTAAGTATTTTGTATGTTTTTAACATAAAAAATAATGTTGGTGGAACATGACAAATTCTTGGAATGCTAAATCAGTTTTATTAAAGTCATGTAAATTCTCTATTTCCTACATCAAAGCATTTTCTTTAAGCAGTGTATAATAATTGTTGTAACATGTTATGTTTATTATATTTTTTGGATATAAAAACATAATTTTCTTCGCAGTTTTTTTTTTTTTACCTTTTATAGGCTTTTGAAACATTGATTTAAATCAAAATGGTGCAATATATACCATACTCTAGTGAAAGGGGAGCTTCAATCTTGAACTATGTAATTTTAGCTAATTAAAACTTGCTACCAAAGGTTCATTAATCGATTGATTAATGGAGATAATTTCCTTTGTTTTTGTTATTCAACTCTAGCGCTTGTCTAGTTTAAAAATCTTTATTTTCCCTTTGGATTTGTCCCTAAAATGCTTATATTAATGTTTGTTTTTTTCAACTAATTTCAAACATTGGGCGACATTTCTTTCTAGAATCAATCACTGTGTGTGTCAAATCTATCAAAGTTATTGGAATATATACTTCCTTAAAAGATTTCCTAAGAATAATTAGTGATGGAAATAGTAAATATTTCATGCATTGGAAACTGATTCATAGGACCTAATTAACCTATTTTTAATTCTGTTATATATATATCTGGGGTCAAATCAGAATGTGTTGTTTACAGAAGAACTTGCATAATTTTGGCATCATTTCATCACTAAAAATGATAGTTGTTAGGATATAAGATCTGGCATTTCTCTGTGCAGGGACAGTGACTATTAGTAAGAAAGCTTGTCAAACGTTAGGTATACTTTACTTTTAAGAAGACATTTAAATGACCTGACTCATTTAATTTGGGGTAACAAGACACAGATTAACAATCCATCTAAATTTGTGTGTCCCTTTTTTTAAATCTTCACTCATTAACTGATATATGTTTTAACAAATATTGGAAATATAGGTCAGAGGTGTGGAATGGACGTTTTATGTCTAATTTTGCTTACATTTAAAAACATTGACAAGTTATGGTGTCTGTTAATTGGTTATTTTCTGCTATAGTGGGATTTATGAAAATAACAAGATCTTTTTATGCCCTTAGATTAGCAAGGATGGATTCAGAAATTTATTATGAAGTATATTGACCAGTTTTTCGTAACAAAAATTGAACTTTTTTATAATCTTTACTCATTGCTGCATCATTTGATAGCATTTTTATTAAAATTGAGCTATATTTTAAGCTAGGTATTCAACATCATTTTGAACTCAGTTTAACACAACCCACAACCTCTATAAAATAGTATAAAACAAGGTGATATCTGGAAGCCAATTAGTATATAATAGAGACCTGAAAACTATTTATGAATTATTGGGTATTCTTTTCCTAAAAAGTAGTGTATATGTTGTTTTTTTATAAATGTCTAAGGCCATCCCTCTCTTAATATATACTGCATCAAGATCTTCAGTTGCATAGTTTTAGATTTGTGATTGCACATTAGAGGAGAAGAGGGTTAATCAATGTGCTCTTTTTTAAATCAGAGCCTTTGGCTAGATCAGTTTTATTTTCTCTCTAGGTCAGGGATAAACTAGACAGGCACCATTATCTTGATTAGAGAGGCTTGTCAGACATTGGTATCCCTGGTATTAATCCATAGTGAATGGGTAAAATAGACAGGCACCATTATCTTGATTAGAGAGGCTTGTCAGACATTGGTATCCCTGGTATTAATCCATAATGAATGGGTAAAATAGACAGGCACCATTATCTTGATTAGAGAGGCTTGTCAGACATTGGTATCCCTGGTATTAATCCATAGTGAATGGGTAAAATAGACAGGCACCATTATCTTGATTAGAGAGGCTTGTCAGACATTGGTATCCCTGGTATGAAACCATAGTGAATGGGTAAACTAAACAGGCACCATTATCTTGATTAGAGAGGCTTGTCAGACATTGGTATCCCTGGTATTAATCCATATTGAATGGGTAAACTAAACAGGCACCATTATCTTGATTAGAGAGGCTTGTCAGCCATTGGTATCCCTGGTATTAATCCATATTGAATGGGTAAACTAGACAGGCACCATTATCTAGATTAGAGAGGCTTGTCAGACATTGGTATCCCTGGTAGAAACCATATTGAATGGGTAAAATAGACAGGCACCATTATCTTGATTAGAGATAATCATAGAGATTATTGAGGTTTAGATGAAAAAAATGTATCAAATAATCTTTGAAAGCCGTTACAAATTATTGAAAAGTTCGTGTAGGTTTTAGAGCCTCCTTTGGTGCCATTGGTATAAAATGAGAATTGGTCTCCGTTATACATTCATTGAGTATTACCACTTCACTGGTTCTTCAGAAAAAATATGACTATTCAAATCTTCTTAGTTTTGGACAGTTTGGCCAGATTTCTTTGTAAATGTTTTTCTTAAATCTTTCTCTGTTTCTCTCTCTATTTAAATATAGGTATATATATGTATATATTTCTATTGTTGAATAGGAAGCTATTGATAAAGTAATTGTCCTCATAATTTTTAAATACTATTGACAGATATATTTTTTTAGTGTAATCTTTGTTTCAAGTGGAATTAATGAACTTCAACTTAAGCCAAAAATAATTTGAAACATTCTTTGAAAACATATGTAGCAAAAAATTATACTGCACTGAGATGTATTTAAATTTTATTTATTATCAAATTAGAGTTTCAGCTGAGCACATTTCTAAATGATACTGTCCTTATAAATCGGAAATATAATTTCTTACATGTTACAATTCATCGAATGCTTTTCATTACATGAATGTTTGCATGCCGAGTCAATACATCCTGATATTCTTTTATTGCAGTATATATCTGCCTTTTTTAACAGGGTATGTATTCCTCTGATTCGTTACATTTAAATGATTCTGGACTATTTTATTACTCTTGTCACTTGTTGTGACCGTTCATTGATACCAGCCACCTACTTTTGATAGGAATGTGTGTGTGAGAGAGAGGAACATTGCACTGACAGCTTCCAATATCACTTCATGAATACTATTTTAACTCTTACATACAGA
Source organism: Bulinus truncatus (assembly GCA_021962125.1). NCBI lineage: Eukaryota > Metazoa > Mollusca > Gastropoda > Planorbidae > Bulinus > Bulinus truncatus. The sequence goes on from JAGDYQ010000076.1 coordinate 404,262, forward strand.
TCACAGGTCAATGAACGCTTTTCTTTACATTTTTGTAATATAATGTTGCCTTTTTAAAAATTTACTGACTTTGTTGAATACTGTTCAATGATTTACTATAGGATTTTGTAGATTATCCAGAAGTGTAAATATTGTCCTGATATTTATGTTATTAAAGTCTGTTGAGACCCCAGGTGCAATAAGAGAAAATTGCCCCCTTCTCACCCCCGAAAGGCTGACATCGAATGTTCCTTGTTAATTTTGGATATCTTGGGCCCCTTTTCAAGTGGCGCCCAGGTCATGTGCCCACTGCGCCTGGCCTGTCGTTTGATCCCAGAGCAGAAATTGTGTAACTTGATCATGTGATAGAATCATAAACGCTTTCTGAGAACATTTTTGTGACGCTTTTTCTACATCTAGAAACTTACCACTCTTGTATTGTCATTGATATATCAGGGCATGCCTTGGTTGATTATGTACGCAGAATTCAAAACTGGACTCCAAATTTGTCGTATAAAATCGTAATTCACACATGACAAAGCCTAAGTTTATCGTAGATCAGTAAAAAAAAAAAGAAGTTTCTGGGCAGGAGATTACGTAATGAAAATTTCAGGACATTAATACACTTGTTTCTTTTCTTGCCGGATTTTAGTCTCTCAGTTTGACCTAGATATTGTAACACGCCATATGTATTGGGTACCCAGTACGATTCTGGATTTGCCAAGATTAGAATTTCTTTAAAAAATTCCAGTCTTTCCCCGGACTCTAATGGGAGGTGGGAGGGGATATATCAAAGATGGCAGATCTGAAATACCGATCATAAACGGGGTTATGCTGTCTATTATACCTGTGGCGGTAACCACAGGTTGTCTGGTGTTGTACGATATACAACAGTTTGATGAGAGCCGTTTTGTTTTTTAATATAGTAAATAATACTGACCCGCACAATGGTCCATTTATAAGAATTAAGTGAACAAAATTAGTTATTTAAAAGTGGTTAATAGGGAGCCGCACGCAACTTGCCGTAATGACCCATTCGGCCACCCCCTGGTTGTCACATTTTGCGGCTCGTGTTGAGTTGAGTGTGGCGCCCATATAGTCATGTTTATTATCTCATCCCCCCGCGCCCCCTTCCACCCATTTAAATTATTTTCCATTAAAATGGTGCATATTTTTGTGTCGTTACTTAATATAAATACTGGATAGCAGTTATTATCGACCTCACGTTTCATACATTGGTACAATATATAACTAGGCCGACCTTTGACCCATTGGGTCCCCGCCATTCGTAAGGTCGGCCCTGACTGTATATGGGGGGGGGGGGGTAAATTGCTTTACCAAGTATCTGTACTCGAGTACTTGTCCCATGGGTATGCTTGTGCTCATCGTATTACTTGCAAATTAAAAAAAAAACCGTGTACACTTGTACCCTTTGGTACCGATACTCGTACTTGCATGGTCGCTACTTGGAACACCTTTTATACAACATACGTGTTAAATACAAGCCATCTTTGGTTCTGCTCTATCGCGCTTGAACTAAGTGAAACTTGGAATGCCATGCCCCATAAGTAATCCGATTTGATGCGCTGCCTGTATTGTAACAATATCAAATAGGTACCAGCGTTAGGGAAATTAATTAATGGCTATATATATTTTTTTTTTGGAAAGGCGTCATTCGCTATGTATAGACGGCACATTGTTTCCGTGTGTATCTTCGAACGGCTGGGCTGTTTTATAACTTTAAATGAGCTGTCAATACCGCAGCCGTGTGGATCTCAACACTTTTTATTAGAACAAAAAAAATAAATAAAGGTTTTGTTTGCTTTTTTAAACAAAATAATGCTTTTCGTTTTTAAACAAATTTAGTGGTCTCGTTTGATCTACTTGCCCTATACTATGCATGTATTAGTATTATTATTATTACCCAGTTCTTGCAGTCAATGCTCACCTATTAATAGACTTGAGACATACACACAATACAACACGGGTTTAAAAAAAAAATAAATGTAGACACTAAAGGAGGGGGTGGGGGCACACATTGGGATTAGATTACAGCTTTTATAATGTTGTGGACAGCAGTGGACCCCCCGCCTCACCCGGTTAACGTATGGTAAGGCTTTAGAATGATTCTGTCACAGGAATTCAAAACGTGTTTTATTTTTATCAAGTCTTTAAACGAGAGCATTAAATGCGTTACGTTGGGGCAGACTGGGGGTTCGCACCACACTTATCGCAAAGCTTTTTAAGTTAAGCTCGTATTTATTTAACTGAAGGCTTAAGCATTTGTGAGGTGTATATAATATATATATATATCATATATATACACGTATATATTATATATACACGCACGCACACAAACACACTCGTGTGGGGGTGTTTGCGTTGTATAATATTAGCCTGTGTTCCCTTTGCGTCCCAATAATCACGATGAAACTTGTTTCATTTAATTTTACCGTAATGTAACACGCCGACAATACCAGTGAAGGAAGAAATAAAAAAAAAAACCCCTAGTAAAGCTATCTGTTTCACGTCTGTAATGTCAAGGTCAAACAAGACCCACGCTGTGCTACCTTTGTAGTGTTGGAGCTAAGCTGTGGAAAATTCATTTTGTCTGTGGCCTTTCTATTTATAGAACACCATTTCAAATAGTGTGCATATATTTAGCACAGTTGTCAACATGAGGAGGTAATGTAAGCCAAAAATAAAAGCCAGTCCAGCGCCTAAGGGGTTTATTCTGTACATAGTTACACACACAAAAAAACTGTCCGTTTCCCCCCTCCTCCCATTTAGGGGGAAAATAAAAACATGGTAACTTCTATCGAACTTGGTAAAAAAAATAATAAATAAATGTTAAGCCTATTGAATAATTAACGACCGTGAATTTGGTTCCCGTGATAGAACTTAGCTGGCGTCCCAAACGACACGACCTTTCTAAAAAAATGCCGTTGTTGTAATAATAACTTGAGTTACACGGTTTACTATGCGGTTCTATCCCTTGTTTTTTTTTAAAAAAAAAAAAGGTCGGAAATAAAAAAAAACCAACAAAAACAACAAAAAGCATTCACCAGTCAGCCCATTGCTCTGAGCTATTAAAATATGACACACTAGTGTGTATTTATTTCTAAGTGCCCCCCCACCCCTTTATAGATATAATGTGCAGTACACACATTAAGATTGATTTTATTGGTGCAATATGTGTGAACACTGGCATTGATATGTTAAATCTATGGCAGTGTCAGACAGAACAAATTATTTCTTCCTGCACGGGATTGCGTGCGCGCCCCCCCCCTTCCAAAGCTTTACAGCTTTTGACTATTGAACACGGGTCCTACTTCAATAAAAAAAATTGGTAACTGGCTGGGCTGCTTTTTTATTTTATTCCCTGCATGTTTGACAAGTCTAGTCATGAGATATTCCTGATCATTTGCTGGTTAGACCCATCTCAGCATTCACAAACTAAGAACTTTTGAAACAATCATGAATAATTGACATTTAGCACCTAAATGTTAGTACAACATTATAGATGAGCACATGTCCAATCAATACATTTTTAATACTAACATTTAGCTGTCTGTTTGACCACTGAATAGGTAGGTGCTGTTGTTGGTTAAAATTGAAAATGAAGGCAGCCAATCATTTATGAACAAAATGTTATTTTTAGCTAAATGAAAACTTGCCAGGGACTTCTTAAGTCAGTAATTATATAATTGTTGAATGTTTTTTAACTGGGTCTCATTTTCTGAATGTGCTGATGACAACAATTATTCTTATGTTCTGTTTTTTTGAAGAATATATGTTAGATATGCACAAATAATGTTTTTACAAGATATGCACAAATAATGTTTTTACACACACACATTCAGGCAAATTGAATTTTAAAAAAATGGAGAATTTATTTTTCAATTTCTTGTCATATTTTTCACCTATGATAATTTATTTGAAATTTACAACTCACATTTATTAATTAGGTGCTGCATTTGTTTTGAAGATTTAATAGTTATCGTCAAATTTAAACTGCAATCTAGAAAGCAGGGAGAAAAGATTATATCATTCAAGTCATCAGTAAGCATGTCAGTAAAGTCTTGTTTTTGAACTCATAGTTTTGGTTAGCTACTTATTGAGTTTCCAAAGCAGCTGGCTTATTTTGCTAATATTTTTGGGGGCTATACAATGGAGAAAGACAAACAGGTTCAAATGTAGATTAAGACAGTTCTTGTTTCAGTAGTCTATGTGTATATAGTCTATATATAGTTGCCAGCTCTTGTGTGCAGATAACATAACCTATTCTTAGTTGATCCACACAGTCTGCTGATAAGCATTTGGCTGTATTATCAGATATTTGCTGAGAAAGATTTTGTGTTACGTTAGTTGGTTTTATATCCATATTTTCAAAGTGAATCCTGACTTCTTATTGTCCCTTCCTTAAGTTGTTTCTTATTTTATTCTAAAAACATCTCTTTTTAAACATTTAAAAATGCTTCCATTGTAAAAGATTGTCAGGCTTTAAGTACATTTATCCAAATTTTTCTGTAATAGTGTATTATTTAAATTTCTTCTCTTTTATACTACTTACATTTGTCAGATATAATTTTTTTTTATGATGAACAACAGCTTATAAAAGTGTTAACTTTTTTTTTTTATTGTATAACGCAGGTTGATTGTATCTTGAATTTTTATTGATACATTGATTGTAAACATTGTACATTTTTAAAAGTTATTATTTTAAAAATAAATCATTCTTTTAGATTAATGTGGATGACTGTGTAGTGGGAGAGTTGAGGTAGTACAGGAGAGCTTTTAGTTTGTTTTCAAATTGAAAGGCTCAGTACCTATTGGGCTGAGATTTTGGGGAGGGGGTTTTTCATCAAATATTTTTATTGTAAAATGAAGTGGGTTGGGCATTGTGGTAGCCAAGTCTCCTACAGCTAGGGCTACTTCAGACAGGCCAGTTCCAACCATCTGTTAATTTAACTTGTGTCTTTTAACTCCTGCCTTATAAACAGCATTTCCCTGATACTGGTAATAACTAATAATTTGCCCTTCCTGACAGGTAGGGAGAGTCTATAAAATATAAAAAGCTGTGACTTAACAGGGATCTTCATTACATTGCAATGTAGTACATATGTAGTCTTCATTATTTTTTTATTCTTAGCATTTATTCATTGTTTTCTTTCTTTTTTTTTTTTTTTCAGTTTTTTAGATAGAGTTCACATAATAAAGCAGCCGGAATACACTCCTTCTGAACAAGATATACTTAGATGCCGTGTGTTAACATCAGGGATTTTTGAAACAAAATTCAGTGTTGATAAAGTTAATTTTCAGTAAGACTTTTTAAAAAAAAATATTTGTCATTGGAATACCTTAAGGTCTATAAATGTCCTTCGTATCATTGGGTCACTTTACATTAGATGTATACAGTCTACTAAATTTGTTCAATAAAAGGCCATGATTGGTGCTGCAAATGAAGACTAACTTGCACAAATATTATTTTATGAGAATGTAGAATATAAATATATATTATGTTAAAAGCTTTTTTTTTTTACTTTAATATCCATTTTTTAGTTTAAGACTTACTTTTTAAAATATTTAATTGATTTAAGAGTTAGGCTAGCAGAGTGCTGATTTTTCATCTATAGCTTGGAAGCTTTAACTATTTAGCAGTAGTAAAGGTGACTATTTTAGACACTCTGTTGTTCTCATTAAAAAAAATAACTACATGTTCTTATTTTTCGGTTTGATTTGATTATAAATATGACAATCTAGTCATGGTTGATTTGCCATTGCTCCTGTAATATTTATTATTTACATCCGATCTTTATTAAAAAGGCCAATTATGTTGGCCATGATTAAAATACATTTAATGAAACAATGCCATTTTATCAACTTAATATAGCCCATTTTAACATTTATGTTTTGAATCTTTCACTTTTAAAATGCACTTATTCAGTTCAACTACTTTATTCTTTAGCATGTTTGATGTAGGAGGTCAGCGAGATGAAAGACGAAAATGGATTCAATGTTTTAATGATGTGACGGCTATCATCTTTGTTACTGCTTGTAGTGGTTATAATATGGTTTTACGAGAAGATGCTACACAAAATCGTTTAAGAGAATCCTTAGATCTTTTTAAAAGTATTTGGAACAATAGGTAATATATGGTTACATTTTTTAAATTTCAAAAAGATTTCTTTGCTATCCATTTTTTAAAATCCAGAAATGTCATTAAAAAAAATTGTTTGAAGTTGAAGGATTAAATTTTTCATCACATTTCATTACTTACTTTAATATTCTATTTTATTTTATTCGTAAAAAATAATACATTTTTTCTTAATAAAAACATACCAAACATACATGCATGGCTTCTCTGTCATTTCCAAACCTCAATTATTCTGCAATAGATTATAAATTATAACATTGTGCTGTATAAGCATTATTGACTTAATGATTAAGAAATCTACTGCATGAGGTACAACAAAGAAACCATGGGCTAATGAAATATTTATTTCTGCCATTTTAGATCTTCACTTGTTTTAGATATTATAATTAAATTGAGATACATCATGATAAAGTCTACTAACATCTTCCTATATTTTCCTGTGTTGGTAATTTAATTTTTTTCCCCACAATATTAGGTGGCTGAGAACAATATCAGTAATTTTGTTTTTAAATAAACAAGATCTATTAGCTGAAAAGGTTAAAGCTGGAAAATCAAAGATTGAAGATTATTTTCCTGAATATGCCAGATACCAGGTACCTCCTGATGGTAAGAAATTTTGTCATCTGCCCCAACTTTAAATTATAACTCATGAGAAAACTCAGGTTTCCTGAGTAGGACTTAGGTTTCTTTGATTAGTATTACATTCCTTTAGCCAGTCTGAAATACACTCTCTCAAGTACTAAACTTGTGGCCAATCCCACTTTAAGTAAAACACAAAAATAATCATGCATTTCACGAATTTTATTTATTGGATAATTTAGCAAGTCTTTATTGGAGTTAACCTGTATCAAAACCTGCATGAAGTCAAACTGCATTACAATAGTTTTATTTAAATAAGTATTATATTTACTTTCTCCATTTCAATCACACAAGAGAATAAATTTTAAGCTTGAAATTGTACAGACTGCTAACTAAATCTTTAAAATACAAGAAAAACTAAATTCAAATTAAAAAAAGTGTTGTCAGAAGGATTTTGTTCTCAAAATTTTTTTTAAGTTGATTTTTTTATTTATTTTTTTATTAAGCTTTAATTAAATAGAATAAAAAAATTAGACTAGACACAGATTAAAAAATAGACTATATACATATGAAAAATTAGATGTCACGAATAAAAAAAAATTGGAAAACACTTTTTTAATTACCTATTTTTAATTCTATAATTTCCTATTCTCAGGAGAAAACAAACTTAAATTTGTTTAATACATTATTTTTTTAAAAAGGAACAACTTCACTTGAGTAAAAGCATTTTTAAGTAGTTCATTATTGAAATGGCTAAGAAAATAATGGTTTAAATTTTTCAAATGTCTGTTATTTATATTAATGTAGCAGAGGAGATAATGCTTTCTGTGGGAAATAGCAAAATTTAAAGCCACTTTATTTATTGGATACAAAATCATAGAATTTTGTTGTATTTGGCCCTTGCTGGTGCAATGCTATATTATTTTAAATATCTTAAAATAATCAGTGCCTTTTTCAACATCAAACAATAATCAGTATACTTGTGAATTTGTTTCAGCCAATATGGAGCAAGGAGAAGACCATGAAGTAGTGAGAGCAAAGTATTTTATTAGGGATGAATTTTTGGTAGGTTTTGTTGAGTATATTAAGATGTATTTTTGTAATGTCTTCCCTCTTAATATTTAAAAAATGAAATCAGCGATGTATGTAAACTCAGTAGTGTAGCATATAAATCCACATCATTAAACCAAAAAACACCAAACTTGGAAATTGTGACTCCTTTTGACCAAGTGAATGCATGTCACTAATTAATTATATTTTAAATTATTGGCATTAACCCTTTAGATCTTGAATCCTGTACATAAAATCACTTCTCCAGTCTTGAGTTTTGAGAGAACTCTTTCAAAATAGAAGGTTCTTTGTATTAAAAATTAATTAAAAATAATTTGTGGCATCACCAGATTGCTTGTTTTACATAATAACTTCACCAGACTCTTATGTCATTCATTTTCCTTTAAACCATTTGATTAACTAATTTTCATAAAAATGCATGTTAAAATTAATTTAAATCTATATCGAAGCATTTTAATGTTCATTTCAACCTATATCTTCAAGTTATTTCCCAAAGTATGCATGAAATATCATTTTATCCTAAATGTGACAAAATCTTAGAAAAATAAATTACTGACCTACTTTAAACTGGAAAACTGGATTTTAAAATATTTTTTGTAGAAATAACGGCATCAAAAGTAGCGGAACAAGTAAAAGAGTGTTGTACATTGCCTAGATGACTATTGGTAGATTCAGCGACCTGCGAATACAAGATGTAAAGGGTTAAGATAATTTAACGTTTTAACATCTTAAAACATTCTCCCAATTACCTAAGGCGACCAACTTTATTTCAACATGATCTACTGGAGCAGTCATAAACTTTATCACTCTGGGCACAACACAATGGGCAAGAGAGAAATGATTGATAGGTTGAATTATGGGGTGAACAAAAACTAAAACCATCACAATGGGCTCTGGATGTGGTAGGGTGAGGGAGAATTTCTCTCTGCTATAGCCACAGTTAATATATGTTCTCTTGACTTGGGGGTTATTGTTATTGTTTCAATTTACCACAAAATAAAAGGCAGTAAATTATTATACTATGATAGAACTCCCTAGGGCCAAACATGTGAAAACCGGGTTCATATTTACTAGTTGCTTATAAATTGTAAACTGATAAAATGTTGTGTTTTTTTTTTCAGAGAATCAGCACAGCAAGTGGAGATGGTAGGCACTATTGCTATCCTCATTTCACATGTGCAGTTGATACAGAAAATATCCGCAGAGTATTTGACGACTGTAGAGATATCATTCAGCGAATGCACCTACGACAATATGAGCTTCTGTGATTTTGGCCAGCTCAATTGCTGAACTACTATTTTCTATTGTGATGCATCTCTGCTTTTTGTTGGCCGTGTGTGTGTTTCTGTATGTGTGAATTCAAGGATGTACGCCACCGTCTCAGAGGATGGAAGCAGAAAGGCTGGCTGTGAAAGGGGCTCGGCGCTTCCAGTGACTCTCTTCCGTCCCTCTCCCTTGCCTTGCCATACAGCTGAAAACCTCATGTAGGTGTTGGTTACTGAACAAAGAGAAAGAAAGAAATTCTAGGGTAACTTCCTGGAGTCTTATACATTATCTGGCAAGGCTGAGGGCTTATTATTACTGACAATGACATTTTCGCCACTGCTAGAGCAGTAAGGCATTGCGACAACTGATGTGATATATGTGATAGTGTGGCAACTTCTAGCCGCTTAGACTATGCTACCTATATAGTATAAATAAACTACAAACAATCCCTAATCAGAGCTAGTGAGACAAAGGTGTGAGAATACAAGATGTATTGTGCTGCTTTCAGTTTATGTTATTATGTTTGTTGTGGAATCTGAATTTTTTATCTGGTTCATGGATGTTTAGTCAATGCTCAATAATTAGAATGGAATGCTAAGAGATTAAAATAACCTTTTGTACTACAATAACAGTGTAATCATAAGTAAAATTCCACATTTTTTTATTTATTTATTTTTTTCACTTTTGATTTTATGTAGCAATTATAATGATTTTTTTTTTTTTAAAGCCAAAACCTAGGGCACAGACTTAAGTCACATTTGCTTTTATTTCACTTTATTTAGCAATCTAATTGTGTGAAATTACAATTTTGTGATATGATAACTGAACTTGATAAAAATCAATGTAATTTTACTTACATATCTATCTAGTTCTCAGTAATCAGTTTTTATAAATTATATTCAATTGTTAGTTGCTAGCCTTTAATTATTACTATTATTATTTTTTTTAATGTGTCATCAGATGATGATAGTTGGTATCAGGCAGAAGTGGCTGTACATGAACCTTATTTCACGTTATTATAAATTGTTACTAAACTTAAAAATGTGGTGAACTAAACAAAAATGTATGCAGCATGCAGACAATTCTTAATAAAAACTTTTTTAAGCCTGGATGATACAGTTAATTTGTCTCTTCTTGGGACATCTAAATCAACTGTACATGCCAGAAGATGCAACTACATTAACAATTGACCAATTCAAGTATTGTTGTAGTTTCTGTAAATTATTTTATTATTTCCCTATTTTAAATGCTTAAGCTTATGTTAATTTACATATGGTTAAATTGGTATTGATTCATTTGGAATCTTCAAATTTGACTCTTAATTTATCTATCTCTATATATATATATTTATTTATATGCGTATATAGAAATAGGTATACTGTGCATGAACGAATGGTTAAGGCTTTATTTTTTTCTTTTAAATAATGGACTCTGTCCATGTGGTTGACTGCTGGCAAATATTTAACATCGCGTGTGTGATAGCCTGGGAAGAAAAAGAATATCGTGAACAGAGTTTTTCTAATTAAATTCTGCAGATATGATTGGCATTAGTTGAGCGTATGTAATTATAACATTTGTTTGTCAGTTCAGAATATATTATTATTATATACTTGTGTAAGTATAAGTATGTACACAAACATACATGTTATTTTTTAAAATTACTTTTGTGTAGATTAAATTTTAAAAAATTGGTTAAATTATCAACCCCTCCCCTAAATATTTTTTTCAATTAACCAACCTTCCTATGGACGTTTGTCCACATGAAACTGCTCAGCTGGATTTTATCATATTCTCTGTTTGCTGTTTGTTTGTTATTGTTGCTTAGGTTTTCAAAACAAATTGTTTAATTTAATATAATTTTTAAACCTTTTGTATTTTTTTTCAAATTGATTTAAAAAAAAGAAAGAATTGTTATACATCTAGTATAAATAGTTATTTGAATAGCATTCACTGCAAATCATAAGTATAGACTAATAAAAAAAAATTATGTAGTTTTGTTTATCTTTTTATACATATTATGTGATCTCAGTATATATATATATATATATATATATATACATACATATATATATATATATATATAAACATGTTTACACACACACACAGACACACACACTTGATCTTTGGTTGTAACTCTTGGCTTTAATTTCTTACATTCTTAATTTGTGCCTATAACTTGTCAAAAGATAAACAGAAAAGATATATATATATACATATATATATATATATACATGTGTGTGTGTAAATGTGTATATATTTCATATGTTAGTGATTAAATGCTATATACATAATTTCAAAGAATATCTTTTTGAAAATAACTAAATGTATACCTGGTGGTACAAGTTAGTGGACCAAAATATAATTTCTGCCTTAGGACATTAGACAATGTTCTTTTATGGTATGAATTTTTTTAATGAGTAGTTCATATTATCAAATTGTATTTCTCTCTACAAATTACTTCTGTCACAGTTAGATATTTTCTCAGTTTGCTAGTAACAATGTACTTAAATTCTTAAATTAAAAAGCAGTTTCAGTGAGAAATACTTTTTAAAAAAAATCAACACCATATTTATTTTCATCATAAAATTTTGTTAGTTTCCATATTAAACATTTACTTTTGACACCCCCCCCCCACCCATCTAAGTTGTGGTTTCCTTTTTTTTCCTCACTAATTTTTTTTAGTTTTTGGGAAATTCCTGCAAGGTTCCATTAACTGTAGTCATCTACTGCATTTTTTCACTCTCAAAATTTTCAAGAACAATAACAGCTATTATAAGTTTAGTTTGTAATCATTTAAATTATAAGTATATTTTAGGTTTAATTGAGCAATGGCATTTTTTCTAGCTGCATACCAATTTATGGGTGCCATTGATACTTAAAATACTTGCAAAATTTGGGGGTCATCTGTTTATATGTTGCCAATAAATGTTGCACATGTAAGTAGAAAACTACATAAAAAGTATTGATTTATTTGTCTTAGGTTAATTTTTTTTTGTCTTTACAGTACTGCTTTCACAGAACTAGTTTTTAATGGTATTTCATTAAGTAGTTATAAATTTACAATGTTCATAGTTTGCAGATTTTTCTGACCGTCCCTTCCGTACTGTATTTGTGGTATTATTTTTCCATCCACAACTAGTTTAAACAGTTCTTCAAACGGGACACTTTTTAAAAAAAAAAAAAAAAAGAAACATGTTACAATTTTGTATTTGTTGTGTTGAGAATGCTGGTATATATTTTTTTATTAATGCTAAGTTTTGATTAACACAGACCTCCCCCCCCTCATCCCTTATGTCTGGTTATGTATTATACTAAAAAAGTCATGAGGTGCTAAAATACATTATTCTGTTGTTAATGATTCCCTACCCCTCCCCCTTCTCTCTTCCTAACATTGAAGTCCCATGACACATATCAGTGTATTGCAAAGTTGACTTGGGAAGAAAAACAGGGGGAGCGGGAGGAGAAGATCATCAGCTGTGATGATTCTGGGTCATGCAACTGATTCAGAGGTTTCTTTAAAATGTGAATTTATAGTTAGGAGTTGGAATTGTTTGCAAGTACCAGTGTACTTTTAATATCCGTGCTCTCTAAATACTTTTAGAAAAGTGAATATTTCATTCATGTGGAGAGTTTCATTATTTTATTCATTACTTGAAAGTTTTTTTTTTAATGTATAGCCTTGAGAATTTGATCAAAAGATTTTACTTTAGTACAGATGGTAAACAAATGTAAATAAATTTAAGTTTTAATTTTTAATTGGAATTTTTTTTTCCTCACTATCATTTTTTATGTTTCATCTTTTTTTTTTTCGTTTTTTTTTTCTTTAGTTTGTTTACATATTTCATACAATAAGAGGAAATTCCATTGATAACTTTATTAGATCATGATAATTTGGATAAAAGTGTGTACCACTGGAAAAAAGTTACACAAAACATAGGTGCTTCTGCACCTGTCATATTTTATCATTGGGGACAAAATGAAAAATAAATCTATCAGTGAAGCCTTATAAGAAATTATTTAATAAGCCGAAATATTTCTGAGACAATTTGACCACCAGCTTAACATTTAATGAAAAAAATAAAATAAAATAAAAGCCTTCTAGATGTTTTTAATGCCTTTGTATATGAAGATAGATTTACATATACTTATATATACTCAAAGACACGTAATCAATTTAAAACTCGTTTATAAAAAAAATCATTCTTTAGTATGGCTAAAAGTAAAAAAATTTGTGTTAAATTTTTTTTTTATTTTCCCCACACTTGCAGTGGTGTTAATCAAATAAAAATTTCTGTTCTTTATTTTATAAAACTTTAACATTTTTTTTTTATATCTAATGCTCAGAAAATGTTCTGTGATAATTAGGCACATATGTTTAAAAAACAAACTACTATTTAATTTATAAAATGAAAAAAGATCCATTGCTAGGAAGTGAAAAAAGCAAAGGCCACACTAATAATTAGCAAGTGAAAAGTAGTAATAATGAATTTTTTTTTCAAACAGTCTACAAATTAAAAAAAAAATGGAGTTGTATGTAATTAAGTTTTTTTTACATATTTTCTAAAGTGCTCTTAATTTCTTTCTCTAGCATTGAAGCATTTAGTCTGAAAAAAAATAAGATTACTCATTGATAGTGACCACAGAATATTCTGTTACAGTGACAGACAATATTTATTATCTAAATATATTTTTAAAGGTGCGAATATCTACACTTCTGAGATAATGTTCATTACATGCATTTCAGTTAATTATTGGCTAAAAAAAATCAAATCACATCTGTGTAGGTTGATCTGTGACCAGGAGAGTTTGTATATATATTTTGCATTTGAATTAGTTTTGATAATTCATAATTATGTACGTTTAGAATAATTTTTACAGCACAATGCCAATATGTACAGTCAAAGATCCTAACCCTTTTTTTTTTTATATATATACATGATCAGCAGAATGAATGATAATAATTTGGCCCTCTTTTCTTTATTCATTAAAAAACACAACATAATTTGACTTATCTTTGGTTTCATTATGAACATTTTGTGGCCTAAAAGTACTATCATTGCAAGGAGCATATCTTTTTAAGTCTTTCTTTTCTACTTTTCCCTCTCTATAGAATACATTTATCAATACAACCAGCCTCAAGAGAGAGTGATTTTTAATAATGAGATTAGTTTTCAGCATTAGCAAGTAATTATAATAAAAAAAAAATCTTTACTTAGTTAAGCAATTTTTCATTTGCCCAATTATTAGAAAATTATTATTAGTAAAAAGTACTGAAAATGCTAAAAGCATAATGATCTTAAAGCCATTACATATCGTTTATCTTCTCATAAAGTCATTAACTAGCTTTTATTAGGCTTATAAAAAAAAAAAAGCCTACAGATAATCTAATTTATATGTATATTTAGTTTAAACTAATGAACTTGTTTGAGCTGAATATCATTTCCTGTTCACTATCTTGTCTTTTAGTTTTGTTATGCAAATTAATGGATTAAAATTCTACTTTATTCTGCAAGAATGAATTAAATATTTTATTTCTATGATCAGCGTCTTGAAGTACAAAATAGATGAGTAGAATTAGAAAGAATAATTTGGGAATAAGTGTGCCTGGGTATTTCAGTTTTTGTTTTTTAATGGCTTAACCATCTATAGATATTTATATACATTTAATAATACTATTTCAATCTGCAGTGTTTGTTTGTTTTATTTGTTAATATATTAATATATGAAACAATCAGCGAATGTTAGTTGCACAATGACTAATTATTGGTGTGATTTAAGTGTGTTAAACCTGTGACCCTAGGAATGAAAGGATCACTTATTAATGTAATTGTTGACTAACTAATAATTATAAGTAAAACTTGACTGTCTTGTAGATTATGCTGATCATTATTTATATACTTAGGATGACAGTTTTGTTGTCAAATCATTCTCACACCAAAATATTAAGTCTTACCTCTATCAGAATCGTCCAAAATGGCAAGACAAAATAATATTTCTTCTATCACTTTTTTTTTTTTTTGTACAGTCTTTCAGTACTACTGCTAGGCTCTATTTGCATGTCTTTTATTTCACGCTCACTGATAGGTTTTTTTTAATTTTACAGCCAGATATTATATTTAAATTAAAAGGCTTTTATTTTTCATTGTATATCTTACGGTCGGCATTAAGTGGTTTATGAATTGATACCAAGTAATACACATAATGTCCTGCTGTCAGCACTGTTTTATCAGCTTCAATTTGTAGATATACCGAAGACAAGGCACAACTGCTTAAAAAAATAACTATAACAAAAATATGGTATGTCAGTATTAACTAGTCCAGAAACAAACACAGAGTTTAACTTGTGGAAAATTACTACATTTTATTCTTTTCAACTATTACCTTACAAAAAAAGCCAGGTACATCAATGTCTTAAATTGTATAAGCTATAATAAGTTTTTCCTTTTGTGGTATTTGTAGCAGCAATGTCCCTGAATCATAAAGTAACTCTACGCCAGCTAATGTTCCACATATATTTTTTATTTACATAACTGCAGTCTATTTTTCTCTGAATGTCAGATTTTTTTTTTTAATCCCTTGTGCCGTGTTACTTTATTTTAAAATTTCTATAATATAATAGTGGTAAAACATTTATAGTTTAATAAAAAAAAAATAATCACAGGGGAGTTTTTTTTCGGTATAGTCATAGTGCACAGCTTCAAATGACATCTTTTGGCTTAAATCTTTTGGTCAGTTATATGATAGCCTGGTAGGTCAGTTGCTAAATTCATGTACTGGATTTACTTCCGTTCTGGTTTTACTATATATTAATGCTTCTGGATGTTCTTCAGTTTAAAAAATGTTATATCTATTTCCTATGTTATATTTGAAATAATTATTTAATATTAGATAAAGAACATAGTCATATGCAACAGTAAGCAACAATAAGCTATTTTGTATTAAAATATATTTGTGCAACTACATTTATAGCAAAATGTGTTAATTCATTGTAGAGTTTTAGTCTAAATATGATTTTTTTTAAATAGGCTACTGTATTTAAAAATATAAGCAGTTGATCTTAAATTTAAAAAAATTCACATTTTCATTATTATATCCAACATTTATTAATAATTCAATATTCGTTAATTCATCCAAATTATTATTTTTAATATTGATAATGACTGGATATCACTTTTTCCACTTGTAATAAAACTGCATTAGATAAATTTATGCTGTACATTAGGGTTATGACTTTTTTGTAACCTCATATTTACATGGCAAGAAAAGGTGACTTTTAATGAGTGTATCATGATACAAATAACCTTTTCTGAAAATATTTGAAAAACCTTCCCCACCAAACCATAAAACGAATATTATATATTAATATATATAACACAACACTGTAATGGAAAGTTACATAAGAACAACAAGTGCAATGCATGTAAGCACAAGTATAGATATGTCCAAAATATGAAATGATAATAAAGGACAGCATAGGAAACATAAATTAAGTTTTATGCTTCATCATTAGTGAAAATAAAACAGTTAATAGTGTCTTTGAAGCCTCACAACGTGGAACAATATTTTGCATTATTTGTATAGCTCTTTCTGCATAGCAGTTACTTCGTTCTATATCAGATATTGCTTAATCTTCACAGACCCAGTGCCTCAAGATGCATCTTTCTGCTTCAGTGTATCTATGCAAAGCAGGTGCTAAAATCTCTTTTCCTATTTTCCAGTCCCTTTGATCTGAAAACCATACTTCAGACCATGCATGTCCTCGCTATGAAAGTACACACAAGTTCAAATTTCTCGTTTCTATTTTCCGGAATGCCAGAAGTGCTAGTATTGCACTTGAATTCCAATGAGCATTACTTAAAGCCGTCAGTCTCTGGAAGTGAATTACTGGAAAGGTTTTATTTCATTCGTAATAGTGAAATACTTGCGTCAAATGATGTAAGAACTTCATGTCGTCTTTCCATCCTTTGTTTTCTCACATGATTTCTGAACTACTATCTTGAGAATCAAGTGACTCTTTAAGTGACTCGTAATTTGTGCTAATTTCAGCAACAAATGGATAAGAAATGTTTGGATTAGACGTTTCCCTGCCGAAAACAGTACTAGGTACTAGACCTAAAACATGAAGCTGGCAGCCTATGTACTGAGGGATTTGTCCACTGACAGTAATTTTGCAGCTTGCGTACCACACCATTTTTGCTGCCAGAATTTGTATTCCTTGTATCGCAAATAATTACTCGAATACATGAATAGAGTTCGTATTCAGCTAGAACAGCCCTATTCGCTGTAAATATTGTCTCTGCTTTTCTATTTGTCAGAGACAATATGGCTAATCGAATTTCTTTTTCAACGTTTTTCAGTAAAACAACTTGTTTTTCTCCTATTCTTTTTCTGTCAAAATGTATGCACCATTCAAAATTTTGTAAGCTGTTTTTATAAACTGCAACTTCAACAAATCTGCATCTTTATAGGTTGCCTTATACACTCCTGACTGCGAAGGAGCTTCAATATTGGGAGAGTGTTCGCTTATTATTTTTAAAACTTTACAAGCTTTATTTGTTGACAAATTTGCTTTCCTACAAAATTAATTACAAACAGACGATTACAGTTGAATGAAATTGAGATAAAATAATACAATATTCTCAAATCAACCAAGCAGACTTTCCAAATTCCAAGCAGACCACTCGTGACAATTACCAAAGGTATCATAAGATTTGATTATTTGTGGTACAGTTGCAGTAGACGCATAATACATTCAAACAGTGCACTTAAAATTTAAAATAAACTTTTTTGATTTATTTTGTTTCAGACATGGAGGTAAAAAATACCCTATAAAGTTCCTGGATGTAATTAATGTAATCAAATATTTGTTAATGCGCAATCCATAAAGAAGTAATTTTATTGAAAAACGCATCTTATTTGTAAACACAAGATGGCGTTGGTGGGGAAGGTTTTTTTGAGTGAAAAATAAATAAATATTATTTTCATTTTTTGTTCACAATTGTTCATTAAAAAATGCCATGTAAAATAAGATTCTGAAAAAAAATGTAAAAAGTACTAACCCTACTGTACATCCTTACTAAAGCACACAGAATAAATCCATTTTTATAATCAAATCCAGAATTTATAGTGCTCAAAAAAGAAGAAAAAATTTCACATCAACTTTTACAATTTGAAATGTTCCTAAAAAGAAGCCTGTTAGCTTGATGGAAGGGCCAGACCAAGAAGTTTCTGTGACTTGCATGTCATTAATTTTGCCCACCCACCCCAGACTAAAGTAATATACCAACAGATTTTGTAATGATTCCATCTCCACACTTGCTTTGATATTTAACCCTCAAAAAAATTTCTTGTAATAATAATTTTATTTTAAAGGTAATTAGCCTCTAAGAGTAATACATAAAATATAGACCGCTAAGTTCAATCAGGACAATTATGACAATAACCATGATACACATTTTTTTCCAATTTCAATAATTAAATTTTCTGATCAGCAAAAAAATTTGTATATATTCTCATTAATAATGATGACTGAAGGATCGCACTAATGACATTAAAACACATACTTTTAGATTATTATTGGTCTTTTTAGTTAAAAGAATATAAATAATAAACCCTGTAAATTTTTTTTTACTCCATCACTGTATTTAACAAATAATAATAATGTAATAAAAAACAACACAAAAATAGCATTAAAATATTTTATTAGATAATTTGTGAAATGTTGCTGATGTGTCAAAAACAATGAACATGAAGTGAAGATTTTTAGCTATCGGAAGGGTCCAGGTGTAGATGTGGTGATAAGTGCTGATGGAAAATAACCTGCTTTCTCAATTTCGGATGCATTAGTATCATTTTTTAACACAGATATGCATTTCCATTTCTCCAAGTAATTTGCTGTTAAAACAAAACATCAAGAACAAATTACACACAAATGAATTAGTACAGAGTGGAAAAATTAAGAAATAAATTCTTGTTAAGAATTGCTACAAAGCAATTTTTCTTTTTCCCTTCTGAAAGCTTTTAACTGATAATTCAGGTTTAAAATTTTTTTTTATTCAGTGGAACTCACCTTTCCATAATCGAACACAGCCATCATCTCCAGATGATGCCAATATTGTACCAGTTATATTCCAAGAAACTCTCCACACCTAAAAAGGTAAAAAGTGATGTTAATCAGTCACAGAAACATAAATTATACAGCACATATAGTTAAAATTAATTAACTAGCACCTTAATTTTTTTTTTTGTTCAACTGATATTAAAAATCAAAGTCTTCAATAAAGATTAGTTTGACACTTAAAATGCACCTAAACTGAAAGAGTAATAAATTTACCAATACAACTAACTGACAAATTTTTGAAATATCATTTTTAAAATACTAGTTTTTGTGTGACTGTAATTCTCATGTATTATATCATCTAAACTAGTGGTCCCCAACCCCAGGCAGCAACCGGTTCATGGATAAGGGGCCCCCCAACAAAAAAAAAAATTATATTCTTTTTTTTTTTTTTGTTGTGTTTTTTTAAATGGTTAAAGCAGTCAAAATTGACAGATTTTAGTTTTTGGTAGTTTTTATGTGAAAACCTCTATATTTTTTTAAAGCAAGGCCAAATAGTTGATGCTCTTCAGTATTGTTCAAATTTCTATTTGGATTGGAACTGCAGCCTCAACTCAATGGGGCATTTAAAAAAAAAAAAAAAGCCTGAACAAGTTAAAAATTTTAGCGATAAAGTAACTTACCACAGATGCATGATCTTCAAAACAGCCTGTCTGTCGAATTTCAAATTTACTGGATCCACCAGTATAGTTACTCCCATCTTTCCTAAGGAATAAAAAATTTAGATGACTGAAACTGATGAACGCTGAAAATAAATCTCAAAGCTTATTTTGAAAGCCTGATAAATAAATCTAATAAAAAAATAATCAAAATGTAGTGAAGAGCAGTTCCATACCTGACATTCCTAAGTGTTAAAATCACCAGGTCATTAGATGCTATTGCCAGGAGATGGTAAGACCTCCCCATGTTTGGAGCAAATCTGACATCATGAACAGGATCTGTTACAGTATAAATAATTTCCACTTTTTGCCATTTTCTGAAAGAAAAAAAATTGCCACCTTAAAAATTGAATCAGAATTACTCACTGAGAAATAAAAAAAGGTTTGAAAAATGTATTAGCTATCCACCAAAATTTTCAAATTATAAAAAAGATTGTATTTGGCAGTTGATCAAACTGATTTAAAAACTTTTATTCAAGAATTAACAATTAAGAACCCAAGAAAACACGTAAAATTTATTAATTCCAAAAAAATTAATTTTGAGTGAAGAAAGTAACACATAAGTGAGTTGAATCAAGCATGTACCTAGCAGTTTCACTGTATTCATGGATTTGAACTTTGCCACCTGCTGACTGACTTGGCTCATCACTGCCAACAGCTATCATTGGAGCATGCATTCTGAACATTAAAAATAAAGACATTGATATAGCCAATTTTTGGCTATTATTAAATTTCAACATAAGGAGATATATTTTCTCCACAACAGGAAATATCTATATAAATAATAGCGATCTCATGTCTGCGTTAGATCGAAGGTAGAAATAATTCAAAATTGCGTCTTGCCAGAGTCACGATTTGATAGATGCATTTTTTTAAAATCTTAAGTTTTGAATAGTTTCTGTGGTTTTCAACCATGAGACCCAAAGGCCAAAATGTGAAATAATTCTATTGAAATATATATATTTTTTCTTTTTGTTTTTCTACAACATATTGCATCTTTAAATTGTAATAAAATCATGGAAAAATCGGATCTGTACGAAACCAAAAATAACCTAGCCTACTGACCAAACCTAAGGGAATATAAAAGAAAAAGTAATAAAAAAAAGTATTATCAGTAACATACCGAGATGTGTTCCAAGATAGACAACTCAATCTTAAATTGCAATTGAATTCATATTGAAGCTGCCAATTACTCAAATTCATAACATCAACAGCTTCATAGATTCGTACAATACCATCTTCTGAACATGTGGCCTTAAGTAAAAATATTACATTTGAAATCAATTATAATACATTAATTTTTGCATTTCAAACATTCCTGTAGGGGTATTATCTTTGTTGCAAATGTTAATAGATTCTTTTTTTTTCTTCTTCAAAAACTACTTGAATAAGAATATAAAATAGATACATTAAGTGAAAGTGAAGGGCGTTGTTCCAATAGCTGTTAAGCCAAAATTTTTAAAATTTCAAACCAGTAGATATCAATTTAAGAAAAGAATCGTGTCAAAAAGTAAACTATTAGAGATGGTACAATGTTATATAAAACCAAAAAAAATTGCTGTTACCAGTTGCAAACCAAGATGCTTGGGTGCAAATCCAACATCTGTAACTGATGTTCTACTGTCAACAAGAGAAGTTCGTTTAATCCAGGTGTTACTTGACGCTCCTCCCTTTGTTCCTACATCACCACTCAGCTCCTCCCACACAGCTGCAGTACGATCAAATGAGCATGTTGCCAGGACTTGGCCAAAGTCAGGATGTGCCCAAGTTACTCGCCACACAGAACCACTGTGGGTCTAAATTTGTTATGACAATAACATAAAATTGTATGTGAAAATAATATTTGATTGGCCTTAATAAACTATTGCCCTCTCACTGACATTTTAGTAAAATATCAGAATTAATTATGATCCTTTTGTAAACTGTCCACTTCTTTGACTTGCCCAAAGTCTTCGGATCTGCTCAAATTACTTCCCATGCAGGGCCAATGAGTGTCTATTTGATTAGTGATAAATAATAATAAGATATAAAGAATATGTTCCATAGGATTCTGTGTACTATTCTGTAATGAATGTGCAGCACAGAGACAAAGGGTTAAAATTAAACAGGTAACGAGATTAGTAAAATTTTGGACATTATTCACATTGTTCTATGGTAGTGATTCTCAAACAGGGACATTTCCTACAGTTTTTAATTCATATTTGCAATATTAAAAACAAAGTATTTGGAATAGGAAAGCAAATTATCTTCTAGTCTTTCAGTAAGAGGAAATTGATATTTCACCAATATGTCACCAGTTTTAGATTGTTATTGTCAGATAAAGTTCAGGGTTTATTCAAAATAAATATTTTTTACTAACCTTCCAGCTTGCAGTGCAATGCCATTCACCTTTATCTAAATCCCAAACCTGTTGAAATAAAGTTGACGTTATTAAAAAAAATAAAATAATATAATTAAATATAAATAAAGTTCTAAAGGGGAGTAGTACAAAGTGAAGACAAGCTGCTAGGATTTTTTTAAATGTACCGTTAACTGATGAAGATAGAGTTGCTTGGATTACTTGAACAAAGTTTTTTTTTAATATGAATGTAGGATCTTTTCATTTACACTTTTCCAATTTTACATGTGGCAGATCACATAAACCATAAGTAAAATAACATTTTTTTTTTGCATTGGCTTCAATTGATTATACAAAAAATAAGCCAAAATGTGCTTGTTTTTTATAGTTTTTAAAATAAGTTTAAATTATTATCATTTTTTATCATTCTGCACGAATAGAAAATAAATAATCTAAATCAAGACAAGCCAGCTGCTCAGTGTTAAAAAAAGATTCTAAATCCGATACGTCAAGTTTAAAGTCTCCAAAGGACTGCATGAGCCAGATTGTATTATATTGAAGACTGCAATTGAAGACTGAAGTAGGGCATAATATTTTCTTTACTTAAATATGAAAAAAAATAAATGGTTTAACTTTTATCCACGTTCAGAAATGTTAAGTAATGAGATAGGTAACATTAAAAAAAGAATGAAATTTTAACTGCTTAATTAGAACTGCTAGCCGGCTAGCCTAACAACACACAATGAATGTGATATATTAATGCACGTCCTCTAATCAGGTCAAACCAGTCTAAAATTTATTTCCTTCTACCCCATTT
This sequence comes from Bulinus truncatus, assembly GCA_021962125.1. Lineage (NCBI taxonomy): Eukaryota > Metazoa > Mollusca > Gastropoda > Planorbidae > Bulinus > Bulinus truncatus. The sequence goes on from JAGDYQ010000076.1 coordinate 427,245, forward strand.
AACCATGAGTTTACCCCTCCCTCCCCCACCGTTAGCAATTTTGCATCTCCATTTGTTATTTAAGTCAATCTTGTTTTTTGGTATTCCCAACAGATGATATCCAGGTCACTTTGTATATATCTTTATGCTTGAATATGCTGCCACCTATGACTAGATCATTGAAAGCGCTGAGAAGAGCTCCCCATTCTCATTTGTTTCTTCATGTGTTGTCTCTTCCACTTGTCAATGCTCTGTTACGGGCTCCCTTCCATTCCTGTTTCATATGTAGTGCTGGTTGGTTCCCATATGGCTTTCCCCAACCAGCATCATAGCACCCTCATTTCAATAGTAGACTGTTCATACTTCTGACATATTACTTTGTCTTCTGTGCCAATTTATTTTATATATAAAAAAAATGATTGTCTTTATAATAAAATTAAAAACACAACTTGTTCAACTAAAGACTAGAAATATTGATAAATTACTACATAATGCTTCCTGAACAATTTCCGACAACATTATAATATTAATTTAATCTTTACTAATGAGCAAAATTTTCTCTTGTAGGAAAAGAGGGAGGGGGTGTTGGGGTTCTGGGGGGAAGCTTTATCCCTTCCTCCCCCGGCCTAGCTTGAGATTGGAAAAATCTAGACACACCATCTCAAGTATCTTTTGTGCCGGCTGTACATGTTGATATCAAAGAATGCTGGCCATCAATATGACATGCCAGTTCCAAATAATTTAATAGAATTAATATTATGATACATACTTATGTTCATGAAATTATTAATGAACTATGAATAAATGAATAAATTATAATAATGTTATTTTAAACTTTCCGCCCCTTACTTTAACAGTGTGATCACTGGAACATGTGGCCATCCTGGTACCATGATAGTCAAAAGAAACATCATGGATGATATCTTTGTGTTCTGAAGATATGGACTTTGCAACAAACATTATATAGGATATCTGTAAATGATGAAAATTTATATTGAAAATATAACTTTTTTTTTTAAATAAGCCTAAAAACAGATTATGACTATGGGTGAGACTGGTAATTAAAGGGAGTCTTCTACATCATATTAGATGAGTATGAGATGGGACATTAGGTATCTGAGAGCTAGAAGGTGAATTATAAAAACTTCACTGTCTCTCTCATCTCGACAACAGCCATGGATAGCCAGTCATACATATAGACTTATTGTGTACAGTTGAAAGGTAAGTGAGCACATAGTTTTTAGATAACATGGTTATTAGAACTGTATTTTCTAAACAGAGACATAGATTATTAAATCAGTATTTAGTAATGAACAGTAATCTCTGGACCACTAATCATCCATCTCATTAATTGTTATAAATATCAGGCCTAATAATAAATATTAATACTAAGTCTACGAGGTAACTAAGTAAAATGATATTAAGCTAGTCAGATTCATAATAATACTAACTGTGATAATTATGAACACTGAAACATAAAAATTAAAGAGGCTAATTAATTAAGTTAGCTAAAATTTGTGAAATATAGTAAATATATATTTTCGTAATTAAATGTTAAGTTTTTAACTCACAGAGCAGTCAAAAGTGACTAGAAATAGATAAATAGCAGAATTGCTTTCTGAAATAAATGACAAGTTATCTAGGCATAACTCTAAGATCTTCATTAAATTTGAAGTTATTAATAGGCTTTATAAAGCCTAAATTAAAAAAGTTTATATTATATACTAATTTACTATATTTATAAATTATTAACATTTTAATTTACTTTTTTATCTGATCACCTGATAACGTTTGTGTTCGTTTTTTTTATTCGATTTTCTGCGTTCAACGCTTGTAATTTTGTATAATTAGCACATATCAAGATTAGAAAATTACACGAAAAATACAAATAAGCCGTGAAGACAATAAATCACACGATAAAACTGACTAAATACAGCTAATACATAAACTTTGAAAAATAAACTGCATCCATAAATTTATGCCAGATTTTTTAATTAAAAGCGAACCAACTTGTAGATCATTTCTTTCTAAAAACTTCGATTATTTTCTTTCTTGCAGTGAACTGAAATTTCGACACAAAAAAAGTATCTGATTTCAAAAGTTAATAATACATTTATAATATTCTTATCAATTGACTGAGTTGTTTGAGCACTCATTCATAATCATGTTAAATTATTTCAGACGATTCGATAGCATATAATAAATATTTATATCATATCATGTCACTATGATCATGTCATGCAGTATTGTCAACCTTAATTTAAAAATCGAGAAATGAATATTTTATCTAGGCAATCTAGCTTGTACCATCGTAACCATATTTAATTTTCATTTTTTGTAGATTTTTTTACTTTATTTTTAATAATATTAAGAAGTTCAATTATGATATAAAGTGATTCATTGAATTTTATTTTCTAATTGGCATTTAAAAAAATAATACATAAAAAAAACTTGAATTTTCTCCGTGTTATTGTAACAATCAACAACCGACTTGAGTTTGAAAATAATGATGTCCGAGTCATGGATTCTCACAGATATTTTAAATATTTTTAATAATACTTGGGACAGTAAAACAAGAGACTCAGAGAAATTAGCCACAGTAAAGAAAATTGAGGTTTGTTTCAGTTGTTTCCTGTACTAGGCTATACATTATAATTATAGTTCGGAAGCCTGCCTTATGCCAAATTCAGTTATTCAATAATTATTATAAATAACGCACTTGTTAGAAGACCAGATAAACCATTATATTAGGGTATAAGGAACATGACATATATAAATTTTTTTTTTTTCAGAATTTTTTTTTTCAGGATTAGGGTTAGGGATAGGGTTAGGGATAGAGATAGATATCAATTTGCGCGAAAATCCCCGGAAAATTATTAACGGGTCGACTGTACATATGCTAGTAGTCGACCCTCTAGAGGGTCGAGTAACAAGTGCCTATAAATAAATATGGAAGTGGTTACGGATACGGCAGACGTACTCCATATTTTTTTCCAGGGTACGTGATAGATGTGCGGTAGATGGACTGCATTTTATTGCTAATTTTTGTTTTAGGGGCTAGGATTAGGGTTAGGGTTAGGAATGTGGTGAGAGTTAGGGTTAGGCGCAATATCTATAGCCGGACCCCGAAAAAAAATAATACGGAGTCCGGCTATCGCGCATGCGCACATCTAAAGCCGTAAAAAAATAAAGTCCGTCTAGAGCGCATGCGCAAATCTATCAGGTACCCCGGAAAAAAAAATACGTGGGTACATCTGCCGTTTCCATAGCCACTGTGTATAATATTGGCTAAACTAAAAAAAATAATTTGTTTTTCATTACGGAGTGGCTACGGTTCTGACAAAAGGACTCCGTATTTTTTTTTTGCGGGTTCTGAAAATAGATGTGCGCATGTGCAGCAGACTGACTGCATTTTATTGATAACTTTTGTTTTCGGGGCTAGGGTTAGGGTTAGGGTTCAGAATAGGGCTAGGAATAGGATTAGGGATAGGGGGTTAGGATTAGGGATAGGGTTAGGGCTAGGAGCAATATCTATAGTCGGACCCCGAAACGGAGTCCGACAATCGCGCAAGCGCTCAACTACAGCCGTAAAAAAATAAAATCCGTCTAGAGCGCATGCCTTTTGTCAGAACCGTAGCAAGTCCGTTTTCATTATGATTTATCAGTTTTACATGTACTTTGGCACACTAAAATAACAAAGACATAACCCAATCAGACTCATGGCAGTCATGGTCTCATATTTATAAAGTTTATTTTTACTAAATTTGTCTAAAGCCCTAAAGTCACTACAGACTAAACTGTGAATGATTTTTTTTTTTTATAGGATGAAATTTATTTGACAGATGGTTTCTACTTGATTCCTGTACTCCTTCTTGTACAAGGTAGTCAAAGCAGCTTACAAAAGTAAGGGAAAATTCAATTAAAATTGTGTTTTACAAATACATAATTTATAATTACTAGACTAATTAGTATAAATTATAATATAATCCAGGGATGGGCAAACGTTTTGAGTCGCTGGCTACAAGGGTTCATAAAAGTGACAGCTGCAGGCTGGATTCAACAGTCAGGTGCCCGGATTTGGCCAGCTGGCCGTAGTTTGCCCATCTCTCAACCTCAAGTCAAGTACTTATCATGGATTTACACAAAGTACAAACAGAGATTGAAATTCTTTTCGTAAATTTCATTGTATAAATTTTTAAACCAGACAAATAAAAAAAAAAGAATTTTGTATAAATATTACTAGATTGCAATTTATAATGTCCACTCAGGTGTTTTTTGCACTCCACTCTTCTTCATTTTCTTTGTAATGTTTTTTTTTTTGCATACCTACTAAATGCTGTTCAGCTTAACACTGCTTTGGAGACATAATTTTTCATGAATGCATGAAAATTTTATTTTTACCAGCTTTGACACATAAAAATGTTGGGGTCTCTAAAGAGAATTTAAATCCCTTGAATGTATACTATTGCGTACATTACAGACCTTCAGCAAATGGTTCCATGTGCAGTTGTACATGGATTTTTCAACAAAAACAGTGCATCAACAATGTGCACTAAAAGATCTAAACATTTAGTATTTGTCAATTAAAAAAAGGATTTAGCTCTAGTCCAGTAGTTTTTATTCAGATTTTTAAAAATATTTAAATCATTAACAAAGACATAAAAAACTGAACTATATTATTTCTATGTACATAAAAAAAAGGGACTTTAATTGTTAGTTTTTATTGGTTTGCTTTAATTTTGGGCTTCATGCAATCTGAATCTTTTCAGAGGATCAGAAGAAATTCAAAAATTAAGAAATAACACAGAAATAAGTATTAAGCTTTATTCTTTTAAACTCGTGAAGACTGAGGTAAGTCACATGTATTTGTAAACCATAAAACAATTTAAAAGTCTGATGAAATTAGAAAAATAATACCTAAAAAGATTTTTTTTTTTAAGTAGGCAATGAATTATAAACAAATTTTAATAACAAAACTAAAAGGCCATTTTTTTTAAATTTTACTGTTTAATTTTTTTTTATTTATTTAAATTACTTTTTTCATTCATTTTTAAGACCAATAGTTTTGCCAATGATTTAGTTTTTCATGAAAGGTTTTGGTCACACATTGTCTTTTTTTTTAACAGATTAATAAGCAAAACAGTTTCAAACAGTTTTTTTTTTAAAATAACTTCATCATTAAATTTTGTAAATCTTTGTGATAGAAATGAACCTTTTTATTAAATATATTAAGTAATATTTTCTTCTTTTTGTCTGTATGATAAATAAATGATTTATGATTATCTTTTTAATCAATATGCTCATAACTTAGCACTATAGGATTTTCTTACCTTGTACACTGTTGTTATGTTTTCAAAACATCAACAGCTGAAAGATCATCAAGTGCATTTGCAGCTGGGTGACTGGAGGTCTACAATAAAACACAAGCGAGGTAGTTCAACAAACTTTGAATATTTGTAAGTAAAATTACTTAAAAACATCTCATTAAAAGACCACAAATCCTTTTATAAAATTATTACTTTTGACATTTAACAATTTCTAATACAGTGGAACTTGGGGCTTTGAATGTCCCAGGTCATGTACAATAAAGAATATAAAGTTCTTTGTATAAAAATGTAGAACCTAACATATATGACACTGTAATTATTTTTTTTGGAGAAACATATTTTGTTTTTCAACTTAATGTGATACCAAGTAGTTTGAGACTTTATGTAACTATTTTCTTATGCACTTTTTCATAAACATTTCTATTTTGTTCATTAACATTTAAGCCTTTAGAGTCTCCGATTTGTGCTGTTAAGGATTATAAATAAAAACTATTAAAGTGCACTAAAAATATATAAAAAAAGGTGCCCATCCAGATATATAGTTTATTTATTTATTGCTACTTATCAACTAATGTAAACGTACATCAAGTTCATTATATTGTAATCACCCACACTTTTAATCACAGTTATAATTTATATAAATATTTTTATAACATACAGTGTATTGAGTTATTTTTGTACTTTTAAGTGCGTCTAAATAAAGTTTTTTTTTTTTTTGTTTATTTTTTGCTCTGAAAGAATTAAACTCCCTCATAATTTTGCACACTTTAACATAATTTAATTTATTTGGCAAGTCTTTTATTAGAAGACTTAAAAAAGCTTGACTTGATAATTAAAATCCTGTTTTGTCATGTAGAATCTACACATGTGCCAAATTTGAGCCTACTCACTAAATTAAAACAGGTCCAAAACTTGAGTTACAAGATTAGAGTACGCAGCCACACACAGTGAAACTTATTAAAGGCTTAAAAAGTAAAAACATTTTTAGTGTTTTTTTTATGATTGTTTATTCTCCAGAAATACACTACCTATTGTTCAACAATGCATAAGGAAATTCATATCCAACAATGAGTAAGTAAATATTCTTTTTAAGAGCTGTCAATTTTTTTTTTCCAAAATAAATGAAGCATCACTTTGTAAGTAGTTTCTTCCTGTTAAACTTTTTAAGAAGAAGATTTATTTCTAAAATGAAATAGTTTTTCTGGCAAATTATTTTTGTTATTTATTTTTGTTAATACATAAGTTCCCTACTTGCTGAATGCTTTTTTTCTCTGAATGGCAGTAGGTTATAATAGAGTTTGCAAAAAAATGTTCCCTTATAGGCCATCGAGGCAGATGAAGTGTAGGATTCATCTGTTTCTGTAACTGCTGCGTATGAAGAGATTGTGTGGTTAGCACACCGCCCAGCCACCTTTAATTCCCTAACTAATGTCAGGTGCCCATTTACAGCTGTGTGGACTTGGGTTACATAGCACCAGAATTTGTTTGGTTCTCACAGAGAACTCTCAGGTTGATAGTCAAGCGCTCTGCACAGATTGGCCATCCATCCACCCTGTTGAGTTTGAATGCCAGTTAAACTTGTCCATGTAAATAATAGAAATTAGAGCAATTTAAAAAAAAAGAAAAACTTTTTGTCCTTTAACATAATTCTTAGCATGAAGATTTTGCTAGGTTTTGGTCTTGGATATTTTTCATGTTTAACCTTAAATTTGTATAGACTGGGCGTTTTGCTTAATTTCATGTGCATTAGTGTGAGATAAAAGACAGTTTGTTATACTGTTTCATTGCTGTTATTTTCTTTCACCATTTGTTGCTTTCTCATTGACTTACATATCCTACAACTATATACATCTGCTGGCGTTGCAAAATAAATGTAATTTAGCTTTTGCCCAGACTGGCCAGAACAGCAGGGTGTGTGTACTGTTGACCGACCAGAATGTCAAGACAAGGGTATTTCTTGCCACCACAGAGGGGGAGGGTGTAGAGTTCCTAACCTCTTTGCCAGAAACGGCAGTGTGCTTGAGTGGGACAGAGTGGAAGGGTGTTGTGTGAAGACCACATCTGTCACCACCACCAGCTGTGAATACTATGGTCTCAGATTATTGACCACAGTACCATCGCCGTTGCAAAAAGTGTTTTTTTTTTCATGGCCAGGAGACCCCAATGATCTTTTCCTATACCAGATTAGCCAAAAGGCTACGAACCATGATAGGCATATACTACTTTGATCTCAGCCAAAAGGCAGAGAAGCATATTTTTGCAATTGTCACACAATTGATGTAAACACTATGTACATTTTCTATTTTAACTTTATAATTTGGGAATGCATTTTGTTTGTCTGTCGGAAAAAGTGTGTTGAAAATATAAGTATAGATTGTTTTGTAGTTTAAATACTATTGAAAAATATTGATTTTTAAAAAAATACAATTTGTGGTTTAAAAATGAATCTCGCTAGTAATGTCTAAAAGATTACTACACATCCTTTTCAAATAAAACTATTATTTTGATGTAACAAAAAATTATACTGTGTTAAGTGCAATTAAAATTTTTAAAGCCCATTTAATTACATCAGGGGAGGTTACTTTTGTTGAGTTCTTAATTCTATCATGCTGGCCATGTTCAATGTGCTCGGGGATGTATATTATATCCTTAAGAGAATCAATGTAAAAAAAAAAGATTCCTCTGCTGCATGTTGTTAGAATTAGCTCACTAAATGTATTTGATCCTTACATTTTCATGAATTTTTATTTTTTAACACATTTTTAATTTTCATTGTTAATTTTTTTCCCCTTTCTTTATCATAAATTTGTGTTTACTTGCATAGGGCACCAGAGAAAGCTCATACTGCCAATAATAGTGAAAATTTGTCCCTTCTTTTGAATGAAATCAACCAAGAGTACACTTTGTCGTTTTCTGGCAAAGACAGTTCATCAAGAGACTCAATCATAAGTATTTACAGTCTATTGCCAGTATCTGGTATGGATCGAGACCCTGAGAAATTCAGCAATAAAGAATCTTCAAAAGGGAAAGAGAAACAGATTAATCACAGAGAGCCTGATGAAAATAGTCAATGCCTCTGTTTAAGTAAGTATTTTATGACATTTAAAAAACAAAATATTTTCAGTTAATGATTTTGTCTCTGCTGTTTTATGTCTTCTGTTTAAAAAAAAAAATTGCTCAGGATATAGAGATTTTAACTGTTAATGTTTATTTGAAACATAAATTTGTCTGTCACTTTTGGGATTGACATTAGTTTTATTTGTTATTGAGCAAAAAATCATTACTATTTAAAAAAAAAAGATTTCTTTCTACATTGTGTGTTGATATTAGAGGTAAACTTCAGAACAGGTCAAGTTTAACAAGGGTTTATAAAGGTGCTCAGTCCTGAAGTTGTATTTTTTTTTTTTCATTTGTGTCAGCTAATTTTACTATTTACCGCATAATCTGCCTAATCATACTTCCTGCATTTCTGCCTGGCTGTCCCAATGGTATAGCTGTATTATTGTTTTTAAAAAAAATTACGTCGTTTAGATTCTACAGGAAAAAAAACCCTATTCCTGCTAATTTAATTTCAAAACTCATACGACTTAAAAAGATTGCGATGTTTGAAAGTCTGTGTCAAAGGGTTTGAAAGTTGCCAGCATTATTTATTCAAATCATTTTCAAAAAAATAATTTCTGATTATATAATCATTTAAGAATTAAAAAGCACAATTGTTAATAGAACATCTAATGAATTAGTGATTCTTAATTTGAATACTTTATACTTTATGTGGATGTTTACTTAGCGAATGAATAATGAAAAGTTAAGTTTGGTAATTACAGAAAAAAATCTAATAATAAATTAGTTTTATACATGTAAATCATCATGTTTTACCTGAGGATTGCATTCTTTGAATAGTTTTTATTATATTTTGTTACTAAGTCTGCCTGTGTTGTGCAGGCTTTGAAATTACTAATATAATTTATTAGAAGTATTGATCAGATTTATTGTAATATGTGGTTAACATTTAATGCATTATGGGTTTTCTGTTTTAATGAATTTTGTTTTTAATAAATTAGGAGAACTGCTTCAAAACTGCCATTTTAATAAAAGTATTTTTTTAAAGCAAAATTTCAAAAGAAAATTCTGAAAAATGATATAAATAAACACTGTTAAGATTTCAGTACTAAAATTTAATGTACCATTATTTATAAATAATATTGTTTTTGTCTGGATTTCAGCTTCAAAAACAATGTCAAGGAAAAAGAATAAATTTTGGGCGATCCCAGCAGATCAGATGGAAGTACTGGATGCAATACCTGGTGTGTAATTTTGTCATTTATTTATAATGCTCACCAATAGTCAATTTATATAAATAAAAATGTACTAATATTAACAGTGGTATAACGAAGTTATTTTTATAATGAAGTTTTTCATGAAAAGATTTAGTTATTATACTGTATAATAGTTTTATGATTCTGTATCTCAACTTTGGTTAATTTTCTGTTACTGACTCAATATTTTGTAAAATACAAAATTATTTAGCCTTAATGCAAATTAGACCATAATTTAGAGACATGTAGCTAAACATACATACAAGTAGACAGTGATTATAATATAATCTAATATTTTCAAGATGTAAAATTGTACAGGCTATTTTACATAGTTAGGGTCCAAAGTGTCTTATCCAAGACTCTTGCAAGTGGTGTGTATAAGTCTATTTACTAATATGAGCATGAGCTAAGTTAAATAATGAATTGAGAAGTCGAACAAACTTGATTTAAATGAACAAACTTGATTTAAACGTTTGATAGTCATTTTTGAAATAACTTGTCTCATGAAAATTTTTTTTTTCAATCATTACAGAGTGGAAATCAACTTATGAACCAAGTCCAGAGTCTTCTATAACCAAATCTCAAGAAATTAATCTACAAGTTAGTCTTAATGGAATGCTTTCTTATATTTCAAGTGGCATTAAGGAGGGGTTTATTGAAAGGAATAAAAGTTCATAGCATGAATGTAATAATATCTATATTTGTTGTTTTATGATTGAAGATAAATGCAGATGTTTTATAATATTATGGACAACATTTATAAACTAATTTTTTAAACACATAAATTACATAAGCAGCTATCTTTGACTGCACAAGCTAGCTTGCTTACATTCACAATGTCAAAAGGAAAAATAAGACCAGCCAATACTTATAATTACTCAATAATTATGACTGGTTATGAAGATATAACCATAAATTACAAACAAAATGAAGACCAACAAAATATTTGTCAAAAAAAAACATAACCTCTTTTAATTTAAAAACAATTACATAATATCTAATCACACCTGAAAAGCACATCATCCGCTCAATAAAAACAATAAAATGTAAAAAAAAATTGCCACTAATGCAAAACTGTATTGTTTCCACTTCCTTCACATGAATGCTAAAATAAAGGACAATAATTACGCACTATTGGCAAAATATTTATAATTTGCACAGTTTTAAATGTGACATGTACTTAAATTTGAAACAACTGGCCAAAGTCACTAAAATTGTTAATTTCAAGTCATGTTTTGTGGAAGTGAATGGTCATGCATCTTGGTCCAGCCCGCCCTGCCAAATTTATGAACCCAATGTTGCCAGCGACACCAAAAGTTTGCCCATTGCTGTGCTAGACAATACATTTGAAACTTCTGGGGTATTTTTATATATAATTTATAGTACAAGACTAGCATTCCTAACCTTTTTGCAGAAATCCATAAAGTTGTCCCAAGTTCAGAGTGGTTGAAAAATACACAAATAATGTATCCATTTAATTAAAATAAAAAAAGCTTTTCCAAAAAAAAATGTATTTATCACTTGACACATTACTAAGTACGGCCCGAAGAAAGTCATCCCTTGGACCACTTTCCATATCCTGGCCTGATCCCTCTAGTGCTGATAACATCCAACACTTGTGAATGTTTGAATTCATTCCATCTTCTCTTCAGCTCTTGTTGAATATATTCAGTCTGAATCTCCTCCTGACAGCAAAGTTAAGAATAAAAATAAATTTTTATAATTCTTAATGAAATGCTATATGTTAATGCTATAATAGTATGGTTGATATGACTATAAGTGTCATATTTTTCTAAAACCTTATCTGCGATTCAGTTATAAATTGCCATATTTTTAATCTGAAACCAATTTGGTGATACTGTTTAGAGATGTCTCATATTTTTTAATAAAACTGTACTGATGATCAGCGCCGCCACAACCAAGACACTTGTCTGTGGCCACAAGCCTTCGGAGAGAGGAAGGCCATCTCTTTCATATTAAAATAAAAATTTATTTTGATGCAATTGGGAAGCCATTTAATTTAAAAGCATAAAACAAACCCAACCCACAATTGCTTGTACCCAATTGACAGTTGGACAGGATTGGGACGATATAAGGAGTTAGTTTTATAGGTGTGCCAGCCAATTAGGTAAATGCTTTTATTCACACAACCGAATTTCCCTTTTCATTATCTAGGTTAAAGGGGGGGGGGTTTAGAATAGATATTGTTTAAACCATTGGACATTGATAAAGTGAGTTAATGTTCCTCTTTCATCATCCATATTTTTATAACAAGACCGTCAAGGAGAAGTTAACCTATTTAAACTTAGGAAATGTAAGTTTTTTATTATAGGTTTGCCAGTTCTTGACACCAGATATTGTTTAACACATTGTATAATGCATTTGAGTGGAAAGTGGCTGGATATTAAGAAGCAATGTATACATTGTACGTCTGGTGCACCAGACATTTTGGTCAGTCATTTGTTGATCACCCTTTTCCTTTTCATAAACCAGGTTAAAGAAGTGGGAGATTTAACATATCATTGATATTGTTTTAATTCTAAAATATTGTTCAACAGCCTGGTCAGTGATAAAGAAAGTTAGTGTTTCACCATCCCTATGTTAATAACCTGACCATAACAGATGGAGCTAAACCATCTAATGAAAGCTTAATTTGTATTATAAATTCATCAGCTATTTGTGACGGATATTGTGTTTTAGGGGGAGGGGGGTGACATTTTGTATAATCTATATTAAAAAATATTTTAGAAAGATGTTATTTTGTTTGATTCAACTTGCGTATCCTTTCCACCTACCTATACCCAAGATGATTCTAGAATAAATATGGCAATTTACATGTGTATCGCTGATATGGTTTAAGAAGAAAATGTCACTTAAAATTGAGCACTGATACAGATTTAGCACTGACCTAAGTTTTAAACTTTAATTATTTTACATTTAAGTACTTGTATGTTAAAACTCTTTTCCCATATTTGGATAAAGGCATTGATTTAGTAACATCCAGATAGTACATGTTTGAGATTTATATGTGATTTTCTTTTGTACAACTGGAAAGTATATGGTAGATGTTCAGCATAACTTGTCAAGAAAAGAACCGTTCTTAAATTTTAAAGATTTTACAACTTTATGAATAACATTTAAAAAATAAGCTTTGCTTGTGTATTCTTCAAAGGAATAGTCAAACATTATTAGATTTAGTAAACGAAAATGTGTTTGAAGAAATATTCAAGTAAAATATTCTTGCCTGAGATATCATTAAATTGATTAGAACAACTAGCATTGATTGTTTGCCAATTATGAGTCTGCTAACAAATTTTTTTCATTAGGTACAATTTCTTGTGCAAATGTTGATACATTTCTTTGTGACAAAAAGAAACCATGGCAGAAGAGAATCCAAGGAATGTATTTTTCTGGGTTTTTGGTATTTAATTTCTTATGACCTACGAAGTTAAACATATCGAATAAAAGATGTACACTTAATAACCCAGTTTTTACCTGTGTGAGATGTCCAAATGTTCTGATGTTTGATTGTCTTAGTAACTGTTTTGTCACATCATCTAGGGCTGTCATGAAATATTTAAAAATATAAATTAATGTTTGCATCTGTAACATGGGTGCTTTTGCCAAAACTCAATTGATAATTTTTTTTGTTTGTTAAAGCTAAACAGAAAAAAATCAACATATATGTTGTATAATGTTATGCTTTTTTGTTGAAGAAAATATACTTTTGTGAATAAAATGTATTAATTTTATAAATATGCATGTTAAATAACTTTAAAAATGTGTATGTGTTTTTTGTATATTTCAATATCTAACAAGTTTCTTTCTGATTTACTTTGTGAAAAAATAAAATTACCTATACATAGAACCAACAAACATTCAAAACAAATAACTCACTGGTTAATTTTTCTGGTTGTATGATTCCCAGTCTAACCTTTGTGGTAGTAATAATTGAACATGTCAGTGGCTCATCCAAAAGTAGGCTTATTTCTGCAAATGAATTGTGATGAGTCAGTTTACCAATAACAACTTGCTTCATTCGTTTTTCCTTTTAGAAAAAAAAAAAAAAACCAAAACATAAGCATATTTTAAAAATATAAATAATTTCATTTCTTTATATTCTCAGTTAACTCTGATCGCGGTAGATTTTTTTTTTTACTAAGCTTTTGTTGAATTGTTAATACCCATTTATTGCTTTTGATAAGTAGATATAAAACAGGGGTATGCAGGTGTAAATATTATGCTGTTCTTACTTCTTAGATTCTCTCCAACATCTCTTTAATAAAATACAAAAAATTTTCTTTAAAAAAAAAAAAAGACTGTTGCTTTATTAAAATGCAATTGACAAATTAAAAAAAAAAATTTTGATGGCTAAAATTAATGTTTTCCTGAGTTGATAAAGTAATTTTCTATGTATAGGCAAACAATTCTTTAAGAATATGTAAACAGTAACATCTTTCGATCTTAAAAGAAAGTAAAAATTGAAATACCTTTTTCCCATTTTTTAAAGTATGGATGACTTCAACTTGTCTCAAGACATGACATTCTCCAGACTGTACAAAACCAATAAATGGTGACTTGTAGCCCTCACTGGCTAAAACTAATAAAAAAAGCAACACATTATTTTTTTTTTACACAGAAATAAATAAATTTAATAAAAAAAAAAAACAAATTGATTTATTAATGGTTTAGTTACCAAATCAATCAGTAGTGACAATTTATGAGCAGTACATTGGAATGGAGGTACTAAATGAGAGAATATATTTAGCACATGGTGTGAATAAAATAAGTGATAGAGGAACAGAAATTGAATGAGTGTGCAAAGAACTTCTGACTAGACCTTGCACCGACAGAGCTAAAAACTCTCTGGAGAGTAACCAGCTACAGTCTGCATTATTACTTATAATTTTTTTCCTCACCAGTATTCGGAGGATATGTGATCCACTCTATTGTTCCAGCTAAAGATGAAAGAGGCTGCTTCGGCCATAACTTGTACTGCTCGCAGTGTAACAGCAGATCTAATTTTTCTGATTCTTCTCTATGCTTGATATGCTTTATATGGAAAGGGAAACATCTAAAATCATTTAAAAAGTTGATTCTAATTAAAAGGGATGTTTTCTTTTAAATAATCCAAATTTTAAACAATTTCTTTTTCATTATAAGAAAACAAAACAAGGTTGTAAAATTAGGTCAAAATTCAGGTAAACAGGAAAATAGCAATTTCATAAATTTAATGATCAGCAAATCATTGAGAGGTATTATTTCAGTTTGTTTCTGGATATAAATATATAGTGTAGTGATTTACTTCCAAAGTTTATGGTCAAAATGTGAATAGACATTTTTTTGTGATTTAGAGTATTTAGTAATCTGGTTGTATTGTTCATAATAAAATTTGATTTTTTTTACTCATAACAAAATAGACCAGTTAAGCAAATGTTTTGATTTTGAGGTACAATATCTAAGGTGCAATTTTTTTATCAGTTTCTACCATAGTAAGTAGTGGAATGGATGGCTGAATGGATTAGATGATCGACTGGACCTGGGTCAACTCAGTGAGAACCAAGGGAATTTTTCCATGTCCTAGTGCAAGTTGGTTAAAGTTCCACAAGTGCACACAGCTTTCAATGGGTACCTGACTTAAGTTGGGGAAGTAAAGGTGGCTGGGCGGTATGCTAACCACACAATCCCTTCAAATACTGTGGTTATAGAAACAGATGAATTCTACACTTCATCTACCCTGATGGCCCTTTAAGGTTAAAGGAACTTTACCTTAAGTACTAGAAAAATAAAGTTAGACAAATGAATAAATAGTTTATACAAATATTATTTTTACCTCCTTGATGCGTCTGTAGTCGTTCCCAGTAAACTTTAAAAACTCACAATTTGATTCAGTTGTAATAACACTGAGTTCTCTGCAAAATTTTTGATAGACAACAGTTTAGCTTAATTAGTTCTTGAATGTGAAATAGGAAAAAAATCAGTGAAAGGATGATTAATTTAGCTAACATAAATCCAAGAGTTCATTTATACTGAGGATTTCAACATTGGACTACAGTCTCATACGTTATTGAAATTAGAATTCAGAATTCAAACTACACATTTAATAATTTTTACAATGATAATTATTAATTTGAAAGACTGTTTAACTCATAAACTTGTGTTAAAATAAAAAACAAATTACTCTTGGCGACTTTAAAATACCCTATTAAGCACAGTTAGTCAAATACGTAAATTTGACTTAAATTAGAACAAATTTAATAGGATTATGGGACAAATTTAGAGTTTAGTATTATCACAAATAATATCTCATAAAATAACTGAAAATTGTAAATGGACATAGAACTTGAATGGAATTTCATTTTTTTTTCATTAACATACTCTGAGAAAGGGTCTTCATAAGGCAACCATGTCCCAAAACAATCTCCAGCTGAAAGCTAAAAACAAAAAAAATAATCAAGTTTTTAGTCGATAATCTCAGATGAAATAGATATTAAAGTATTCACATGAGACCAGCTATAGATATTTATATATACACCTATGAGACCAACTATATTAATGGGAATTTTACCTGATGTGCACAAGTTTCCTCACAGTGTGCAAATTTTGAGGGATACACACCATCAATCCCAGCTACCAAGAATGGTGTGTATTTTGGTATTGCAGAGCCTTTTAAAATCATATGAATGCCAGTTTTACCATAAACTGTTGATTAGACAGAGAATTTTATAGTTGAACTATGTTAGTAAAAAAAAAGAACAATATGCAATTATAAATCTTTTCAAGTGATTTTACTCATGTTTTAATATGTTGGATACACACACTGATTTTGAATGTTTTTTTTGTGTGAAAATTTAACATTTTAATATGTGATGGCACCATTCTTTCCACTCAATCATAATGATTTATTGATTGTAATAATGTCAGTAACTTATGCCAGATTATTAAATTTTGTTAAGTTTTCTTCTGTTTTCTCCACTGAAAACTTCTGTTTATTTATTTCTTTATTCTTTATTTATTTGGTAAAAATTTGGTCATCGATTTTTGATGCACTTTTTTGTACACATGTTCTTGCTTCATGACAATGTATGATTCAATAATTAATTTTGCTATTGATTAATTGATTTTTTTTTATTTTTTAACAAATTTGACTTTAAAGAATTCTCATTATACATTAAGGGATATAATAGGGTTTAACTATGACGAACGACACAAATAAATGGGCTACTTTCCCTTGCATTAATAATGCTACGTTTCAGATGTTAGCAGGTGATTAATTACTGATCAGATTAAAATTTTCTGCAAAATTTTAAAAAATATGTATTTTAGAAAACGGTTTATTTTAAAGACCCTGTTTTATATTGTCTTGTATATTATATTTTCACATACCCATGAAATTGTCATCAGGCCAAGTCTCTACTTGAGCTAAAACGGATAATTCTTTCAGTACTGCAGGCTCAACATTTTGTCGGAAAAAATCAAAATTTTGAAGATTGCTGTAGATAGCATCATTTTCTAAAGCTGTACGCTCAAATGGGCTGAGTGGAAAAGTGTTAATGACAAAAAAAATCAATCATTTATTAACCTAGGATAGATTATTTTACTTGCGTATTATAAAAGACATTTATAAAAGTTCTATAACCATTCTATAATTTCTTTTTTATTGAGACAATTATGATGACAGGATTAACTGCTGAGGCTTAAAATGATATAAAAAAGAAGTATTCTGTTTTATATCTTTTATCTGAAATTGTTTTTACTTTGTGTATATCATTAGTAATTCAAATTCAGTATTTCCTTACTGTTTTTTCAACATCTGTCTAAGAGCTTGTATACTGTCTTTTTGCAATGTTTTTTTATCTTCTATTCTTTTTACATGGTGTAGAAGTGGTAAATAATCTCTAACGTCAAAACTATGTTCTTTAGAGGATTTCAGCTTTTGCAAAGACATCTGAGATGTCGCTGAAAATAAATAAAATAAAAATGGCTTGATTAAGGATATTTCATTGTTATAAAAAAGTTATTTCGCTCGCATTGAGCTGATTCAGATTATGAATGTCACAATAAAATTGCTTTTGTAAGACTCTTACTGTTTTCTGTTTTTTCTATTTGAGATTAAAACCATTTAGGTTTCAGTATTAATTTACTTTAGTAAACACACACATGACCTAATGACAATGGAAATTTTAAACCCAATAACCCTATTAAGTACATTTATGCCACAGTTTTGCCCTATTTTTTTGGCTTTTTTAAATTCAAATTTAGCAATTACTTATTCGTTATCCCCCACCCTCCTCCGGACCCTTCAAAGAATTATATTGTCACTTCATTAGGCACTATTTACCCCAGTTTGAAGATAATTGATTTATTGGGTATATATATATAATTAGGCTACATTTTAATTAAGTTATACTTGCATGTATTTACAGCCAGAGTATTGAGACTTGTAATGGACTGACTTTGATCTCTATCACAATAAAAGAAAACTAAAATTAATAACACACATAATATATTGCTAACATTTTGCCAAATTAAAGTAATTGCATTTGCAAAATATTTCAGAAATAAAACAGAGATGTAATCACTGTAAATTGTTTTCTTAGTTCCTGAATCAAATGGTTTTATGGGAGTTAAAAATTTTGTAGATGACTAAGTGGAGATTTGGTTGCAAGCCTCCTCTGCATTTTGTAGCCTTGAAATAAAACTTGCATCTATGTAAACTTTAATGAAATGAATAGAGTTTCACATATGCTAAATAGGTTTTAGAGTATTTAAAAATACACACTGCTATATGTTTCAATGTCCCTTTCATTTAAAAAAATCACAGATTAATCTTCCTCAATACTGATATCCATGAGTCAATGCTCCTTCTTAGAAAAAAAAAAGAATAGTAACAGATAACATACTTTACTCTTTCATCTTTTTGTTGTAGGTATACTTTCACAGATGACTGTGGTACAAATACTTTCTTGTATTCTTCCATAAATGTTTCATGATTTAAATCAGAAGTCGCAGCTTTTCTTTTAAAAAAAAAATGTATCAACACAATTTTTTATTTGAAAGATAGAAACTAATGATATACCATAATAGTTTCAAACTTAATATTTTTGCGTTGCACATACTTTGATGTAATGTCATTCATACCACAAAGCCAAGAAAGCTTTCCATAATCTATTACTGGTGGCTTAGCACTATTGCTGACTGAAAAAAAGTAATTTTTTTATTATATAACATTAATGTATATATATAGAGATTCATGTTATGCTTAAACCTTTTCAAATAATGATTACAATTAATTTTATTTAGTATTTAAGAATGTTAAAAAGTGATATTAATATTAATCTTTAAATTATAAATAATGCAATAATCTTTTCAAAAGTAAAGTAAAGTCTAAGTAAAGTTTATTAAAACACCATGTTTTTTTTTTAATATATTATGTACAGAAATATACCATATACAGACATATGATATACATTTGACTTGTCATTGTCTACAGTCACAGCAAACTAATGATTATAGTCATTATAGAAGAACTGTATCTTTCTTAAATTACAATTACATCAATAAAACCTTAAGCTGGTGGGACATTTGTATTTATACATTATTAAATACATCGCACTGGCTTCAGATACGTCTAAGCGTGAACTCTTATGATTTAAAGTTATTTTCTTTTCGCGGGAAATTGCCTAACTGAGCAATTTTTTCTTATTATACATTAAAATGATAGCTTAGTTTGTGTGGCGCGCTGGTAAAGTTGGTTGTTCGCTTGGCCGTGACCCAGTTTGGCTAACTATGTGCGGGTTCGATTCCTCTGAGAGACATTATTTTTTTTTTTCAGATTTTATTTTTCAGGATAAGGGTTAGGGATAGGGTTAGGGTGTGGAGCAATATCTATTGATGGTCCCGGAAAAAAAAATACGGGAGACATACATTTTTTTTTTCAGGATTAGGGTTAGGGATAGGGTTAGGGTGTGGAGAAATATCTATTTATGGTCCCCGAAAAAAATATCTCCGATTATTAACAGTAAATGACGTCATCAACGTCTGCAGTAAATAAGAGTTCTCATTCATACTGTTTACTCTTTAAACGTGTTAAAACGATTGCCGATTTTGAGCACCATCATTGTGTAATAATATCATAATATAAACTGCATTTCCCGCGAAAAGAATATAACTTTAAATCATAAGAGTTTATTCTGTTTACTGACGTCATCAAAGTTTGCTAAACGTATCCTGGAAAAAAATAATACGTAGTACGTCTTAGACGTATCCTGAGCCAGTGTGTAAATACATTTATTATATAATATATGGCACTTGTTACATGACCAAACGTTTGGTCTTCGTATTTTTTTTACTTCGTGTACCAGCCGTAGATGATATTGCTCCACACCCTAACCCTATCCCTAACCCTAAAAAAAAAATTATATATGTCATGTTCACGTTTGGTCTTCTAACAAGTGCGGTAGGAATAGGAAAGGCACTTGTTACATGACCAAACGTTGGTTTGGTCTTCTAACAAGTGCGATAATATATAGCCTAATGATTTTAAGTTATTTTAAAATTATATTTACTAGTAAAGTCAAATGTAACAAAAGTCGACAAAAGTTTTTTTAATAGGAAACCATGAGTACTATACTGGATATGTGGACAACTGGTTCAGTATGTTAAACTCCTTAGACTTAGTCCTTAGAGTTCACAAACAACAACGTTACTTACGACGTACTTTGAGTTCTAATATTTGGTAATTTAGCTTTAACCATACTGTTTACTGCGAAGCCATCTTTTGTAAATTTAACAGGAGTCATTTTGAAAATTCCAAAAGTCAAACAATGGTCCTGCGGTCTTCATGGATTTACATAAAATATTGTGTTTCTTTCGTTTATCATATATACTCTTTTCAAGTCCACTTGTTGTCAAACGTTTCCCTAGATGCATTTCCGTTACAACGCATATATCAACTACCGGAACCGGATGTAAGTATGTTGCTGTAGACGATACAAAAGGCGTTTTGGAACTTAATATATTTTAAATATCTTGTTAAATTTGACAAAAATGCCTTTTTCAAAATTTCAAAAAATAATCATAGGTGTAATTTCCGTGGTAGCTATAATTTGCATCCAGCTAACTGTTCTTTCTTTGTGCAGTTTCCAAACAAAGGCTCGAATAATTAGAGCTAATTTCATATTAGTAATACAAACAATCATGTTTACTTTTTCATTACTCTTGTGGAAAACTTTTGCTCATTTTGTATTAGCTGAAAATATTTTCACGTCAGTAGAATCTTTTGTAAGAAAGAACACAGTACAAAGACTCAGAGGGAGAAATTTGCGAAAAGCTAGAAACTCTGAAAGCGATTTGTCTTCGAGCAGCAGAGACCAAGCTGAAATTGTATACAGTAGGTCTCTGAATTCACTGACTTTGTGGAGAATCATACTACTTCTTTATTTGGTCATGTGTCATACTAGTTACCTAACAAATTTATATTTTATTGGTAAAGATCCTTATTGGATTGGAATGATTACCTATGCTTGTTTGGGTTCGTTTATACAACTCAACACAGGTTTATTATTATTCAAATTATCATCTTACTCTCTGAACATATTTCAGTTTTATAAGCTTAAAAGATTTTCACCAGGCCAGCTTTCCAGCAACACAGTTGCTATTTTTTCATTATTTTATATGATGTGCGCGTCTCTCTATGGTCTGTATAATGCATCTCAGCCACCAACTATAAAAACTGTGACAATCCCAATAAGAAATTTGCCTTTAAATCTTGAAGGTTTAAAGATCATTCAGTTGAGTGATATACATTTAGGACCTACAGTAGGATTTACAAAACTTGACAGAATTGTACATGTTGTGAATGGTGAAAATCCTGGTAATTGATAATTTTATTGCCAAGAAACAAAATACTTTAGCTTTATTTAATTGATTGTATTTTTATCAACTTATAACGATACATCATATTACATCCATATAATTTTATAAGAATACAGTAAAACCTAGATGTTAGCAAGTTTATGTTACAGAACCTATTACCAATAAAGAATATTCTAATTGTGAAGGCTGGGGTGATGGATAAACTATTTTGGAAAATTTTTTCATACATGATGCACCTGCTTTTCTATTATACATATATCTGTGTAATTTTCTCCTTATAGATGTTGTTGTTTTGACTGGTGACCTCGTAGATGGTAGTGTAGATCATCTTAAAGAAGCCTCAGAGCCTTTGCGTTTCATAATGTCAAAATATGGGAACTTTTTTGTTACAGGTTTATAATTAGTTTTTATCTTTTTTTTTTTTTAATTTCTGTTTCTTAAATTGATACATTTGATTGATGTTAATATTTTACAGTATAATTTTAAAATTTAGATTAAAATTAACCCCATTCTGTGCATCATTAAAAAAATGCTTGTCTTTTTGTAGATTTTTATTTTTCAAGTAAATTATCAACTTTCTGATTAATATTTTTTATGTTTATTTTAATTAGCATGTTTTAATAATTAGTATGTGGAACAGTCTGCATTGTTTTTTTTTTGAAGTCTCTAAAATATTTTTTTTAATAGGAAACCATGAGTACTATACTGGAGATGTGGACAACTGGTTCAGTATGTTAAACTCCTTAGGGTTCACAGTTCTTCACAACAGCCATGCTTTCATCCCAGGCAAGTCAAGTGAGGGCCAAGATAACATTTGTCTTGCTGGTACAGATGACATACAAGCTAACCACATTGGGTCAGTATTAATGGTATATTTAGTTTTACAATGTTTCACTGAGCAATCATCTCTCTGAATGGCATTTTATAATAGCTTTATGCTAATAGAAAGATCTTTTCAAAAAACCATGTTGAACAGACACAGGTTCAATTTTCTTCAATTCTAATTAAATCACAGCAGTTATGGCCCTGTCTTAAGACAGATAAGTTCTAGGAGTGTTCTCAGTTAAATGGGGGACACTAGGTAGAGACTTTGGGAAATGTTTGGGGCCCTAGGAAAGTTCTATAGGGCACCAAATTAAGTAAGAATTATCTCTCTTAGGAGTCATAGCCTAGTATACACATCCATAAAAACATCCATGAGAGTAGAATGTGGAGCTTAGAACTAAATAATTTTTTTAACCCTATAAATCAATAATTTAAACTACATTTTTAAAGTAAAGAAAATCAAACAGAACATAAAAAAAATCACCCGGGGAGGGGGGGGCGCATTTAAATGATAACATTAGTGATCAAAATGGCTTGGACTAAAAGAAATATTTTTTTTATGTGTATCTTGAATAACACTGATTGCGTTTTGATGTGATTTAGTCTTATAGGTGAGTTTTTTATTACAGATTTCTTAATAAATTTATATCACAATTAAAAAAAAAACTAGAGAAGTCATTAACAATTGCAGTAGAAAGAAATGTTATTTAGTTAAATACATGCATTCAGCATTAATATTCTTTCTTAAACAATTCAGAAAACATTTATTCGGAGGCTTTTTCTGTGATTTGTTGATTAATGTCTATCTCTTCCTGCTTGTCTCTTAAAAAATGTACGTCTTTCAACCTACAGGTATGGTGATCACAAATTTGACCTGGCTAAAGCAGTTGGCAACTGTAGTAAGCTAAGACCTGTCATTCTTTTAGCTCATCAGCCCAAAGCTGCTAAAATTGCTGTGGATTCCCAATTCAGGATTGATTTAGTCCTCTCGGGTAACTTTTTTTTCGGTATTAGCAGTAATATAACTTATTCGGTGTTGAAAGTGAACATAATATAGTAGCTGTTTTTTTTTTTTTTACACATCTCACATTTAGTAATAATAATAAAAAAAAAAGAAACAAACAAACAGAAGTCAGTACCATACACAGTGTATTTTGGCTGTCACAATGGGGATGCAACCCTAACATATGCCATGGGCTCATGGCCCTTAAGGGCCCCTGTGGAGTTAGGTACTCTGCTATATGATTTAGAATTTTGTGGGTTTAGTTTATTGGAAATCTTTAGGTGCCTAAGAAGAGCAGATGACAGCCCTGTTCAGTTATCTGTGCTATTGGTACACTTAAAAAAAAAAAAAATGTTTCACCCTTTGGTTGAAAGTTTTCATAATTAAAATAGATTCCCATGTATGGGTATGTTAAATGGACCAAAAAAAAAAAAGATCTCTATTTTGAACTGTTTGTATTATATAGGTCACACCCATGGAGGCCAGATGTTTCCGATGATGATAGGAGCCTACCTGTTAAACCCATTCTTTGCCGGCTTGTACAAATATGGGCCCAATGGTAGCCATGTGTATGTTTCACAAGGTACTCAGTATTGGGGAATCCCTATGAGACTAGGAACTACCCTGGAGATCACCAGCATAACTCTTCGTTCGATGAAAACATAATGTATTTTTTAGTGTTAAATTTTTTTCCCTTAAATTTTTAAATATTTTTATTATTAGAAATATGTCACTTAAAAAAATCTATAAAAATGGCAATTTAAAATATAGTCAGATACCTTTTAATCCATGAACTGTGATCATCCATATCTGTTCTGTGCCGTCAGATTAAAATTAATGTTTAAAAAAAGATCCAATCCAATATTTTACTTGAACTCTAGCCAATTCTTTTATCTATCAATGATCTTCTGTTTTTCACTGTTAACTTAAAATTTACTAGTTCAAAGCTAAATTTTTTAAATGGATTTTCACACCCAATTTTTCTTAACTTTTTTATTTTGAACTTAGTTTTTTTGCAAAACAAATAGTTAATTTCTATTGACATAGAGTTTGTTTTTATTTCGCCCCATCTCGGGTATATGCCACTTGTGAATAGATGATGCATTTTTATGTTTATTATTTATTTTAATTTTTTTTTAGGTGCTTCTAACTTGAATAGTTTTTAAATGTAAGGTAAAATATAATTAATTTTGGCTTTGACGTAATGACACTCAACTAAAATTCATTTTTCAATCATATAAAGTAAACAAATTATGTATCCCATCCATTATCATCTACACATAATCACAAATAAGTGGTGAGAATTTGAATCTTCTATCTTCAAAGACTTTAAAGATATTTAGTTTAAAAGTACAAATTAAAAAAAAAATCTGAACATAATTTTTCTTTCCTTTTGATATTTAGTATAGAAACCATAATGAAAAAAAAATCACAACTTGGTTTTAAAATAAGCCAAAGCTGTTGGAATGTACTCTGCAAGCTCTATTTGTCTATACTAGTTTTATTTTTAAGTAACAATTTTGGAATTTTTTTTATTAAAGCACCTAGATAAAAGCACTAATGCATAGCTTGCTTAATTAGTTTGCATGAAAACAGTGAGTTGTCCCTCCATTTTTTTCTCTTACCAATGCCTTAAGGTGCCAAGATATACCAAGAAATAAATTTTACATTGCTTATTTATTGGGATTTTTTGTGTGGGTACTGTCATAAAATGAACTGGATGAACATTAATTTGAACATTTTGTTGTTGCCTTCTACCTATTTTCTTTCCCTGTCATAGTGAGTATATTTTACTGAATTTTAAATACTTTTTTTTTTAAAGAATAGAGCTATTTCTCTGTAAAATCTAGTCAAATACTTTTTTTTTTAAAGATAAACAATAGATTTCCTGTATTCTAGATTTGTATGGAGGATATGTCTAAACAAATTTGAAGGTTGAAGCATCTTGAAAGAAACCATTAAGGTTGTTTTTTTCTTGACATATCAAAAGGTTTTATGAACTTGTGTTGTCTAACAAAAACGAAATAATATAGAGATAAGTCCTAATATGTACAACCACATCAACTCTTTAACGTACCTCAGGGGGCGATTTTGTCACAATCTTGAATTTGAATGTTTTGAAAGTTAACTTAATTGCTATTTATAATGTATTGTTAATTTTTATCATTACATTATGTATAAATGAACTCTGGATACAATTATATTGTAACTTGTGTAAAACGTCATTAATATATTGCATTATTTTAATTAATAATATGATCAGAAAAGTTGGCAATACTCTATGTTTTCTTACTTAAATTGAACGTTCAAAAGTCTTTCAAATAGTTAAAAACAATTCAATAATTTTGTTTTTTAACTTGGAACATTGGGCCTTTATCCAGAAACTGTGAACATGACTACAATGTTAATAATTTATATATATATATTTGTATGTACTTGAAGAAAGTTCTGTAAATATATCATTTACAAGCTATTTATTTAAAATGGTTTTTTTATACAGAAGAATTGTTTGACTTAATGTATTAAGAAGTTTGTGAATATGTTATTTTTTTTATGAAAAAATCTTTTGAAACAGGTATAAGCATTATTATAGTTATTACTTGCGGTTTCATTTCCTCTAATTTTTTTTTCTTATTATTTAATTTTTTCTTAAGAATTAGTAAACAATTGTGCATATGTGGCATATTTTTATGAATATTGGAATATAGGTGTATGCTTTTAGTGAATTGAATTTTCTTCTTAAATTAAAAGTTTAACATTTCAATAAAAAATAATTTTGTCAAAAGGTTACATTTTTTGTGTGTGTCTGTTGATAAGTTATTTTTGTTTTGTTCAGTAAATATTCAGGTCAAGGAATGGGGAATATTTCTTTAAATATCTGAGTTTTTTTTTTTTATTTACAATGTATAGATTTCCTTTTGTATTGAATGTTAAGGGCCTTCACCAGGCAATGTGTATCATTACCCACAATGTATTGTGTGTTAAGGGGGCACCACGGGGGCTTCATCAGGCAATGTGTATCATTACCCACAATGTATTGTGTGTTAAGGGGGCACCACGGGGGCTTCATCAGGCAATGTGTATCATTACCCACAATGTATTGTGTGTTAAGGGGGCACCACGGGGGCTTCATCAGGCAATGTGTATCATTACAACTCAAATGGATCCAGCAGACGTTATAGCGTAAACAAGGCATTGCTTTTAAATTTGATTATCTTTTGATAGAGGGTACAAAATGATTGTTAAATTATGTCCCCACAATACACCGAACATCTGAACAACTCTTTTTTTTATGATGTATTTGTTCTAATGGTTTTTGGGTACATCAGACAAAAAACGAACAAAAAAACAACGTTAAAGTCCATAAATGTGCGAATGAATCAGAGGCGGGATAAGGGTGGGTGGGGGGGGGTATCCGGACAAAACCCCCAGCGGACAAAACCCCCACTGGACCTCTCCCCTATTTTTGTTATAAAATCTATTATTTGGCCCTCATTTTTATTTTAAAATGTAATATGAAAATATATATAAAAATACGTATTTTTAAGGGAATTTTTTTCAAAGTACCCCAATAAGCTGCATTAAACCGTCGAGCCATAGTGGTCCTAAGTCATTCTCTTGTTAACTTTACATCAACAGACAGCTTATCTTACAAGATAAAAAAAATAAAATTAAAGGTTTTAGCCCAAGGCCAGTAGTGACCGTGTCTTAATTCTACCTTTTAATTCTCGCGCCCGACACACATTGTATAGCAGACGGTAAAACAAACAAGATAAGAACCACAGTGGTCGAAAGCCAATCCTTTATTTAGGTAAAACAGTAAAGAAACATGCCTAATGATAGACTGTGTTGACAGACATGATATCTATTATATCGAAAAAATTTCCCTTAGCCCAAGGTCAACTTCGTATAGGCTATATAAAAGTATTAATAATATTGACTTATATTCAATCTTAATATTTTGGGGGTTTTGTCCGCTGGGATTTTGTCCGTGGGGGTTTTGTCCGCTGGGGGTTTTGTCCTACACTCGGGTGGGGGCGAGAAAGATAATACTGGGTCCTTTAAAATTAGGGAAACAGGATATGAAGATCGGTTTATGGGTAAAAAGTATGGCTAAGCAGACCACTCAAAATTTGGGGCCACAAGACATACGTGCATTGCACATGTGCCGTTAAATTCGCTCTTGTATAAATACATAGTAATCGTCATATTCATTATTTTTGTGTAAAGCATTGGCCTACTTAAGAGGGAAGCGCTCCGCCCCGGACAACACTTTTCTGCCACCCAGGGGCGACACCTGCCGTCGTGTATAACCCCACTTAATGAATCTATCTTTTACATTACATATTGTTGTGCTATACAGTGTACATGTCACATATAGAAATACATTAATATGTTCCATATAGTCACAGTAGGGGGATCTGTGGTCGTGCTGTGTAGAGAACTCGACTGTCGACGGTGAGTCCTGGGTTCGAAATTCAGAAAGAACCTTGTGATTTTTTTCAGGTCCTGGTGTTAGTCCCCAAGTCCACCCATCTTTAAGTTGGGTGAGTACATTATAACTTTATATGCCGAGGTTATTGAAACAGATGAATTCTACATTTCATCTGCCTCGATGAGCCCTTTGTTTTTTTTATATAGTCAATGTCCATGTCTAAATCCGCAATGCTTTCAATATACGATTACATGCATTAAAAGTGGGGTTTTGTTCTATGAGGGTTTTGCTATTTTTCTTGGTTTTCTTTTTGTCCGAATACCGCGTGATACACATTCTTGAGTATTCAAAACATAAAAGAACATATAAAAACCCATAATCACTCTAAGCCTCTAACAGTTCCTGTCAGAAATGTATAGTTTGAAAATTCTTTATTCTATATACAGTGGATTCCGCTTAATTGGGACAGCAGCTTATTTGGGACAAATCTCAAAGAAACCAAACCAAGAAGCCAATAGTAAATTTGTATGTTTAATTGGGACAGCCGCTTAATTGGGACAAAAAGCCTCGGTCCCGATGTGTCCCAATTAATCGGAATCGACTACCTGATATTTGAATCGCACTGGCTCCACGACCGTCATATGATGGACGATGTATTTTTTTTTACCGCTTCCGTCAACAATTGCATAGCCGAGCAATTATACATTAAAATGAGAGGTTAGTTTGTGTGGCGCGCTAGTGATGTAGGTTGTACGCTTGGCTATGTGCGGGTTCGATTCTCTGATAGAGACATACATTTTTTTGTTCAGATTTTATTTTTCAGGATCAGGGTTAGGGATAGGGTTAGGGTGTGGAGCAATATCTATTGATGGTCATTTTTTAATAAATCATAAATTTTTTTCCAGATTTTTTTTTCAGGATTAGGGTTAGGGATAGGGTTAGGGATAGGATTAGGGATAGGATTAGGGTTAGGATTAGGGATAGGATTAGGCTTAGGGATAGGGTTAGGGATAGGGTTAGGGATAGGGTTAGGGATAGGGTTAGGGATAGGGTTAGGGATAGGGTTAGGGATTAGGGTTAGGGTGTGCAGCAATATCTATTTATGGTCCCCGAAAAAAAAATATCTCCGATTTTTAACAGTAAATGACGTCATCAACGTCTGCAGTAAATAAGAGTTCTCATTCATTCTGTTTACTCTTTAATTGTGTTAAAACGATCGCCGATTTTGAGCACCATCATTGTGTAAGTAATAATATCATGATATAAACTGCATTTATAACTTTACATCATAAGAGTTCATTCTGTTGACGGAAGCGGTAAAAAAAAAAAATACATCGTCCGTCATGTGACGGTCGAGGAGCCAGTGCCTATTTGAATTGGGAAAAATAAAAGAGAGGGTGGGGGATTTGTCCCATCCACGTTCTACCAGACGACACTTGCGGTGGTGGTGGTGGGAATTATCTCCCCCTTATTTCTTTAGATGTAAGTTGTGACGCCTGGGTTAAAATAAAAACGGCTGGACAATGGTGTGATCACGTCCTTCTAAACTGAATAGGTCAAGGTGGTCTTGGTGTGATATGTCGAGCAGTGGGCTTACCTGGGCGCAACCTTAATTAATCCCTTCATTGTTCTCCTGCAATGTGTTATACTTTACATTCTTTAAGTGTGAACAAAAATGACATGCCGACAGAAATTATTTTATCAAAGTCTGCCATCAATAGTAACACCCAACTACACTGTATTCTGACAGTGTCCCCAGTCACCAGATGGCGTTATTCATATCTAACATCTAAGAGGGGTGTAAGGACCTTCAAACAAGAATTTTAAAATCCCTTTTCATTGTATTATCTAATCTTTATCAAATGTTTACCCAGAGTTGTGGTTTTTTTTTACTTATAGTTGGGAATGGCTGACAACAAATGTATTACATGACGTCATTGTTAAGGGCTCTTTTGTAGATACTCTATAACACACAGTCATATAAACAGATAAAACTCAAAACACTTGTTTATGTGTAATATAAATTTAGTTGAGCTTTATTTCAGCTACTCGTGACTGCATTTTTAACAACAGTCATATTGGTCGCGTTCACAGTTTGTTCAGCTTAGTCCAGACAGACATGGAGTTAGTTAGAAGGAGAAAGTTATGCAGAAATATGATGAGTGTCAAGCCAAAGAAAAAACTTCTTATAGAAAACATAACTGATGGAAATTATGCGGTAAGTGTCAATTTATTGTTCAATGAATTTTATGTCAATATATTCATATAGGTAAAACATGAGATGCTTTAAATAATCGGAAATTGTTTTGAATCGAATCACAAACAAATATAGTTCACAAGTATGGGTATTATTGCCCCCCCCTACCTGTAATCGTTTCCGCGAACCACTTAAATCATAATTATTTATTTTCCAGCTTTTTATTCTTTCTTTGGCTCCACAGCCCATGGTCTTCTTCCTCCATTCTCTCACTCCTATGGCTTTAAGGTCTCTCTCTCTCTCCACTTCCTCTAACCATCTGCTTCTTTGGTCTTTCTTTAGGCCTTTTCGCATTGGGTATTGCCTTATTTAGTGGGACGGATGGCCGAGTGGTGTCGAATAGATAGTCGACTGTTGACCTGAGAGTCCTGGGTTCGATCATCGGTGAGGCCCATGGAATTATTCCAGATGAAATTTGGTGCACAGTCGTCCCATAAGTCCACCCAGCTTTAAATGGGTACCTGACTTAAGTTGGGGAAGTAAAGGCGGCTGGGCGTTGTGCTAACCACACAATCCCTTCATATGCCGAGGTTATAGAAACAGATGAATTCTACACTTCATCTGCCCCGATGGCCCGTTAGGGCTAAGGGAACTTTACTTTTATTGCCTTATTTATTTCTTTTGGACCTCCGTTGTTTTCCATTCTTTCTATGTGCCTACCCACCTCAATCTGTTTTGATTTCAGCTGTTATATTTGGTTCTTCGTATAGTTCGTACAGTTCTGAATTGTTTCCACTTTTCCACTCGTTATCGTCCTTTACTGGCCCACATATTTTTCTAAATATTGTCCTTACCCAAGTGTTTAGCCTATTTTCCGCTTGTTTGCTGATGGTCCATGTTTCGCTATCATATGTTACTACTGGTCGGATACATGCATACATCTGATTCTAAATTTAAAGCCTTAGTGAATGAAATGTTGACTTTCTTAAAATTAGGTGGCGTTTATTAGAATCAGTTTCTTTACCCCATTAATCCCAATCCATCATCAGGTTGCATACAAGCAATGTGTCACACCATCTTTTCTAGCAGCGCCGGAAATCACTTCGTCAAAGTTTCATCTTTTAATGAATTTTGTTTGGCGAAAGACGTG
This sequence comes from Bulinus truncatus, assembly GCA_021962125.1. Classification (NCBI taxonomy): domain Eukaryota; kingdom Metazoa; phylum Mollusca; class Gastropoda; family Planorbidae; genus Bulinus; species Bulinus truncatus. Next base: position 458,354 of record JAGDYQ010000076.1, read on the forward strand.
TTTAGTGTGTGTAATATTTATTTTTATACAAAACTGTTAAAATTGCTTATATTTCATATGGGTTATAAATTTATTACTTATGCATATATTTCCAGGAAAAAAGACCACATACGTGTACTAATGATACAAGTAAAGGTCATCCGTATGAAGACAGGATACATTTTACTCATGTTTTGGCCGATATCATGGAACCAACTACTTATGTCACACGCAAACTATTTTGTGCATTGTCTATTTTTTCCGCGTTTCCTGGTTTAACACCAACTTCACGACACTTACTTCAGAGGTTTAACGCCATGGATAATGTCATGCAAAAAATTGACATGAAAGTCAACTTTGCAGAAAAAATAACAAATGCCATGGATCAAAATCCCAATTACATGTCCACGTTTATTAAAACTGGGATAGTTGTCATGGCTTCATGCGGAAATTACAGAAGGCATTTAGATGAACTTATTGACAGAGCCAATGAACACATTCGTCTCAGTCAAAGTAAATTGGAGAGGAGGATTCATCAAAAAAAGCTTCGAATTTTTCTAGCACTAAAGAAAGTGGCAACATGCCTTCAAGCTTTTGTTCAATGAAACTAATTACTAATTTCATTGTATCTTTTCATTTGCCTTTTATTATATTAGAAGTTTTAGTATTAAAATATTACTATTAAGTAAAACGAATTTGTATTCTTTCAGTATTTCATTGTTTTGTTAGGGTTTTGTTAGGGTTTGTATTTCTTACAGTCTGTAATGTCTGCTATAGCAGACTGAATTAGTCGGAAATCTTGATGAAATAATTTTTTAGGAATACACTATTTTTAAAGCAAAACAAAGAGTAAAAACACACCTTTCCTGCCGCACCCCCCACACATCTTGCACTGATTTCTCGCCCACACTTCTCCGTCCGCGGTCATTTGTTCAAGATGACTGTGCTCAGTCCCAATATCCCCGCTTTCCATCTCCGTCTATCCATTTTACAGCACATGTCCATCCATCCTACAACACGTGTCCATCCATCCTACAACACATGTCCATCCATACTACAACACGTGTCCATCCATCCTACAACACGTGTCCATCCATCCTACAACACGTGTTCATCCATCCTACAACACATGTCCATCCATCCTACAACACGTGTCCATCCATCCTACAACACGTGTCCATCCATCCTGAAAGACATGTCCATCCATACTACAACACATGTCCATCCATCCTACAACACATGTCCATGAATACTACAACACATTTCAATCCATACTACAACAAATGTCCATCCATCCTACAACACGTGTCCATCCATCCTACAACACGTGTTCATCCATCCTACAACACGTGTCCATCCATCCTACAACAAATGTCCATACATTCTACAACACATGTCCATACATCATACAACACGTGTCCATCCATCCTACAATACGTGTCCATCCATCCTACAATACATGTCCATCCATCCTACAACACATGTCCATCCATACTACAACACGTGTCCATCCATCCTACAACACATGTCCATCCATCCTACAACACGTGTCCATCCATCCTACAACACATGTCCATCCATCCTACAACACATGCCCATCCATACTACAACACATGTCCATCCATCCTACAAGACATGTCCATCCTTACTACAACACATGTCCATCCATCCTACAACACATGTCCATCCATCCTACAACACATGTCCATGCATACTACAACACATGTCAATCCATACTACAACAAATGTCCATCCATCCTACAACACGTGTCCATCCATCCTACAACACGTGTCCATCCATCCTACAACACGTGTCCATCCATCCTACAACACGTGTCCATCCATCCTGCAACACATGTCCATCCATCCTACAACACGTGTCCATCCATCCTACAACACATGTCCATCCATCCTACAACACATGTCCATCCATCCTACAACACATGTCCATCCATCCTACAATACTTGTCCATCCATCCTACAACACATGTCCATCCATCCTACAACACATGTCCATCCATCCTACAACACATGTCGATCCATCCTACAACACATGTCCATCCACCCTACAACACATGTCCATCCATACTACAACACATGTCCATCCATCCTAAAACACATGTCCATCCATACTACAACACATGTCCATCCATCATACAACACATGTCCACACATCATACAACACATGTCCATCCATTCTACAACACATGTCCATCCATACTACAACACATGTCCATCCATCCTACAACACATGTCCATCCATCCTACAACACATGTCCATCCACCCTACAACATATGTCCATACATCCTACAACACATGTCCATCCATACTACAACACATGTCCATCCATCATACAACACATGTCCATCCATTCTACAAAACATGTCCATACATCTTACAACACATGTCCATCCATCCTACAACACATGTCAATCTATCCTACAACACTATGTTCCCCAGACTACCGAAAATCATACGTTTGAGAGCTCACACCCTGATTCAGTGGACGTCAGTCCTTCACGAAGAAATAGATACAAACTGTGGCGTCACTTGGTTGATGTCACCCGGACTTCCACCATGAGCAATTTTCCAGCGCTAGACAATAGAGAATTTAGTTTAAAATACTTAAGCGATAAAAACTCTATAGTCTTACTGACTGCATTTCAGAAAGTTGTATATTACTTTCATTAAACTGTGTTTGTAAACAAGATCTCCAATTTCATAAAACCACTTAACTACATGCGTCCCTTTTTTTAGTGGGTTTGCAAATAACCGATTCGAGCTGTCTAGAACTGTATTCATTTACATAAGCTCCAGACGTTCTGCATCGTGGCACCCTGTGCTACTGCTCATGGTTTTGACTATGATCGGTTACAAAACCGAGTATTCCGAGTTCTTTCTGCTAAGAAATTTAGAATTGTTAAATTTGGTGTCACCCGTGTGTTGGTATCACCCGGTGCGACCCACACCCCAACACCCAGTGGCGTAGTGAGGGGTGGGCAATGGGGCATCATGCCCCGGGCGCTACTCACAAAGGTATATATGGTATATTTGTTCAATACTTCTAATAAGTCCTATTACTTAATTCAAAGCGTTCACAATAAGTAGACATAGTCAAGAAACAGAACATAATAAAACATTGTAAAAAATTGCAATCTTCCAATGCAACACAATGACACATAAAACATAATTATTATTAGATAATTTCTGTGATTACCTCAACCTAATTTCTAGTCAACATTCTCTTACAAGTATTAAAACTAAGAATCATTTATATGTGGATTTAGGTTTATAAGGTGCTGGGCGCAGGATTTACGGTCTCCTTAAAAACAAGGGTAAATATACATATAAAGTTCCCGAAATTAAGTCCATGACAATACAATGGGCTTAGGCAGACACCTCAGAATTATTGTTTGTAACTCCACCCAGAAGTGCCCGATAAGGCCATATTAGAACCAGATTTAACTGACTTTGTGTTACGTAGGACAATAGGGGATAATTTATTCTATCACAACAGTTTGATTTTTAAAAAAAATTGTTAAAAACATAAAAAAAACAACACATTATTGATATTGTAATCACCTTGACCAACTCTTAGCTCACAAACACAGTCTAACAATTAAATACATCTTATTTATAATCCATTGCTGTTAAATCTTTTGTTAAACAAATACAAATATATGGCAATAATATAAAAAAAATATAGATAGAATTTAAATTATTATTATTATCATCGAGGAAAGACGCCGTATTTAGGGCTTAATACACACAGCTATGATCATGAAAAACAAAATTAAATTTTATCTTTCAGCCACAGGGTTATATAAAAAAGACGAATTTTTGGAATTGCAGTGCTGCTATTATTAATAAGTAGGTCATTCCAATGGTCATTTACCAATGATTAAAAATAATTGAATTTTGAAAAAAATAAAATTTTAATTCGGTTTTTAAGTTGTTTTACTTTAAGGCGTTTCAATTTAAAACAACAACAACAACAACAACAACAAACAAACAACAAACAAACAACAACAAACAAACAACAAACAAACAACAACAACAAACAAAACTGGGCGGCAATTTCTGACTCGACACGATATGTATTTCAATGATTGGTACCCCATCTCCCACCCCGCGTCACACTTCTAAACATTTGATATCATTGCGTATCACACTTTAGCATTACACCCCCCCCCCACCCCGCCCAATGGCGTAACGACCTCTCAAGAAAAAAGAAAAAAAAATGATTTAAACGAATAGCAATAAACTTCATGATGAGGTGCGAGGGGAGCTAACCCAACGCATTTCAGAAACACCAAGCCTTTGAGGGCCCCCGTAGCTTTTAAAATGTATGTACATTTTTTTACATTTTATGCAGAAGGGGGGGGTGGGGGAGAGAAGAGAGGGGGGGATCCACTATTATAGTTAGTCAGGGGTCCCCAAAATTCATGGTTGTGGACCTGAATGCCGTGTTTGGCTACCATTGGTAGTTTTGTCTTTGTGGATTCTTGTCCTTGAGGGTTCCCGTCCTTTATGGGTTTAGTCCTTGTGGTTCTTGCCCTGTGAGGGGTTGTTGTTGTGGTTCTTGTTCTATGTGGATTTTGTCTATGGCTCTTGTCCTGTTAGGGTTTAGTCCTTGGGGGTTTAGTCCTTTGGGGGTTTAGTCCTATGGGGGTTTAGTCCTTGGGGCTCTTATCTTTTTTTTTGGGGGGGGGTTGTTCCTTGGGACTCTTATCCTTTGGGGTTTTAGTCCTTGGGGCTCTTATCCTTAGGGGTGGAAACCTACTATTCTTAATCTTATGTCATTTTAACAGATTAGATAAGTGACCATGAGCACCAGAGATTAGATAGGTGAACATGAGCTCGAAACATGACATTCCTTGAGACGACATGATGTTGGTCAGGTGAAATACATTGACTATTCATACACATGAATCAACTATTGTCTAGGCCAGACACAGACAAACTAGAGCTCGCTGGCCAACTAAGATCCGTTGGACTATTTGATCAGTCTGGCGGCTTCATTTTTTTCTGGTTGTAGGAGATAATGCAAGCAATTTTGAAGGCTGCATTTAAAGATATATAATGGATCGGCTTTAAATGGCATAATATTAATATGGATTTGGCGCACAGTTTGAATAGAAAAGAATCACATGGTTTATTTCCACGTGAAATTTCTCTACTAGTGCAAAAGAAAAAAAAAACACTTGCTAAGCAAAGAAAAATAAAACCTCCTATTACCCACTACTCTGAAGCACGATGGAGAAGTGTTTTAACAATACTGAAGTCAGTAACATCCAATTTTGTAGAATTATGTGCCTAGAGTAATGAAATGGCCGTCAGCAGAAAATTCTACGTTGTTTGGCTGACATTGAAGAAGGACTGATGAAGAGTGTAATAGACATATCAGAGCTTTTTGAAATCAACAAAATGATTATCTTCAAAGTCTGACGACTCACTTGGTTCTGTCAATCAAAATGAAACTTCCACAACAACGAAGGGTTAAAATTGTATGTGTCTTTATTAGTTTAAATATATATTTGCCGTTTCAATTTTTTTAAATATTAATTTGCTGGATTCACTTGCTCTGAAATAAATTTTAAAATAATCATTTAGTCTTTGTAATGTGTTAGAATGGGGGGGGGGTTAGTATTAGAAGTTGATTTTTATTTTGATTGGGTTAGGGTACTTTTTTATGTCTTCAATGTAATCATCAGTAAAAAATAAATACACATATTCATTATTCTTTTCATGTTCATCTTTAGATGACCATTTTACATGTAGAATTCATTTGAATTCCTTTTTGTAAATAATATATTTGTTCTTATGGTTTTTGGTGGACAATAGGCAAAAAAAAAAAAACAACAAACACAAAAACCCTTATGTCTTTGAGGGTGTGGTTCCCCCCCCCCACCCACTGTGCTACCCCACCACACTCGGTGCTGGTGGTGAGAATAACCTCCACTTTATTTCTATAGATGTCCAAGTTGTGACACCGGGGTTAAAAAGAACGGTTGGACAATGACGCAATCACGTCGATCTAAGGTGAATAAGTCAAGGTGTTCTTGGTGTGATCTGTCGAACTGTGAACTTACCTGGTAAACAATTCCCTCAAATAATCTTATCAAAGTCTACCTTCAATAGTAACACCCAACTACACTGTATTCTGACAGTGTCCCCTGTCCCCAGATGGCGTTATTCATATCTAACATCTAAGAGGGGTGTAAGGACCTTCAAACAAGAATTTTAAAATCCCTTTTCATTGTATTATGTTATCTTTATCAAATGTTTCCCCAGAGTTGTGGTTTTTTATTTATAGCTGGGAATGGCTTCCAACAAATTTATTTCATGACGTCGTATTTGTCGCGTTCACAGTTTTTTTTAGTTTTAGTCCAGACAGACATGGAGATAGTTAGAAGGAGAAAGTTATGCAGAAAAATGATGAGTGTCAAGCCAAAGAAAAAACTTCTTATAGAAAATAAAACTGATGGAAATTGTACGGTAAGATTCAATTAGTTGTTCAATGAATTTTTTGTTAATATATTCGTATAGTTAAAATATGAGATGCTTTAAATAATCGGAAATTGATGAGAATTGAATCACAAACAAATTTAGTTCACAAGTATGGATATTATTGTCCCCCCCCCCATCTAACTGTTACAGGTCCGTAGCGTGCGGTGGGGGGGTTGTCTGGCCCCTCTGCTTATTTGTTATACTTAGTAAAATGTATTACCTGGCCCCCCTGCTATTACCTGGCCCCTACTGTAGAATGCCTGGCCCCTTCTGTAGAATTTTCACTCTACGGGGCTGACCTGTTATCGTTTCCGCGAACCACTTAACTCATAATTATTTATTTTCCAGCTTCTTCTTCTTCCTTTGGCTCTACAGCCCATTTTGGGCCCTGGCCTGCCCTACTACTCCTCCACTTTTCCTGATCCACAGTCTTCTTCCTCCATTTACTCACTCTTTTTTTTCAAGGTCTTTCTCAACTTTCTCTAACCATCTGCTTCTTGGTCTGGCTTTTGGCTTTTTCGCATTTGGTATTGCCTTACATATTTCTTATAGACCTCTGTTATTTTCCATTCTTTCTATGTGCCTACCCACCTCAATCTATTTATTTTAATTTCAGCTGTTATATTTGGTTCTTCGTATAGTTCATACAGCTCTGAATTGTTTCCACTTTTCCATTCGTTATTGTCGTTTACTGGCCCATATATATTCCTAAATATTAGCCTATATTCCGCAAGTTTGCTGATGGTCCATGTTTCGCTACCACATGTTACTGCTGGTCTGATCATTGTCTTGTATATGTTTTTTTTTTTGTTTTCTGGAGATCTGCCTGTTTTTCAGTATTTTATACAGTGTATGATATTTTATGTTCCCTACTTCTATTCTGTTTTTGATCTCTATCATTATATCATTTTTCTCACGTATGGTTAATCCCAGGTATTTAAAGTTTTCTACTCTTTCAAATGCTCTATCACTGATTTTGAAAGATTTTTCTTTTCCTTCTTTTTCCTTTCTTTGTAATATCTATCTACCTATCTATCTATCTATCTATCTATCTATCTATCTATCTATCTATCTATCTATCTATCTATCTATCTATCTATCTATCTATCTATCTATCTATCTATCTATCTATCTATCTATCTATCTATCTATCTATCTATCTATCTATCTATCTATCTATCTATCTATCTATCTATCTATCTATCTATCTATCTATCTATCTATCTAATTATTAATACATACATACATACATACACACACACACACACACATACACACATACACACATACACACATACACACATACACACATACACACATACACACATACACACATACACACATACACACATACAAACATACAAACATACAAACATACAAACATACATACATACAAACATACAAACATACATACATACATACATACATACATACATACATACATACATACATACATACATACATACATACATTTCTTTATCCTCTGTGAATGCTGCATCGTCTTCTATAATTGCGGTCTTGAAATTCTTCATTTTTATTGATGCTGTCGGTAGTATTAAGGTGCAATACGTGTGCTGTAAAGTGCTGATAAAGAGTCAACCTTCAAAAGCTTTGAAGTCTTTATCATAATAACAGCACCATCATGGCAGATAGTATTTTGTGATCAACAGAAAAGCTTTTCAAGACAGAGCTGATATGGTCAGCAAGGTCATGTGCAATAAGATTAAGTAATGCGACAGTTAATATACTGGCGAACGAAATACGGCGGCTAATGAGGCGCGCCGCATATTTTTCGGCGGATCTACGGCTGCGCCGGCTGAGGGGTCTAATTGTACTCCTCCTGAGTTCACCTTTATGTCAGTTTATGTTCAAGTATTAAATGATTGTTGATGTTACTTCACTGGAGTTAACTTCATAATTTGAATTGTCTGAATTATTACACCTTCTACAAGTATTATCGTTATAAGGACCCGTAACATATATTTGGCACCTCCGATGGAGTACACCCATTTGTGTGTTACACACAGTTGTGTGTTACAACCACTTGTGTGTTACACCCAGTTGTGTGTTACACCCAGTTGACACGAGCAGTAGAACAAAAATTCAGCCCCCACGATAAGTCCCTATGACATGTTTTATAAATTTTTATCTGTCAATGAGTTCATTTCAACTATGTTATAAATGGTTTTAAAAAATTGTTCAAATATTCAAAATACTTAAGACTGTCCGACGTCGCCAGCGGCAGGGCCGCTGTAACCACTAGGAACATTAGGCACTGTGCCTAGGGCCTACGGACTTTTCAAGGGCCTACGAAAGCCAAACATTAAGTGAAAAATAGTTCAGAATGCCAGTAAAATTTAATAATGTTTGTATTTTAAGTAACTATTTATAACAGTGTGAGATGAGAACATGAGCAAGTTAAGCTACAGTGCTGTAGATCTGTAATCTGTAACAGTATGTTAACTATTCGGCTCTTTGTCTTAGCAAAGTCACATATGACGTCCTCAAATTCCCCTCATTAAATACTTTTCAACTGAAAGTAATGCCAGGGAGGAAAGTCGTGTTTGTCCCATCTTTGTAGTCCGTTTGTGAGATCTCTTTAGCTATACCTTCGTACTTTTCAAATTTATCGCGTGTATCATGAAAGTTAAGAACAAAACTGTCATGCAATTTGGTGATGGTCGTTAACTCAAACCCAAGCTCCTTTAGAGCTTTGTTGACAATATACATTTTTTTGGAACAAGTCTTCCAAATCACACACTTTAACACTGTCTCAACTTCTTTATGTTGTAGTCAAACAGATTGCACACATAACAAAACACTTTACCCGTTGAAATAGAATAGAGAAGCCAGTCTCGCGTAACAATTTCACCATTTGTTAACGTTCTACCAACATTTTTTTTTGCGTGCATATCTGATCTTGTCACCAAATTGTCTACCCGTTAATGTAAAATCAGACTCCAAATTTTGTGAAGGAAGATGTTCAGCATAATAACTTCTTAGATGTGCAGTTATCACCCAATCAGCTGGATCAGTTGAATAACTTTATTCTTTGTCATGGAGCTCATGCTTCAAACGGCATCTCCTTCTGACCCTAATATACAGTCTGAGTCTGTAGGCCAATCAAACAGCAGCTTTAGGATGACTCATAGCAGAATTTGCAGATACCTTTCCATTTGTAACACTTGTTTCGGTTGGTTCACTTTCAGCACTGTCCGGCAACATCATTTCTGGTATTGCAGGATGGTTGGTGTACGTTGTGGCCGAAGAAGTAAATGAAATGTCATTATCACTAATATTATTAGTTTTACCAGTAATGCAATCCGTGTCTCTGCTCATAAATTGCAGCAACTAACCCCGAATTTTTTCAATGTTTTTTCTTTCTCCTCCTTTCTCTTCCACGCACACGATTAACGATAAACAACGAATGTGAAGCGCATGATGTAACACCGGAATTACTACGTCATCACTGGATAGAGTTTGCATAGAATAAACAATGTGGAAAGTTTATTTAGATTTCAAATGGCAAAGAAATGCGGGTGCATTCTTGAAAGGTATTAAAAATGAAGTCCTGGAGGGCCTACGACTATGAAAGTGCCTAGGGCCTACGATTACCTAAAAACGGCCATGGCCAGCGGTCTACTTCTAGAATGTTTGATGTTTTACAAGTCTATTGTTTTCTACTCACCTAGTCTTAAGTCATCTATTTGACAATTACTTGTCTTAATCCTAATGGCCAGACATCTTTTATATCACAACATCGAAAGGATAGTCTTCAGTCTCTAAGCCCTTCACTATCTCCTAAAAGTTAGTAGTTAGTGTATCTCACTCTGAAGTTGACACAAAAGTCTCTATTATAGCAGTCTCTATTATAACATTTATTATAAGTCACTATTATAACAGTCTCTATTATAACAGTCCCTATTATAACAGTCACTATTATAACAATCTATTATAACAGTCTATTAAAACAGTCACTATTATAACAGTCTCCATTATAACAGTCACTATTATAACAATCTATTATAACAATCACTATTATAACAATCTATTATAACAGTCTATTAAAACAGTCACTATTATAACAGTCACTATTATAACAATCTATTATAACAGTCTCTATTATAACAGTCACTATTATAACAATCTATTATAACAATCACTATTATAACAATCACTATTATAACAATCACTATTATAACAATCACTATTATAACAATCACTATTATAACAAACACTATTATAACAGTCTATTAAAACAGTCACTATTATAACAGTCACTATTATAACAATCTATTATAACAGTCTCTATTAAAACAGTCACTATTATAACAGTCTCTATTATAACAGTCTCTGTTATAACAATCTCTATTATAACAATCTCTATTATAACAGCTCTATTATAATATTCGCTATTATGACAGTAGCTATTATAATGCGGTCGCCATTTTGACAGTCGCTGTTCTGACAGTCGCCATTCTGGTTAGGTCGCTCATTTGAAGTCGCTGTTTTGACAGTCGCTGTTTTGACAGTCGCTGTTTTGACAGTCGCTGTTTGGACAGTCGCTATCCTGCCCGAACACCACATATGGTACATTTTACTCTAAATATTTTAATACTTCTAATAAGTCCTATTATTAAATTCAAAGCCTTCAAAACAAGCAGACACAGTCAGGAAACAGAAAATAATAAAACATAGTGAAAAATTGCAATCTTCCAATGCAACACAATGATAGATAAAACATAATTAGTATTAGATAATTTCTGTGATTACCTCAACCTAATCTCTAGTCAACATTTTCCTAGAAGTATTAAAACTTTAGTGGATTTAGTTTTATCAAAGAGCTGGGCGCAGGATATTTGGTCTCCCTAAAAACGATGGTAAATATACATATAAAGTTCCCGTCATTAAGTCCGTGAAATACGATGGACTTAGGCAGAGACCTCAGACTTATTGTTTGCAGCTCTAGCCAGAAGTGCCTAAGGCCCAATTAACACCTCATTTAATTGGTTCTGTGTTATATTAGGGGATAATTTTTTCCATCACAACAGTCGGATTTTCCCTATTTTTGAATTATGAATCACTTGTAACAAAATCATTGAAATAAATCAAATGGTCATTATCCCCTTTTAATTAAGGTAAAATTTAACAGTAAATGCAGGTTTGTTAACAATACTCTTAAATTGTATCGTCAATACCAATACTCCATGAAAAGAGCATCGCCGATACTAATACAAATATACAAGTAAAATGTATTGCCAAAATCGATACCACTACTATTGAGAACAACAAAATATTTTTAATTAAAACATATGAGTGCACGTTTTTTCAAGTTTAAAAAAAGTAAAAACAACACAATACAATGTCACTTCACAACTTGGCAGCACATATGAAAACCATAATTTCAAAATGATCATTGCTGAACCTAGAACGTAAAGGCATAAAACACGCCCACCTAATGAAAACAGGCGCTCAACTGCAGCACTAGCTGGAAGTTCAGTGTTCACTCGCATGTATAGTTCTAAATGCTTAGGTTAGCTGTTAATGACAGCATTTCTGATAAGTTATCTTCAAGATATCTGTCTACTTCAGCAGAACTGTTACCATTAATCAATTCGTCCTGGTTCTGCCACAATGCAGTACAAATAGCACAAAAAAAAAAATCTGTAGATTCAGATATCTGTACTGCTGACTGTACTGAAGCTGCACCACCCCGCCTACTAAGTTGAGTTGGAACTGCACTCAGGGCTCTGCAGACACGCTTTAATGTTTGTGAAACTACAGCCTTGTGATCCAAGTTGTCTGTCCAGTCGGTCTTAAATTTTGGATTGACCACTGCTACCTGTTTTGCATCTGGGTCAGGAAATAGAGAATCGAATAGCGTATAAATTCCATCTATAACAGCTCTGTCAAGGGGTTTACACACCGTGAGATGGTGTTTATGTTGCACAATCATTTCCTGTAGTTGACCTTTTATAACGGTTAGTGCAGGCAGCAAAGAGCGAAACCCAATATTATTTTCTCTTTGCGAAATGTCCAGTCCACGACACAATTGAGCAAATATTTTAATACTAGCTGTACCCTGCAAAACATTTGCTTAGAGTTATATCCCCTTAGACTTGATCGGTAGACTAGGTTATTTTTTGGTTTCGGGCAGATCCGATTTTTTTTTTCATGATTGTATTTTAAACTAGAATACTGTTGTATTAATTCTTTACTTTCGATTTGACGCAGCGCCAAAATCGCTATTATTATATTATATATTCTGTTATGAATATTTTCTGCTGCGGAGTCAGTCCATTGACGTCAAGTTCATTAAACAACATATCAAGTTTAACTTCTGATTCTGGATTGGATATTAAACAATGTGTTTTTGCAACAGAATAGTAATTGGCATTCTACCGAGTGTCACCGCAAATATGGAAATACGTGCCGCTTTAATTTCATCTGCAGGCCTAGATGAGCGATATTGTTTGTTCGAGAATGCTTCTAACTTTACAAATGTTTGTAATGACAAACGTTTAGTTACTTCTTGTAGTAGGTCTACTTTAGCATCACGCTTATCAACAAGATTTAACAAGTGGCATGCACATTTACGATGTGGCGGTAACTGGTAAATAACTCTTTCCTGTTCGTCATCATTATCACATGGTGGATTCAGTAAATTATCAATTTGTTCAAATTCTATATCCAAATCTTAATCATCCTGTTGCTCCTGCCTCTGATCTTCATTTAAATCCACATCGTTTACACTTTAGTTCATTATTTCATCTTTACAAAACAGCGCAATACTTATAAAAAAATTAATTCGCTGTCTGTGTCACTTATTTCAAAATCTCTGTTGATTGCTTCTTGTGTTTGGCAATTAAATCATAAGTATGTCGGCCAACTATTCTACGCACAGCCAAGCAGCAGCCTTTTCGCTCATGTGACCAAGGTTCTAACCAATGCACAGTAACACCAATAAAACTTCTTCGTCTGGACGTCCAGCAAACGGCAGTTGTACAGACAGTATTAATAGAAAAGTATAGGTATCGAATATCGAAACATATTTGTTTAAAATGTATCGGCGATACATAAATCAATACTTGATACAAAAAGGATCGGCAATACAGCAACCAATACGAAAAAAATGTATCGCCGTTAATGTATTGGCCGATTCCGATACTTTGATACCAACAACCCTGGTAAAATGTATCTCTTTGTATATTTGAATAACAATATACTAGCCGTAATTTACTAAACCTTTGCATAAATATTTACGTTACTTTAAAAAACAAAGTTGTTAAACATAAAACAAACAAAACATTATTGATATTGTAATCACCTTGACGACTTTGTACCTTACAAACACAGTCTAACAATTAAATACATCTTATTTATAACCTATTGCTGGTAAATCTTTTTTAAACAAATATAAATATTCAAATATATGACAATACTATTTTAAAAAAATGATAATAGAATTTAAATTATTATTACAATCGTCAAGAAGGTACGCCGTAGTTAGGGCTTAAACCACACTACTATCATCATGAAAAACAAAATTAAGTTTTATCTTTCATCCACAAGGTTATATAAAAAAGACGCATTTTTGGAATTACAGAGCTGCTATTATTAATAAGTAGGTCATACCAATGATCATTTATCTATGTTTAAAAATAATTGAATTTTGAAAAAAAAAATTTTGGTTCGGTTTTTATTTTTCTACTATAAAGGCATTTGTATTTAAGCCCCCCTTCCCACCCCCCCCCCCCCAATTTGTGACTTTGCATGATAGATATTTACGGTGCTTTTTTTTTTGTAAAAAATAGGTGCCGGTACTCATTGATATTTTGTCTAACTTTTAACCAGGCTTGCGGAGCCGCCATATTTTTTTTCGGCTCCGGCTCCGGCTCCCACAAATTTTGACGGCTCCGGCTCCCTATTAAGATAGTATGACACGAGACAAAAAATTGTGTAATTGCTCCACGCTAACATCCCGCTGATAAAAAGTTATGCAAATTTTGCCGCGTTCACCCCCAGAGTCAGGAACTTGAAAAATATACGCATTGTCCATTGTCGGTTTTACTAAAAACAAACCATTTCAGTGCATCCAGAAACGTATCATTATTTTCGATGGAGGTTTCACTAGTCGCCATTTTCATAAGTAATAAAAAGTTATTTCAATGATCAAATTAGCAAATAGTAAAATGATACATTATTTAAAATATTTTCAAGACTTCAGTATTTATATTTATTATTGATTAATTCGAATTGACTATTCGGACCCGGGCAGGCCCGTAGCCAGGATTATTGCATTGGGGGGGGGGGAAGAATTTTTTTTCGGCGGGGGGGGGGGAGGGGGCGTGCCGAAGAACTTATTCTGGGGTACAGCGGCGGATCTAGACAACTTTGACGGGGGGGGGGGAGGGGCAAAACTTTGACCCCGGGGGGCGGGGCGAAACTGTTTTCAGTGTTGAAAATTGGTCTTTGAACAAAAAATATTTCGATAATTTAATGATGTATTACCTAAACTTGCGATAACCGGAGGGGGGGGGACATGCCCCCCGGCCTCTCCCCATAATTCCGCCCCTGGTGGGGTAGAAGAAATGTTTTGGGGGGGGGACGAAGATGGAGGTGCGAAGCGCCGAAAGCTTGCGAACGGAGAGGAGGGGTTTTGGGAGGGGACCTCAGTGAGTCCCTTCCCCAAGAAATTTTTTGCAGTTCCATATCTGGAATGGTGCATTTTAGTACCGATTGTTTAGCTATTAATTAGAAATATATAATTTTAACTACGTTTCAATAGTGCATGCATGTTGCAGTTTTGTTAAAAATAATGTAAATAGTAAAGAGTTTTAATGGCAAAAATTTATTGAGGCTGAGCAATTTCTGATTCCTGTTATAAATATATTGACCATTTGTTCTGCTACACAATTGTTACATAATAGATACCTGATTTATATCATTATACTGTTGGTTAAACGTACAACCCGGGAAGAACGACAAAGATGCACGAATATAGCTTAGCTATTTGTGTGATATTTCTTATAAAATATTGAAAACAAAGAACAGATCTATCAACAACAAATTGACCAGTCGCAATTATTTAATTTAAAATAAAATTAATTCTGCTAAAAAGTAAATTTGCAAATTTAATAACATCACTCAGAAATCACGGAGTTTGTACTTTATTATTTTATTATACATGTGTATAAAAGTGAAGTCAGAAGTCAATATTATTTTATTAACTTATTTAAGTTGCTAGTTGTCCTCAGAAGATATCAATATATAAAACTATTACAAGGTTACGAAAAGGGCCCACCGACAGACATTTCGGATCCCTGGGCAGGGGTAAAACAGGGCCCCCGTGCTGATATTAATATTTTCAAAAGTTGATTGGCCAGCTCAGTCCGGGCCCCTAAAACAAAATTGAACAAAATGATTGATGTTTTATAGCCGTTATTATTAAAATTTTGTCAAAAAGCTCAAATCATGCACGGGGGGGAGGGGGGATTCAGGTCATGAACGGGGGGGGGGTCAGCCCTCTAGCCCCACTCTGGCTACGGGCCTGGACCCGGGTACCAATAAACTCCGATTTTTATTCGGACCCCGTTCCAATAAAGTCTGATTGTTATTCGGACCCGTGGCAAATATGCACTTAGCTTAGCTATACATAAACTTTATTATTGTTTTTTGTTTATTTTTTTTATAATTGTTTGAATTGTATGATTTAATCGTTACTCAGTGTCTAGGGTTTCACTAAGCGGACTCTGTATTATTATTTTTTCGGGTTCCGTCTAAAAAAGTTTAAATATAGCTAAGCTTAGTGCATACTTGCCACGGGTCCGAAAAACAATCGAATTTTATTGGGACCCGGGTCCGAATAGCCACAGCCTTATAAATTTATCTGCTCTGTTTCAGATATTCTGTTTATAATAGAATTGTTAAATACAGAAAGCTACCATTTTGTTTTTAGTCTATTGCAAATCGTAGGAGGCAAACAATCAAACAAATTTGTAATTTTAAAGCTAAAAAAAAAATTCTGCTGTAAAAAAAAAACATTTGGGAGCCGTGGAGCCGCCAGATTTTTCGGCTCCGGCTCCGGCTCCAGCAAAAAGTAGCGGCTCCCGGCTCCTCGGCTCCGGCTCCGCAAGCCTGCTTTTAACTACCAGTTTGCAAATTAAAAATATAATAAATTAATAATAAACGTTAAAATGCGAGAAAAGTATTATTTTTTTCCCACGCTAAAAAAGTGCCGGTACGACGTACCGGTGCGTACCGACACAAAAAAGCACTGGGTATTTAAGCCACTGATTGTTATTTCTCTTAGCCCACATCTCCCACTCCGCGTCACACTTTTTAAACATTTGATATCAGTGCGTATCACACTTCAGCATTACACTCCCCCCCCCGGCTCAATGGCGTATCGACCTCTCAAGAAAAAATAAAAAAAATATTTAAATGCATTGCAATAAACTTTATGATGAGGAGCGAGGTTAGCTACCCCAACGCGTTTCGGAAACTCAAGGCCTTTGAGGGCCCCTTAGCTTTTAAAATGTATGTATATTTTTTAATTTATATGCAGAATGCAAGGTGGGGAGGGAGGGAGGGGATATCCACTGTTATAGTTTGTCAGGGGTTCCCAAAATTCATGGATGTGGACCTAAGTCCCACCTTCGGCCACAATTGGTAATTTTGTCTTTCTGGATGAATGTCCAGTTGAGGTTTTGTCTTTGGTGGTTTGTCTTGGGGTTCTTGTCGTTTGGGGGTTTAGTCCTTGTGGTTCAAACCCAGTTAGAGTTTAGAGGTTTTCTTTGTTGTTCTAGTTCTTTGTAGGTTTTGTCTTTGAGTTTTTGTCCTGTTTTGGGTTAGTCCTTGGTGGTTTTCGTCCTTTGGGGGGGGGTAATTCTTTGGGGTTCCTGTCCTGTTGGGGTTTAGTCCAGGGGGGGTGTTGTCCTGTTAGGGTTTAGTCCATGGGGGTTCTTTAGGGTTTTAGCTCGAATACCGGCTAATTATAGCCACTCATAAACTCATTGAGAGTGTGATTCAATGTCTTATTAAGAACGATACATTGTAAAGATGAAGTTCTCTGTGAGTCTACTGATGTCCTAGCCTCATACCATACAATAGATTCAACAAACACATTAAGATAAAAAAAAGTATATATAAATAAATTGGCCCTTGAGCAGCATTAAATTTTAAAATCATCATTTAGTCTGTATAATCTATTAGAATGGGAGGGGGGGTATAGTGTTTGGAGTTAATTTCTTTTGATTGATTTAGGATACTTGTTCTATGCTAGGATACTTTTGTTGTCTTCAATGTAATCATCTGTAAAAAAAAAAAAAAATAGACCTATTCATTATTCTTTTCATGTTCATCTTCTGATGACCATTTTACTTGTTAAATTCATTCGAATTCCTTTTTGTAAATAATATATTTGTTCTAATGGTTTTTGGGGACATTAGGCAAAAAAAAAAAACAACAACAAACAATAACGTTAAAACCCTTATGTCTGCGAATTAATCAGAGGCGGGCTAAAGGTATCCACAAACCAAAGCGAAAATTTCCGCTGCGCTATTCCACACGTGAGATTTTTCTAAGCGCGAAAAACCCTCGCTACACCTAGGCGAAGAGAAAGGGGGCGTCAGCCGACCGGATATAATGATTTTTTTTTAATTTTCTTTTTTATTTTGTTTGAAGACGTCAGCTGACATTTTCTTCTTATTCTACATTTTCTACAGTTATTGTGTTTTACAAGTAAAAAAGTGAAAAAAACACTTACTTTTTGGTATAATCTGATATAATTCATGTTTCTATATATAAATGTAAGTCTTATTTGTTAATTTTAAGACATTTATATCAATTTTAACCTTGATTTTCATTTGAGTCAATGTTTCTAGGCAGCCATTTTGGATTGTTTACACTCCGCGAAACGCGGAAAAAACTCTGCAATAAGCGATGCCGCGAAATTTCTCTGCATTGCCGCGGAAATTCTCCGCGGTTTGAGCATCTCCATATAAATACATTGCCGCGAAAGAGGGGCAAATTTCGCGAGTTACCTAGATACGCGGAATTCGCTTTGGTTTGTGGATACCTTAATGGAAGGTGGAGCCAAGAAGACAATACTGGGCCCTATAAATAAAGGGAACTATTAAAAAGGATATTAAGTTCGGTTTATGAGTAAAAAGTATTGCTTTTCAGGCCACTAACAATTGGGGGCCAAAAGAACAAGTGCATTGTGCACGTGCTGTTAAATTAGCTCTAGTATGAATACGTTGTAAGCATCATATTCAATATTTTTTGTAAGGCGTTGGCCTTACTAAGTGGGAGGCGTTCCGCCCCGGGCAGAACTTTTCTGCTACCCAGGGGGAGACATATGCCGTACTTGAGAATATTTTGTCACCGTAATGGTTTCAATATATTATTTTCTTTGAAAACTTTTATATCATCAGATATGACCATAATTTTATCTAGTGTGGGAGAGGGTCATAGGTCAGTGGGAGCTTCAGTATGTTGCAAAGTTTTCCTATACTCAATGATGTCTCTGCTTTGCACAATACATACAGCTGTGTCAAGTATATTTCACTTAATAAATCTATGTTCTACATTGCACATTGTTGTGCTATACAGTGTACATTTCACATATAGAAATACATAAATATGTTCCATATAATAACAGTAGGGGAATGGGTGGCCGTGGGGTACAGAGAGCCCGACTGTCCACCAGTTAGTCCTGGGCTCGAACTTGTTGAAAACTTTTTGATTTTTTCTCATGTCCTGTTGTTAGTCCCCAAGTCCACCCAGCTTTAAATGGGTGCCTGACTTTAAATTGGGGGAGTACATTATAACTTTATAAGCCGAGGTTATTGAAACAGAAGAATTCTACACTTCATCTACCCTCGATGAGCCCTTAGGGGTTTGAGGGAACTTTACTATTTTATATAGTTACAGTCTATGTCTAAATCCGTAATGTTTTCATTAACCGATTACATGCATTCTTTAGATATTATATTAAAAGTGGGGTTTCGTCCTATGGGGGTTTTGTTATTTTTCTTGGGGTTTTTGTCCGAATACCGCGTGATACACATTCTTGAGTAATCAAAACATAAAAGAACTAATAAAAACCCAGGATAACTATAAGCCCCTAACCGTTCCTGTCAAAAATGTACAGTTTGAAAATTATTTATTCTGTGTATACTTAATAATTGAATTGGGAAAATAAAAGGGAGGGTGCGAGATTTGTCCCACCCACTGTTCTACCAGACGACACTTGCGGTGGTGGTGGTGGTGGGAATCATCTCCCCCTTATTTCTTAAGATGTAAGTTTTGACACCTGGGTTAAAATAAAAACGGTTGAACAATGATGCGATCACGTCCTTCGAAACTGAATAGGTCAAGGTGGTCTTGGTGTGATATGTCGAACTGTGGACTTAACTGGTAAACCAATCCCTCAAATAATCCCCTTCGTTGTTCTCCGCCAGTGTGTTATACGGTACTATCTTTATTCGTGGACTAACAACACATTATCTGTGAACAAAAATGACCTCCCGACAGACATTATCTTATCAAAGTCTGCCATCAATAGTAACACCCAACTACACTGTATTCTGACAGTGTCCCCAGTCACCAGATGGCGTTATTCATATCTAACATCTAAGAGAGGTGTAAGGACCTTCAAACAAGAATTTTAAAATCCCTTTTCATTGTATTATCTAATCTTTATCAAATGTTTCCCCAGAGTTGTGTATTTTTTTTTTACTTATAGCTGGGAAAGGCTTCCTAAAAAATTATTTCATGACGTCGTATTGGTCGCATTCACAGTTTTTTTAGTTTTAGTTCAGACAGACATGGAGTTAGTGAGAAGGAGAAAGTTATGCAGAAATATGATGAGTGTCAAGCCAAAGAAAAAACTTGTAGAAAACAAAACTGATGGAAAGTATACGGTAAGTGTCACTTTATTGTTCAATGAATTATATGTCAATATATTCGTATAGGTAAAACATGAGATGCTTTAAATAATTGGAAATTGATGAGAATTGAATCACAATAAATATAGTTCACAAGTATGAATATGATCCCCCCCCCCTCTACCTGTAATCGCTTCCGCGAACCACTTAACTCATAATTATTTATTTTCTTCTTCTTTTTGTTTTGGCTCTACAGCCCGTTTAGGGCCCTGGCCTGCTCCACTCTTCCCGATCCATGGTCTTCTCCCTCCACTCTCTCACTCCTATGACTTTAAGGTCTCTCTCTCCACTTTCTCTAACCATCTGCTTCTTGGTCTTTCTTTAGGCCTTTTCTCATTGGGTATTGCCTTACATATTTCTTTTGGACCTCTGTTGTTTTCCATTCTTACTATGTGCCGTACCCACCTCAATCTATTCATTTTTATTTCAGCTGTTATATTTGGTTCTTCGTATAGTTCATACAGCTCTGAATTGTTTCTACTTTTCCACTCGTTATTGTTCTTTACTGGCCCATATATTTTCCTAAATATTTTCCTTTCCCAAGTGTTTAGCCTATATTCCGCTTGTATGCTGATGGTCCATGTTTCGCTACCATATGTTACTGCTGGTCGGATCATTGTCTTGTATATCGCTTTTCTAAGTTTTCTGGAGATCTCTGTTTTTTCAGTATTTTATGCTGTGTATGATATATTCTGTTCCATACTTCTATTCAGTTTTTGATCGCTATCATTATATCATTTTTTTCACTTATGGTTGATCCCAGGTATTTAAAGTTTTCTACTCTTTCAAATGCTCTATCACTGGTTTTGAAAGATTTTTCTTTTCATTCTTTTTCATTTCTTTGTAATAGCATGTATTGAGTCTTTGATTAGTTTACTGTTAAACCTGCTTTCTGAGCTGCTATTTCTAATTCTATGTATGCTTTTGCTATATCCTTGCTTTGCTATCTATCTATCTATCTATCTATCTATCTATCTATCTATCTATCTATCTATCTATCTATCTATCTATCTATCTATCTATCTATCTATCTATCTATCTATCTATCTATCTATCTATCTATCTATCTATCTATCTATCTATCTATCTATCTATCTATCTATCTATCTATCTATCTATCTATCTATCTATCTATCTATCTATCTATCTATCTATCTATCTATCTATCTATCTATCTATCTATCTATCTATCTATCTATCTATCTATCTATCTATCTATCTATCCATCCATCCATCCATCCATCCATCCATCCATCCATCCATCCATCCATCCATCCATCCATCCATCCATCCATCCATCCATCCATCCATCCATCCATCCATCCATCCATCCATCCATCTATCTATCTATCTATCTATCTATCTATCTATCTATCTATCTATCTCTCTCTCTCTCTCTCTCTATATATATATATATATATATATATATATATATATATATATATATATATATATATAATATACACATACATATATACTAGGGCTGTACCGGATTCTAATTTTTAGATCCTGCAGGATCGGAACCGGAATCGGATTTAATATTTGAATCCTGCCGGAATCGGAACAGGAACCGGATTTTACCGAATTAAATAATAACTCTCCCGAACGAAGCAGTAATTTCTCGCCTAACATAAAAAAGATATAAGAATGAAAGATAGAATAAAAATTTTGTTTTTAAGTTCTAGATAGCAAAAAAACATTATTAACCATTTAAAAACTCCTTCCCCAATTTGAGTTAAGAAAGATAACTCTGTCAAAATAACAGGTTCTTCGTTTTAAAAAAAAATATTTTAATAAAGCTGTACCTAATTTAACTTGATTTCTATTACAATCAAACAAAGAAATGGGTAACATATCTTAGAAAGTATAATAAACATGTTTATTAATAAATGAATTCCAAAAACAAATATATACTGTGGCACCACCCGATAGCTTATTTTTCTTTAGTTTTCCATAGTGACGTCACCGAACCGTGTTATTTCATTCATACTTCCATTTTAACCATTATCTGACTATTTCCTATAAAAACGCAAATTAAAATGCATTTCAAATCTAAATCAATATCACTTAAATGTTCAATTAAAAATGTATCTTCAAGTTATTTATCTAAATTTGCGAGGAATTGTATCCAAATCGTGACAAAATCCACTAAATTAAAAAATGTGCAGAAAAATAAATTATTAAAACTGTAAACACCCGAAAATAGGTTGTCTGCTCTTTAAAAATAGTTAAACTTTGATAGCTAAATATAGTTTATAGAAAACACGGAATCAAAAGTAGCGGAAGAAAAGGTGTCGTATTACTAGACCAGGGTCGGCAACCTTTTGAGACGGAAGAGCCTAAAGTTATAATTTACAATTTTTTCAATCTTTAAAGAGCCACTAAATTTGTTGTTTCAATATTACGGTATTTGATCAGGCCGCAATTTGACATCGAAAGAGCCACAACTTGACATCGAAAGAGCCGCATGCGGCTCGCGAGCCGCAGGTTGCCGACCCCTGTACTAGACTAAATACGATTCAAATCTTCCTTTTTAATATATTTGTACTTACATATAGAACTTAAAGCGATCGACGCTATTGTAGTTTTAAAATCAAAGGAAGTTATTGTTTTTATTTAATTGTATAGCACTAAATATTTCAAAATTGTGTTGCGCTAAAAAAATGTCTTACAAATTTCAAACAACAAAGAAATCCGGCTTAAATCCGGCACATTTTAACCGGAACCGGAATCGGAACCGGATTTGTTAAAACTGCCGGAATCCGGCTTAACAGGAACCGGAATCGGATTCCGGTACAGCCCTAATATATACATACACCCATCCAACTGATTCTAAATTTTATAGTCTTGGTGAATGGAATGTTGACTTTCTTTAAATTCGGTGGTATTTATTAGAATCAGATTCTTTTCCCTATTAAGCCCAATCTATCCTAAGAGTTGCAGACAAGCAATACAAATGTGTGAGTGTAACACAATCTTTCCTCGCAGCGCCGGATATCAGTCGGTAAAAATGTTAATCTTTCAATGAATTGTGTTTGGTGAAAGAAGTGTTTAGTGTGTGTAATATTTATTTAAATACAAAACTGTTGAAATTATTTTATATTACATAAAAGTTATACATTTATTACTTATGCATGTATTTCCAGGATAAAAGACCCCATACGTGTACTAATGATACAAGTAAAGGTCATCCGTATGAAGACAGGATACATTTTACTCATGTTTTGGCCGATACCATGGAACCAGCTACTTATGTCATACACACACTATTTTATGAATTTTCTATTTTTTCCGCCTTTCCTGGTTTAGCACCAACTGCTCTACACTTACTTCAGAGATATAACGCCATGGATAATGTCATTCAAAAAATTGACATGGATGTCAACTATGCAGAAAAAATAACAAATGCCATGGATCAAAATCCCAATTAGATGTCCGCGTTTATTGAAACTGGGATAGTTAGAATAGCTTCATGCGGAAATTACAGAAATCATTTAGATGAACTTATTGACAAAGCCAATGAACACATTCGTCTCAGTCAAAGTAAATTACAGAGGAGGATTCATCAAAAAAAGCTTCGAATTTTTCTAGCTCTAAAGAAAGTGGCAACATGCCTTCAAGCTTTTGTTCAATGAAACTAACTAATAATTTCATTGTACCATTTCATTTGCCTTTTATTAGATTAGAAGTTTTAGTATTAAAATATTACTATTAAGTAAAACGAATTTGTATTCTTTCAGTATTTCATTGTTTTGTTAGCACTTGTATTTCTTACAGTCTGTAATGTCTGTTAAATCAGACTGAATTAGTCGGAAACCTTGATGAAATAATTTTTCAGGAAAACAAAACCGAGTTAACTTTCATGCACACACTATTTTTAAAACAAAACTGTAAGGACATAGACAGGCATAGACAAATAGACAGATACATTGTTAGATAGACACATAGATTGATAAATAGTTATATAGATAGACAATTAATTATTGTACCAATGTAGATGTTAGAGGGAATTCCCTGTAGTACGGTGACGCACCTAATGAATGGGTTATTGAACGGAAGTGAAAAAGGGGGAAAAGAGACGGTTGACGAGGAAAGAGATTGTTTTGGATACCTTTGTTTTGTTTAAGTTTGAAGAAGGTAGGGGAATTAGGAAGGAACGGAGGAACGGGGGAGCCAGGAAGGAGCATTCATTGTATTAACAAAACGGACAACTAGTAGGCCTATTTATCATAAATACATGAGTTAATGGTTAATGTTCATTATTGAATAACTAGTTCTTACGATTATTCAATAAAGTGATTAGGGTTAATAACTGGAAGTGTTGTGAACTTATATTAGTTGTGTGTGAATTAAAGAAAGAAAAATATTCAACGTCGCCATCCCTGACAAAAACAAAGAGTAAAAACACATTCATTAGCAACCCACCTTTCCTGCCGCACCCCCACACATTTTGCACTAATTTCTCGCCCACACTACTCCGTCCGTGGCCATTTGTTCAAGATGACTGTGCTCAGTCCCACTACCCCCTCTTTACATAACCGTCCATCCATCCTACAACACATGTCCATCCATACTACAATACATGTCCATTCATCCTACAACACATGTCCATCCATCCTACAACACATGTCCATCCATCCTACAAAATATGTCCAATCATCCTACAACACATGTCCATCCATCCTACAACACATGTCCATCCATCCTACAACACATGTCCGTCCATCCTACAACACATGTCCATCCATCCTACAACACATGTCCATCCATCCTACAACCAGTGCTCGATTTAAGAACAAACCAGTGCCGGGGATAAATGCCTATGATTTCATCCCCAGCTGGGGTATGTTAGCTAAAGCAGAGACGGGGGTGACAAGTCTCATCCACGGCGGTAAATCGAGCCCTGCCTACAAGACATGTCCATCCATCCTACAACACATAACCATCCATCCTAAAGCACATGTCTATCTATCCTACAACACTATTTTCCCCAGACTTCCAAAATCATACGTTTGAGAGCTCACACCCTGCTTTCTTGAACGCCGGTCCTTCCGGAGGAAATAGATACAAACTGTGGCGTCACTTGGTTGATGTCACCCGGACTTCCACCATGAGCAATGGCACATATTTCGAATTTTCCAGCTCTAACAATAGAGAATTTAGTTTAAAATATTTAAGCGATAAAACTATAGTATTTCAGAAAGTTGTATATTACTTACATTAAACTGAGTTTAAACAATTTCTCCAATTTCATAAAACCACTTGACTACATGCGTCCCTTTTTTTAGTGGGTTTGCAAATAACTGATTTACATAAGCTCTAGACGCTCTACATGGTGGCACCCTGTGCTACTGCTCATGGTTTTGACTATGATCGGTTATAAAACCGACAATTCCGAGTTCTTTCTGCTAAGAAATTTAGAATTGTTAAAGTTGGTGTCACCCGTGTGTTGGTATCACCTGGTGCGGCCCACACCCCAAAATCCAGTGGCGTAGTGAGGGGTGGGCAATGGGGCATCATGCCCCGGCTGCTACTCACAAAGGTATATATGGTATATTTTACGCTAAATCTTTATTATACTTCTAATAAGTCCTATTATTAAATTCAAAGCCTTCAAAACAAGCAGACATAGTCAAGAAACAGAACATAATAAAACATAGTGAAAAATTGCTATCTTCCAATGCAACACAATGATTGATAAAACATAATAATTATTATGTAATTTCTGTGATTATCTCAACCTAATCTCTAATCAACATTTTCCTAGAAGTATTAAAACTAAGAATAATTTATATTTCGATTTAGGTTTATAAGGAGCTTTAGCGCTGGATATACGGTCTCCCTATTAAAAAACAAGGGTAAATAAACATATAAAGTTCCCGTCATTAAGTCCATGATAATACAATAGACTTAGGCAGAGAGCTCAGAATTATTGTTCGTAGCTCTACCCAGAAGTGTCTGATAAGGCCATATTAGCACCTGATTTAATTGGTTCTGTGTTATGTAGGGCATTAGGAGGATAATTTACTCTATCACAACAGTCGGATTTTCCCTATTTTTAAATTATGAATCACTTGTAACAAAATTATTGAAATAAATAAATGGTCATCAATCCCATTTTATTAAGGTTAAAATTTAACAGTAAAATGAAGGTTTGTTAACAATACTCTTAAATTGTATAGTCAATACAAATACTTCATGAAAAGAGCATCGTCGATGCTAATACAAATACACAAGTAAAATGTATTACCAAATTCGATACCAATTCGATACCACTACTTTTGAGAACAACAAAATATTTTTATTTAAAATATAATGAGTGGACGTTTTTCAAGTTTTGAAAAAAGTAAAAACAATACAATACAATCTCAAAGCACAATTTAATGTTAATCACTTCACAACTTGGCAGCACGTATGAAGACCATCATTTCAAAATTATTATTGGTTAGCCTAGAACAGGGGTCGGCAACCTTTTGAGACGGAAGAGCCTAAAGTTATAATTTACGATTTTCTCAATTTTACAAGAGCCACTAAAATTGTTGTTTCAATATTATGGTATTTGATTAGGCCGCAATTTGACATCGAAAGAGTCGCAACTTGACATCAAAAGAGCCGCATGCGGCTCGCGAGTTGCAGGTTGCCGACCCCTGGCCAAGAACGTATTGGCATAAAACACGTCCACCTAATGAAAACAGGCGCTCAACTGCAGCACTAGCCGGAAGTCCAGTGTTCAATTGCAGGTATAGTTTCTTAATGCCTGGGTAGACTGTTAATAACAGCATTTCGGATGAGTTATATTAAAGATATAGGCTATGTCTACTTCAGCAGAACTGTTACCATTAAGCAATTCGTCCTGGTTCTGCCGCCGTGCAGTGAAACAATCAAAAAAATCTGTAGATTCAGATATCTGTACTGCTGACTGTGCTAAAGCTGCACCACCCTGCTGAGTAAGTTGATTTGTAACTGCACTCAGGGCACATCAGGCACGCATTAATGTTTGTGCAACTATAGCATTGTGATCCAAATTGTCTGTCCAGTTGGTCTTAAAATTTGGATTGGCCACTGTTGCTAGTTTTGCCACTTGGTCAGAAAATATAGAATCAAATAGCGCATTAATTCCACCAATAACAGCTCTGGCAAGGGGTTCACACACTGTGAGAGGGTGTTTATGTCCAACAATCATTTCCTTTTATAACGGTTAGTGTGGGAAGCAAATAGCCGAATCCAATATTTTCTTCTCCTTGCCAAATGTTCAGTCCACGACACAATGAAAAGCAAATACTTTAATGTATTCTGCTATGAATATTTTCTGCTGCGGAGTCAGTCTCTTGATGTCAAGGTCATCAAACACCATATCAAGTTATACTTCTAATTCTGGATTGGATATTAAACAATGTATTTTTGCAACAGAATCGTAAGTCAAATTCCACCAAGTGTCACCGGAAGTAATGGGATACGTGCAAATTGCCGCTTTGATTGCATCTGCACCCCTAGATGAGCGATATTGTTTGTTCTAGATAGCTCCTGCCTCCGATCTTCAATTAAATCCAAATCGTTTACACGTTAGTTAATCATTTCATCTTTACAAAACTGTACAATGCTTTTAAAAAAATTTGATCCGCTGTCTGTTACAGTGAAAGAAATGTTTTCATTTATCCAAATTTTCTGTTGATTGCTTCTAGTGTTTTGGCAATTAAATCATAAGTATGTTGGCCAACTATTCTACGCACTGACAAGCAACAGCCTTTTCGCTCAAGTGACTCAGTTTCCAACCAATGCACAGTATTGCACAGTAACACCAATAAAACTTCCTCGTCTCGACGTCCAGCACTCGGCAATTGTATAGACAGTATTAATAGAAAAGTAGTGGTATCAAGTATCGAAAAATTTTCGTTTAAAATGTATCGGCGATACATAAATCAACACAATAAGGATCAGCAATACAGCAACCAATAAAAACAAGAGTATCGCCGTTACTGTATTGGCCTATTCCGATACTTTGATACTAAGAACCCTGGTAAAATGTATCTCTTTGTATACCTGAATAACAATATACTAGCCGTAGCCTCAGCCCCGTAGCGTGAAAATTCTACAGCAGGGGCGAGGCATTCTATAGCAGGGGCCAGGCAATAGCAGGGGGGCAGGATATACATTTTACCAAGTAGAGCAAACAAGCAGAGGGGGGCCAGACAAAACGCAGGGGGGGACTGCCCCCCCCCCCCACGCTACGGGTCTGCGTAGCCTACTAAACCTTTGCATAAATATTTACGTAAATAAAATTGTTAAACATAATAAAAAAAAGTAATTGATATTGTAATCACCTTGACGACTTTGTACCTCACAAACACAGTCTAACAATTAAATACATCTTATTTATAATCTATTGCTGGTAAATCTTTTTTAAACAAATAAAAATATTCAAATATATGGCAATACTATTTTTAAAAAATGATGATACAATTAAAATCATTTTTATTATCGTAAAGGAGGTACGCCGTAGTCTGGGCTTAAACCAGAAGACGCATTTTTTGGAATTACAGAGCTGCTGTTATCAATAAGTAGGTCATACCAATTGTCATTTACAAATGATTGAAAGTATTTGAATTTTGAAAGAAAATATTTTTAGTTCGGTTTTTAAGTTGTTCTACTTTTAAGGCGTTTGGATAAAAAAAGGGCGGCAATTTGTGACTTGTAAAGCTTTTTTAACATTTAATATCACTGCGAAACACTTTTTCAGCATTACCCTTACTTCCCAATGGCGTAAAGAATTCTCAAGAAATAAGGAAAGAAAATGATTTAAAGGAATAACAATAAACTTCACAAAGAGGTGCGAGGGGGGGACTTTATAAAATGTAAGTATATTTCTTTTTTATGTAGACATGGGAGATAATATGTTATAGTTTGTCAGGAGCCCTTACCAGTGGCGCAACCAGCAAAAAATGCTGGGGGGGGGGCGGCTCACATATAGAAAAAAATGCTGGGAGGGGGGGGGGCTCACATACAGAAAAAAGACAGTTTGACAGTCTTTTTAGTAACTTTATATAGTAAAATATGTATTGATGATTTGCTCATGCCCCCCCTGCCCCCTGGTTGCGCCACTGGCCCTTACAATTCATGACTGTGGACCTGAGTGCCGCATTCGGCCACTTTGGTAATAGTCTACACCAGTGGTTCCCAAACATTTTTTTACCCATGAATCCCCCTTTTTAGGCAAAATTTTCCCACGGACCCCCAAGTTAAAAAGCTACATAAATGCATGGTATAGAAATTACAAATAATAAAAACCCCATTCTGATGAAGAAGGAATTATTGAAATTATGATTTTTGTTTAAAATAAAACATAAAAAATGAACTTATTGGATGAATTCGATAAGATGTTATGAGTGTATTTATGTTCTGCTCAATGTTTGTGAGTAGCAACCGGCAGTTCACACAAGCACTAATTTCTAGTCGGTTCCTTTTTTTTTTGTTATGCGGTTTATAGCGGCACTGAATCCATGATCTAACAAATAGTTTGGGGTCGGATGGTCGTTTGGTAAAGCAATTGACTGTCGACCTGAAGGTACCTGGTTCGATCCCCGATGATGACTAAGGACATTTTTCAGATCTTGGCTCAAGTTACCGATATATCTCCCGTGGTGCTTCCATGGCCATTGCACTATAAGCTATGGCGTGGATGAAAGTAGGGCACCATAAAAACCATCCCATTAGTGATTCATAGGACCTAATAGATTTTATCTCATCCTTACAGGGACTTCACACATACACCAAATAGTAAGACGGAAAGTCAACAACTTCTGTACAAAAACCGATAATGCAGGATATAAAATTGGGATCTGTTTTGGAGCTTTATTCAAACATTGGTTTAAATTCCTCTTTCGTGATTGTTTCAATAAGCTCCTGCTTTAGTACGGATTCGTCTGTGCTTGGAATCTGAGTTTTCCACGCGAGAAAGAGTTCAACACACAGTCGGGAATATCCAAGTGAAAAATGTCTTCAAATCTTTGGTTCAGGTCTGCACGAAGAGCCGTTAAGTGTTGACAGTAGGCAGGCCCGTAGCGAGTTTAAAGTAGGGGTGCACCAATACCCAGCAAGGGGGTACCTTCTCATTTTAGTTACTTTTTCTTTATTTTTTCCTCTTTTTCTTCTTTTTAAGCGGGGGGGGGGCACTCCACACCTTGGCTACGGGGCTGACATCAAATTCTGCGATTTCTAAAGATTCGGAGACTGAGCACATTCTCCTCTTCTTGGTTATGCAGAAAAATATGTGCACCAAAAGCAGACATTAAGCTTTTAGTTTGGCAGTGGCTTCGAAAACGACCGGGTGTGTTTCGTATTTTTTTTTTCCGAGACACGACCAGCAAACTTTGATGACGTCAGTAAACAGAATAAATGAGAACTCGTATTTACTGCAGACTTTGATGACGTCATTTGCTGTTAATAATCGGAGATATTTTTATATTTGGCTTTAATTTTTTTCGGGTCTGTCCAAGCCTAATAAATAAAGTCATTTGCTGTTAATAATCGGAGATATTTTTATAATATTTTTTAAAAATAAATACGGCTTTGAATTGTATATTTTCGTTGTCAGGATATATGTCTAAGACTAAGAGTTTTCGGGTCTGCCCAAGCCTAATAAAGTCGGACGAATAAAACAAAAAATTATGCGCTAAATTAGTATCTATCGTACCCCCCCCCCCTCCACCAGAAAGCTAACACTCGTTAATTTTATCTCCGTCAGTATTTGGTTCGATTCTCGGATATAAATGCTTCCCCATCCCCTCTATTTTCGTTTCTTAATCTTATTATTATTTAGTAAATTTTAAATATGTAGGCGTCTCTGAATTTTTTAAAGTGTGACGCAAAAATGATGGTAAGGAAAGTTATGTAATATTTAGCCTTAGGACTAGCTATACACTGCAAAGCCTTTGCAGGAAGATAAACTATTGTAAAGCCATTGCCGAACCTAGGATTTGGGGGTCTTGCATTTTGACATTCGATACCATGACATGAGATTATGTACTTAATATTTAATGTAAAAAATAATTTTGGGGTCTCCCTCAAGCTGGAGCCTGGCGGGACTTTCGATTTTGGACCCCCCCCTCCCTTAAAATTATTACGCCTCTGTGTTCAGCTTTGATACATATTTTCAAAATATTTTTTTAAGTTATGAAATAGTTAAATAAACCTAATTAGTTGTTGTTTCTTTTTTTTACAACATCCTAAAATATAAATTATTTCAATTTAAAAAAATGTCAAAGATATCTAGTTAGTTAATTTTCATTAAAACAACTAAAAGGATACATTCTGAAAAAAAAACACAATAAAAAAGTTATGTTTCTGAGAGGAATCGAACCTGGATATAGTCAGCATAAAAATGAGTAACAGACCAAACGGTTTCACCACTGTGCCAGGAGGACACACAAGCAAAGATGCAATTTTAATGTTTAAGTAGACAAAATTACTTGTTCCCGCGAAAAGAAAATAACTTTAAATCATAAGAGTTCTATCTGTTTACTGACGTCTTCAAAGTTTGCTGGTCGTGTCTCGGAAAAAAAAATACGAAACACACCCGGTCGTATTCGAAGCCACTGCGTTTTAGTTTTGATTAAATTTAATTGGTTCCTTGTAGTTTTAAATTAGTTTCGTTAAATGTTTCAAATGAATAAGTCATATAGGTTATTTTTTTAGTTATTTAAATTGCGTCGCTAATCATTGTCTTTACTTTCTAGGAATTAAACCACTGAATCAATTTAAACATGCACCTTTAGATAGCCAATGTTCTTCTGTGTGAAGTAGTAAACGAATATAGTCTTCGTCATTTTCCTAAAAATATTGAGCGAATAATCTCTCATTTAACGCATTCCTTTTATTTTGATTACTGATTTAATCACATATATTATTGTTCCATGCAAATGTTTACTACGATTTTTGCAACCAAATGATGCAAATGAATGACACAATGTACTGAAAATACTTTCGGTAAAGCTTGTTTTAAGTATACCAGAAAGCCTCGGTATCTTCCTACAATTGCCGGAGCACCGAAAGTAGCAACATAAATGATATTGTCTCGGGCATAGGTCCCCAACCCCCGATTTCTGGACCGGTACTGGTCCGTGGACCAAGTGGTACAGGGCCGTCAAAGAAACATTATATTATTTCCATGTTATTTACTGTGCTATATTTCTCCCCAGATTGTGCTACTTTTCAAAGATGAGAGGTCAACTTGGAGCTGAGCTGAGGTGGACGAATGGTCGTGTGGTAAAGCGCTTGACTGTCGACCTGAG
This sequence comes from Bulinus truncatus, assembly GCA_021962125.1. NCBI lineage: Eukaryota > Metazoa > Mollusca > Gastropoda > Planorbidae > Bulinus > Bulinus truncatus. The sequence goes on from JAGDYQ010000076.1 coordinate 491,083, forward strand.
GGGCACTGGTTCGATCTTTGGTGATAACCAATGGATATTTCAGGTCATGGCTAAAGTCCCTGATTTATTTCCCGTGGTACCCCCATGACCATTGCACTATCATCTATGATTTATAGGATCTAAGTGATTTCATCTCATCCTTACAGGGTCTTCACATACCAAGAGCTGAGAGGCAGCGAGTGGCAGTGTCGTTGTAACTTTGGTGTATTGATTACGTGTGACGTCGTGTCTCTTTTCTCCGGTACTTTCTCATGTTTAGCATTTATTGGTGTACGTGTATTGTGTGTTTTATATTTTTGGCCCTCTTTTAGTCTACATTTACTATATGAGTTTAGCAATGCTTGTTTTATTTCCGTGTTACATCTCTGTCACACGAGCTCTCAAATTTATCTCACACATTAGCGAAAATGAGTACGAAACAGATGTCATTGTAAAGTTTCTTTGGGAGAAAAGAAGGCCAAGGGAGTAGACAGAATAAGCGCTGTAAACATCTGAGAAATTTTTTAAAAGACAATACCATGAGTCCTACCTGAAATATAGATATTCAGGACAGGTAATCCCAACACGCAAACCCCACCCTGATTACTTAGTGGCAACTGGCTCTCTAATGAAGCAATGACGCTTCAAAACTGCTGCGTCACTTGAACGCCAAGCATCCTGGATTAATAGACAAGTACATGGAGTATTTTGAAAGGAAAAAAAAACGGAAATATGAAGGACCAGAAATGTATGAGGGCCACCACATCATTGAATGAGAGTGTACTGAGAGCAGCATATTTGGTGGCTAACCGTACTGCTAAGGTTAAAAAGCCATTCACTATCGGGGAAGAGTTGATTTCGCCCTTCACTGAAGACAATTGCTGTGAACTAATAGGAGAAGGTGCTGTTAAAAAATATCATATGTAGCTTTGTCTGCTAGCACTTTTACTAGGCGCATTGAAGCAACGGCCGGAGACCTTGAGACAGAATCGTTGGCGAGGATTAATACATCACCGTGATACGACACTCAGGTTGACGAATCTACAGATATTGAACACAAGACAATACTACTTGTTTCTGTGCGATATCTTTATCAGGAGGATATGATTGAGGATTTGTTATGTGCACAATCTTTGCCAACCAACACCAAAGGAGCTGCATTGTTCAAGTCACTGGATGATTTTTCTGTCGGCATATGCACAGACGGAGCTGACGTCATTACCGGAACACTGCCTGGTTTAACTGCTCGGAATAAGGAGATTGCACCTGAGAGTGGATCTACGCATTAAATCTTTCACAGAGAAATACTGGCAATTCAAAAATTGTCACCGGAATCTAACAGCCTATTGATTGATGTCGTTAATGTTATTAACCTTATAAAACCACACGTCCTTAACTCGTGCCGATTTGAGCAGCTTTGTAAGAAGATGGAAGCAGGGCACACATACCTTCTTTTGTACACAGAAATAAGATGGTTTTCCTGAGGAAAATCGCTAACCAGAGTATTTATTAATGAGAGCCATTTCAAAGACTTCTCTCATAACAGAAATCATCGCTGGCATCACATTTCAGTGACAAAATATGGTCGCAAAACTGGCTTACCTGTGTGTGTGACATATATATTTAGCAGGCTTGCGGAGCCGGGGAGCCGGGAGCCGCTACTTTTTGCTGGAGCCGGAGCCGGAGCCGAAAAATTCTGGCGGCTCTACGGCTCCCAAATGGTTTTTTTTACAGCAGAATTTTTTTTTAGCTTTAAAATTACAAATTTGTTTGATTGTTTGCCTCCTACAATTTGAAATGTCATGTTTTACGAACGCCACAACAGTAACACGCACATCACCACAAGAAATCTTTAACGGGGAATCGTTTTATGTTTGTTTTAAATCTTGTTTACCCTCCGAAATTTTTTTTAATTGCATGTTATTTTGTTATATATAAAGTTAAAACATTTTTTTTCACAGAATAATTGTATCAATCATTTAAAATAAATTTTTACTACAACGACAAATAGAACGCGTCATTTCGTGTATTATTTGACCGCGAATTTGTAATAGACTAAAAACAAAATGGTTGCTTTCTGTATTTAACAATTTTATTATAAACATAATATCTGAAATAGAGTAGATAAATATTTAAGGCTGTGGCTATTCGGACCCGGGTCCCAATAAAATCCGATTGTTATTTGGACCCGTTGGCAAATATGCACTAAGCTTAGCTATATTTAAACTTTATTAGACGGAACCCGAAAAAATAATAATACAGAGTCCGCTTAATGGAACCCTAGACACTGAGTAACGATTAAATCTTATTGGTACCCGGGTCCAGGCCCGTAGAAAGAGGGGGCTAGGAGGGTTGGGCCCCCCCGTTCATGACCTGAGCCCCCCCCCCATGTATGATTTGAGCTTTTTGACAAAATTTTAATAATAACGGCTATAAAACATCAATCCTTTTGTTCAATTTTGTTTTAGGGGCCCGGACTGAGCTGGCCAATCAACTTTTTAAAATATTTATATTAGCACCAGGGGCGGAATTAGCGGGAGGGACCGGGGGCATTTCCCTCTCTGCCCCCTTCCCCCCGGTTATCGCAAGTTTAGGTAATACATCATTAAATTATCGAAATATTTTTTGTTCAAAGACCAATTTTTAACAATGAAAACAGTTTCAACTCCCTTGGGTCAAAGTTCTCTAGATCCTCATCTGTACCCCAGGATCAGTTCATTACCCCCCCCCCCCGGGCCGAAACAATTTCTTCGCCTCTCCCCCCCCGAAAATTTCTTCACCCCTCACCCCCCCCCCCCCAATGCAATAATCCTGGCTACGGGCCTGCCCGGGTCCGAATAGTCACTTCGAATTTATAAATAATAAATATAAATACTGAAGTCTTTAAAATATTTTAAATAATGTATTATTTTACTATTGGCTAATTTGATCATTGAAATAATTTTTAGTACTTATGAAAATGGCGACTAGTGAATTCTCGATCGAAAATATTGATATGATTCTGGATGCACTGAAATGGTTTGTTTTTAGTAAAACCGACAACGCGTATATTTTTCAAGTTCCTGACTATGGAGATGAACGTGGCAAAATTTGCATAACTTTTTATCAGCGGCATGTTAGCGTGAAGCAATTACAACAATTTTTGTCTCGTGTGATACTATCTTAATAGGGAGCCGGAGCCGGAGCCGTCAAATTTGTGGGAGCCGGAGCCGGAGCCAAAAAAACCATGGCGGCTCCGCAAGCCTGATATTTAGCCTGCTCAATGGACTCAAGCTGTCTCTTTAGGGGAAATGACATTTTTTTTTCAAGTGTGTATATATAGTAGCTGGATTTAAAGCCAAACTGAAGTTGTGGGGACATGTTTCACACAATAGCGGGGATATCAGGTCAGACTTAACCCTAGGCATTCATTCTCCTAGGTGGTGCAGGACCACCTGTCTTTCTTTAAAAAGAGTGCGAGTACTACTTCCTAACCACAAACGACCAACCAGACGACTAAAGCATCTCTGTGCAAGAAGAAAATCAACTGATGGAGATTGGAAACGAATGCGGCCTTAAAACTACATTCGAGATAACTCGTCAGTGTTATGCATTAAAATTATGGCGGACTACCCTTAGATTGCCATAACACTTAAATCCCAATGACATTTCAGACATCCTATATGCAGTGGTCGATTTACCGCCGGGGATATCCCCGGCACTGAGGACTGTCATCCCCGGCTCTGTTTTAGCTAAAGTCATCCCTGCCGGGGATGACATTTATCCCCGGCTCTGTGGAATTTTTTTTTTCATCCCCAGCACTGATTTTTTTTTTAAAGTCGAGCGAGTACTGGAAATATTGAAGTTTAACTTTATGATTTTTTTACTGCGTTTCTATCTACCGAATCAATATAAATAAACGTACAGTAAGAGTTCGAAGTATTTTTTTTTTTTTTGTAATCTTTGGTTCTAATTTTATGTTTACTTTTAGTTCGTCGCTCGTAAGTCGTAAGTTATTAATCGAAAAAAAATATTTTTATATGAAAATCCAGACAAAGATTTAAAGTAAATTTTTATATTTTATAGTTTTAAATTAAGATGTCTAAAGAGCCGTCTTGCAAAAACGTTAACTTAAACAAAGTTGTCTTATACAAACAAACAACTGTATTTCAAGGAGTCAAATCTCAAAAAGATGATTTTCATACTACGTCTAAGTAATTCGTTACAGTATATCTGTAGCAATAATTTGTTATTACAAGTTTAGATTATCCGACTTTAATAAGTTTAATTTGAAATCAAAATACCTAAGTAGCTGGATGTATTGATAAAATAATGTTTTATTCTGCACGCACTAGATTTATATTTAATGGTAACACTGGAGTAAAACCACTTGCTCGTAAACAGTAAAATATACGTTTTCAAGACAGATTCACAGCTATGAGATACGTCAGATGTTATATAATTAAACCAGCACCATCAAGAGAAAATAAGCTGACACTAGGCGGATCTATAGGCATTAGTCCTAATGTGCAGCTTCAAATTAGTTTGAACCAACAGGAACTATGTTAATTAAGACACATGTTTTCCCCGTTTTTATTGATATTTTTGTTGGTTTTGTCTATGAAAATATATTAGTTACTTGTTGGTCCATGAATTGTAAATTGAAGATCCTCAAAAAGATGGTTGGCATTTCGCCGGCGCTTGGAATGCCGGGGATATCCCCGGCACTGAGAATTGACATCCCCGGCTCTGGATTAGCTTTTTTCATCCCCGCCGGGGATGACATTTATCCCCGGCTCTGCATAAAATTGTTTTCATCCCCGGCACTGGTTTTTTGTTAAATCGAGCACTGCCTATATATGTGAAGCGGGGTCTGCAGTGAGCCAACCAAAACACAACAACGGGACAAACTAGACATAAGTAACACACTTTGGGTGTCCTTCTCTCCTATTTCCCTAGATCAGTGGTCGGCAAACTTATCAGCCAAAGAGCCAAATATGAACATTACAACAATTAAAAAAATTGGGAGCCAAATCTGCTTGTTTAGTAAACTTTTATTACACTAAATTTTATTACACTAAATAAGTAGTACACCATATAAAAGTGAATGCCAATGCCGCACTTAATGAGCCAAAGAGCCACATGTGGCTCCGGTGCCGCACTTTGCCGACCACTGCCCTAGATGGAAACGTTTTGTTACCGATAAATAAGCTGAAGGTTCTCATTGATTGAGCGTTTTAATGAATAAAAGTGTTACATTATTTAATATTCAGCTTTTGGAATGAAATTAAAACAATCTAACATATATATATGCCCCCCCCCGCCCCCTGCGGGCCGCGGTGAAATTATCAGAGGGTGACCGGTCTGCGGCGAAAAAAAAGTTTGGGGACCACTGTTCTAGTGAATTTTTTCATATTATAGTGCAACTGTATTTTCTTTTGAATTAAGGAACTTTTAAATACAATAAAATAATTAAATAAAAACAATCTAAACTATAAACAATCAACGCCCCCCCATCCCTCCAGTTGGCCACGGTGAAATTATCAAACGTTGACCAGTCCGCGACGAGAAAAAGCTGGGGACCATTGGTCTAGGGTACAGCTTTTAAATCAAAGATATAAAGAAAAAACATTTAAAAAATCGTTTTAATTCACTCATAACTTTTCAGTTTATGTGACAGTTTCCAAACATTTAGCAAATAACAAATTCTTGACAAATTTTTCGTCTTTCTTCATGTAATTTTTTAAAAATAAAATATAACTTTCTGTAATTAACGTCTTTTAAAAAAAAAAAAACAACGTCCGAACTCGTTGTAAGTTTTTAATAATAAGAAGGAGGGGCGAGGCAAAAGAAACTTTTTTTCCCCATGTTCACCCTGGGTGAATTTTGATCAAGCATGATTTTTGTGTTGTTGTTTTTCTTGTTAATTTCGACACAAGTGCCTACACTGTACCCGTATCAACTAGGAATACAAATGGTTTACAATTTCAACCCAAGGGTAAATTTTCTTTATGCCAAATTTTATATCTTACTATATGTATGTGTATATACATACATATATTTATATGTATGTATATATTTATATTCCCTATATATTGTTTATTTTAGCTGTGTGGCCCAAAGAGTTCAATAAAACCAATTGCATAATTTGAGAAAAACAAAATTTGTAAATTGATTTTGATTTCCCCCCCAGATGAATGCCAGCTTAGTAGCCTTGGCTAGCAATACTGATGGAGCAAGCGACCTTTTGATTGAAGATGTTGTGAGACTGGCCTCACAGCAATTGTCTTTTTATAAAGCATACTATCATAAGGCCGAAAGCAAAAAGAGATCCCTACAAGTAACCACTGGTTTTGAATCGATCCCACTTCCTTCTACCACTTCGGTAGTACTTAACCAAGCTTCAACTTCTGGGCAAGCAGTACATCAAGCTGGAGCAGACATTGTCATTGGCAGTGACACTGGTAAACAAGGTATTTTCTTTTATATTTCGGCTTAACTGTTAATTTGAACATTTTTTTCATTTGATAAACTGATAGGCATAGTGTCCATTACCAATGATATTTTACATTGTTTTTCTTTCCGACATTTGTGACCTTGTTTTTGGGAAAAACATAGGTTAGTGGTTAGAAAGATTAGTGTAATGTGGTATAAAAGATAAATTAGAGGAGGGAGTACTCACTGTCTTATTGGATGCTGGTGTATAATATGACAGTATCTTATGTGCCTACCATTAGTGTACCCATGAAATTGGTCCAGATAAATTTGGAGTTTTCTTTTATTATTATTGTAACAGATTTGAGTAACTTAAAATTCTGTAACTTTTAATGTCTGTGATGTTGGTAGTATAATCTGTGGAGGCGTTTGGTAGCCGTGGCCAACCACTCACTTTCTCTCCAATAAATATAAAGGCTGATTCATATATACTTATTATATCAAATACATATATTTGTATAAAGTATTTATCACTCATTTCACTTTTACCATTATTTACACTTTTAGATCACATCAGGTAGTAAATTGATATCTTCAAAACTTAGCTCTAACAGCCTCAAAATTATCCTCCTCCCTAGTGGGTAACAAAAAAACACTTCCTTCTGGAAATATATAAAACTCCAGTTAGTTATTAGAAAACTGTGAATGGGACAAATCTACAAAATAACTACCATTACCCCTCCCTGCCATTTGAAAAAATGTGTAACATTTTCTTAAGAACTAATCAGTTTTAATATACATGCAATAGCTTAACTAATTTGCAATAAGTGGAAAAAATCCAACAAAAATTTTTTCAATCTATGTTACAGCAATGGAGTATCAATCACTTAATCATTCAAATTCAGACATCAAATAATCATACAATAAATCTGTTGATCAATAATAAGTGCATCATATAACAAATTCTTGATGCATTAAGTAATATGTGATTGAATATCACTTCAACAAAAATGTAATTGTGTGATTCAATGTTATCAATAGACCAAACAATGGCCAAGCATTCTCTTTCTATAACTGAGTACTTTTTTTCTGTTTCTGTGAGTTTTCTACTTAATTATAATATAGGTCTATTCAAGTTGTTATCTCTTTCCATTAAACAAAAACAAATAGCAATATTAAAATATTTTGATAGAGACTTATGAAGATCTTCATGCTGCAATTTAATCAATTCCTCTCCAGAAATATTTAGGACAGTAAATGTCTCTTTTGAGTATCTAAGCTAGGTTTTTTTTCTTGTTTAAGAGTTTGAGCTCTGGTAGTAACATTGAGTATTTGTGACAGTTTATTTTGATCTGGTACTATATGTTCTGATGCAGTTGTACTATCTACAATCTCTGATCCTATAGTGAAATGTTTATTCAACTGTTTTTTTCATTTTACTTAAGTCAGTAATATTATTCACTATTATCTTGTGTGCTTTTTTATATGACTATGTAAAGACATTGTATATATATAATTAATAGCCAAAGACATTAAAAAAAATACTAACACTTTATTAAAACATGACATGGTTGCCATGGCACGGTGGCCATATTGGATGTGTACAAAAATAAATAAATAAGGTAATTATATTGAGAAGCATCTCCTTAACACTTTCTATATTACAGTTTTTTTAAATATATCTCACTTTTTTATTTCATCATTTTCATGAAGTACCCTAATAAATAGAGAAAAATACTGAAAACGCATACATTTTACCGAAAATAAAAAAATCTATGTCAAAAAATAAAAAATTACAAACTGAAACTGTAGCTATTATATCAAGTTATTAAACTGGAAATTTTCAGAGCAATCTATGCATTAATAGAAAAGTTAAAAGAATTTTAAGATCGAAAAATCTAATTTTAAGAAAACCACAAAAATTATAGCAAAAAATCTTTAAAAACCTTAAAAAAAAAAGTCAAAAACGGCCCATAAGCATATCCAGTTATTTCATGTTGTTTTCTGCATTCCTGCTCAGCTCTTAATAAGCCCTGCTTTCTTTTCTGTTGAATTTTCTTTGCTTTTCCATCAGCAGAAGCTTTAGCATTGTCCAAACGTTTTTTCTGCCTCGACAGGCATAGTTTGTCAGTATTGACACCACTGAGAAAAATTACCTTGAAAAAAATGGGCCGAAATTGTCTTTAGCAAAAGCTCTTAATTAGCATACTCCACTTTAGCTTTGCTGTGGAAATTGGTTTTGTTACACCTGGACCAAATCATGTTATGAAGGAACTCGTTTGCATTTTGAGTCGCACCTCTTTCATATCTTTTCAGCAGGTTTAGGTCTGACAGTCTGTCATAAATTGGGAGGAGGTGCTTGTAGAGCCTGCTGTCAAAATCTAAAAATGTGTGGATCCTTTTCTGATGTCCATCAGGAAACTTATGATGGTAGATATCTCGTTTGTAGAAACATCATGAAGTCGGTCCAGGTGGACAATAATGGTGTTGCATATGGTCATCAGTGGAGTAACAATGGTGTAATGATGCCAATATAGCTTTCTTTTTCTCTTCTGCTATTCCATTGTTATGTATAGCCCTAGCATAGTAAACACAAAGTTGTTTAATCTTGTCTTGGATCAAGCTGCCTTGCTTTTTGCCTTCCAGTTTGATTCCTAAGAGTCAAAAAAAAAAAAAGTACATTAATAGCTAGAAAGCAAAGCTTGAAGAAAATGATAGCAATAAGTATTACAAGTACATTCCAACTTCATGTTTAAATTATTAATGCAAAATTAATTTCAATTACAAACCTTTTTTGGAGCAATCACTAATTTCCGAAGAGCTGTTTCTAATCGTTTGGCTACGTGATTAAGGCACTCTTCTTTTTCAACATCAACACTAGGACCATAAGGCTGAAGAGCCCTAACTTTATCATCCCCCAACATTGTGGTGTACCTAGATAAATTAATAACTTATTAAAATGAATTCATTATTTAACAGGCTATATCTATCTATAGATATATTAACGTAATGTCCTAAATGATCTTCAAATATTCAATTTTATATATACTAATTAAAGAATTGAAGAAATCAAAAGTTAAAAATGAAATATGAAAAATTACATGCTGTTGACACATTAAAATTTTTTTTTTAATTCTGCAATCACATTTATAATTTTTTTTTAAAACTCTGCAGTCACATTTAGAAATTTTGTATTTAATATTAAATTTATTTCACACCAAAATACTAAAAGAACCTTTAAGTTAGCTGTCTAACTCAAAGTCCCATCCACTACCCATAAGAATGTAACATTTACTAACATTAGTAACATAACACATAAAGGGACACACACTGATAACATATAATGGGAATAAGAAAATAAAATGAATTACTATTTACTTCTGCTGTTTATGATTCCTTGCTGTATCTCCGTTGATGATTCCTTGCTGTAGCTCCATCTTGCATGGTTCATCTGGAAAACACATTGAATGTTTCTAGTAATGTTTATTGTTGACACTGGAGTTCCTCATTACAGGCTTCAATTATGTAGGTAGCTATCTTGACCTAATTGCTTATGTTGTCCGGATAATGCTGACGTCATACGCCTTCGGTGAAGATAAAAGATGAGAAGCCAAAAGATGTTGATGAATTCTGTCTAAATGGAAGTTCTAATACTTTAAGTAGAATACATCAATAATCTGGCATACAGGTGCCAATGCACGACTTAGACCGGACAGTACGGTATGTCGCGGTCAGTTTGAGATATTACTTGCTTAATGATCTCAGTGTCGGCACTTCGTGACTTTACAATGTGGGTCACAGGATTGCCTTGAGTTGCCTGTGTTGTCGCTGAACCTGCCCATTGTCTCCGCCTCTGAATAATGGCATCTCCGTCTGTGGTTCACGTAGTTTAAGCTGTTTAGGCTGATGCCATTGTCGTGGACGTTGATTAACGTCTGTGATGTTAGTAGTGTAATCTGTAGAGGGCTTTTGGTAGAGGCGTTTGGTAGCCGTGGTCATCCACTCACTTTTTCTCCAATAAATATACTTTTTAAGTCCAAAGACTGATTCATATATTATATATTTATTATACCGAAGACAAATATATTTGTATAAAGTATTCATCACTCATTTCACTTTATTTAAACTTTTAGATCACATCAGATAGAGCTAAGTTTTGAAGATATCGATTGTCTAACAGCCTCAAAATTATTGTCCTCTTCGGTGGGTAACAAAAACACTTCAGTGTTACCACTACCACTGAAAATATGAAAAGTCCAGTTTGGGACCATTAAAAACCCAAGAAAACCCAAGGTCCTTTATTTTTGCCTTTTTGTTAATAAAAAAAAAAGATAACATAAAACAGTACTTAGTACTTAGGGTGTAATTGAATCGAGGTTTGTTGTTTTTCATCCAAAAAGTGTTTATTTATTGTTGGTTTTTGAAACTATTTAAAAAATTTTCACAGTACTAAGTAAACTTTATTTTTTTTCATTACAAACAGTCTCGATGAGATGGTACACGAAGAACCATATCTGGATGGAACTCACTGGAAATCTAGCTATACTGGGAAAGACCCAATTCAAAAAATGAAAAGTCTTCTTAAGCTTGTTTCTTTTATCTTTTCTTTAGGTAATAATAAATAAAATTACAATTGTGGAATATGATACATGTATAAATATTCTATATTTTTTAATTAGGATTCAACCGAGGAGGTAGTTGATCACGTCTCACTTCCCAAAGTTGGATTCCCTGTGAGAAAAGACAGTATGCTACATTTTTTTTCCTCATCATATTTTATTGATAGTATTGATACTGATGTTATGCTATGCGATATTAGATTTAGAGGATCAGTTTATTCATTAAGATAATTATATTTTCATAATTATGATAACTCTATACATAATTTTTGTTGGTATGTTAAAGCAAAACTGATAAATTTATAAAATTACATTTGTTAATTTTTTTTTTTTTTTTAGAACCTTCAGGTTTTGTAAAAATGACAAAGATGCATCACTTAATTTTCCCAGTCGATGGTGAGGTGGTGGAAATCAATGAAGAGCTTATCAGAGACCCTTCAATTATTACTTCACAGCCCATGAATAATGGTTAGTATTTAACTGTAAAAATATCCCTTTGTATATCTGATGATTAATATAGACATACTAGCTCTACCCTGCCAAACCTTTGCATAATTATTTGTTAATTTTATTTTTTTGTCAATTTTTTCACTGACATAGGATGGCTATTGAAAATAAAAGTAAGGCCTGGATTTAATAGTAGTGACTTTATGGACGAAGATCAGTATACATCATACATCAGAAACCAACAGCTATAATTCAGCTACAATATTGTTCAGCAGGACCAAGCTGTTTACTCTTTGATACTTCCTCCTGCAATGTATTAAATAGTTATTGTGCACATTTATTTTGTGTTCAAACCACATAATGTGTTAATATTTTTCTTTATTGCACTGTTGGCTTATGACTGTTTACTGAAATCAATGGCATACTATCAGTGCTAAACATATTCTCCATACATAATAGCTGTTTATGAATTTATTCCATTCCTTTTTAGTATTGCACTCTTTTGTCTTCAAGTTTATATTTTACCTTACCCATTCCTGTTAATACATGTATTGACTTTTGAAAAAAAAAATTATGGCTGTAGATTGTGATGGTTTTCTTAAATTTAGTATTTTTTTAAATTTAATATTTAAATTGTCTCACATTCTTTTTTCAACATGTCACTAGTTTATACATAAACTATACATATGCACAGATATCTCTTCTTAATACTTATAAAAATCTTGACAGATATTTACATTTTTTTAAATATTTTTCTTGAAATATTTTAAAGTTTATTTTTCATTTACTATGTATAGATTTGTGTGTGTGGTTATTAAGTTGACCTGAGGTTGTGAAATAGTTGCTGTCTTTATCTGTATTAGATGCTGACTCTAACCCTCTGGTGTTAAATCACTTAGTTCAGTTATTACCATATTAATTGCTGTTGTGTTTTGGCCAAAGAAATATTTTATGCAGTTTTTTTCATATTGGCATTTAATAAAAAGTGTTTCATTATTTATTTCATAAAATTTAAATATTTCCTACTGCATTGTGATAGATTTAATTTTTTTTGGTTTCAATAAAAAAATATTTCAGTATTTTTACCCAAAGTTTGATTATATGTTTAAAAAAAAACAACTTTTTATTTACAGGTATTTAAGGGAGTAAGAAGTAGCACCTGTTAGTGTGTGTGTTGGAGGGGGGGGTGTTGGAAAGAAGTAGAATATGATATGCTTATGAATGTGTTGTTAACATTTTTCGTTTTAAAATAAATAGTGTGTACGTGAAAGTTATTGACATACTCTGTTGTTTTTGTTCCACTAAAAAATTATAGCAAAAAGTTTTCCGACTACTTCTGTCTGCTTTAGCAAAACAATGAAATACTGAAAGAATACAAATTCGTTTTATTTAATACTAATTTTTTAATACTAGATTAATCTATGATTTTGTTGAAGGGACATTGAAACTCGTGTGAAATATGCAGTTTACATAGATGCAAGTTTTATATTGAGCAACAGGCTTCCAATCAAATCTCCACTGAGCCATCCACTAATTTCCAAACTTCCATAAACCATTTGATTCAGGAATTAAGAAAAAAAAATTTAGTTTTATTGTTGAAATATTTTGCAGTTGGTATTTCTTTACTTTGACTTGAAGCAAATTGTCAGCAATATATTATGTGTGTTAATAATTTTACTTCTTTTATTGTCATAGAGACCATTACACATCTCAATACTCTGGCATGTAAATACATGCAAGTGTGACTTAATTAGAATGTGGCCTAATTATACGTAGACCCAATAGATCAATAATCTTCAAACTGGGTAAATTGTGCTTAACGAGGTGACAATAAAATTCTTTGAGGGGGTTGGGAGTTTAATGAGCACTAAATAGTCATTGAATTAAAAAAAAGCGAAGAAGAAAAAAAAAGGGAGGATGGTAACAATGGCCTAAATATATTTAAGGGATATGGGTTTAAAATTTTCACTGCCATTAGGGGGTTATGGGTTAAAGGTTGATAGTATGACTGTGGGAAAAATTATGTGTTTACTAAAGTAAACTTATACTGAAAAAAAATAGAGAAATAAATCACATTTGCAGAAATAAGCTTAATATTGGATGAGCCACTAACATGTTCAATTACTACTACCACAAATGTACAACTGGGAATAATACAACCAGAAAAATTAACCAGAGTCAATTGTTTTGAATGTTGCTTCCATGAAAAGGTAATTATATTTTTTCACAAAGTAAATCAGAAAGAAACTTGTTAGATATTAATATATACAAAAAAAAACACATACACATTGAATTAACATTCACCCAGTAACCCCCAGTAAAATCTCACTTTTACACAATGATCAAATCTGATCACTGCTGGCTGAAAATAATAGCTGAATCTCTTTTTTATATGTTTACTTTTTGAAAGAAAAATGTTTTAATGCCAAAGATCTAATTTCAAACTGCAACTTGTTATCAGCTAAACATAAGGTGTAAGATTTTGGCTATGAAACATGTACATTCAGAAACAAAGAGGTGTTCTATAATTTTTTTATTTTTTTTTGTCAAAAACATTTTTAAATGAAAAAATGTAAAGCCAAATATGGCACATGTTAATTTCTAAAATTTACTACTTAGCATTAAAGTAGCTTAATCATACAATTTTTTGTAAAAAAAAAAAAAAAACAAATTTTTGTGCAGATAATTACAGAAAAAAAATGAGATTCACTTGAGAACATTGATGTGATAATATAATATGTTGGGAATAAAGGATATAATTAGATAATGAATGAAACTTAATCATATACTGGAAATTGACCAACATCTAGGTTGTACACAATTTTTTTTTTTACAGCTATAAATTAAAAATTAAGGAATGTTCTTTTGTCTAATACCAACAACAGAAATTATAATGTCAGCATAAATATACAAATACACAGTATAAAATTAATGCAAACCTAGTCCATTTCTAGAAGTCTAATGTTTTCGTTTGTGCACTATGAAATTCTTAAATTTTGTAACAGTAAAAAAAAAGAAGAAAAAAAAAAACTTAAAAAAAAAAAAAAAAGATTTTATGACATGACCAAATTATGAACATGAAAATATGTTAAATATAGAATGTCTTCCATCTCTCTACTCATCACTGAAATTATACTGGAAGCAATCTGTCCTTTAAGTACATTCACAGACAAATTGCAAAATAAATAAATGAAACTTATTGTCCACATTGCCACTCTCACTTTTTTTTTTCTTTTAACATTTCAGTGCAGTTTAATAAAAGCTCATATTTTTTTATAAAAAAAAAAATAACAAAAAACAACAACAACATTTTTTTTGCCTTTAAAATATAAAGTGTCTGCTCAAAATTGATTTGTAATTATCCATGAAATATTGCACACAAATGGTAAATTAATTATACATAATACAATTCAACAGAAAAACAACTGGGATTTAGAAAGAATAACTTTCACAACAGACTGAAAGAGAAATTCAGTATAAAAATGGCACATTATCAAGCTGGACACAGTTAAGGGATGTAAACATTTCATATGTATATGAGACTGCACAGTTTGTTAAAAAATAACTAATTGCTATAATAAAAAAAAAAAAAACTTTGCATTTTATATCACGTATGCAGTAAACCATTAATCTAAAAATCTTGAATAACATTTAGAAGAAAAAAAAACTTTGAAAAGTGGAAACAAATAAATACACTTAATGTCTGATGTGAATCTAAAAAAAACAAAATACCACTCTATATGATAGCGGTTGAAAAGAAAATGCTGCACACCGAATGTATATATTTAGAAAAAGTAATAGTCAAACCCATTTATCTTTTCACTTAATTCTCAAAAGTAAAAATAAAATATAAATATTGTACATCTGATGACAACGGGAACTGCATCTTGACTCGCTGGCTCAGTGTGAAAACAGGATATACTCTAACCTGAGGGACACTTTGGTCATCACATCCTTCAGAAGATTCTTCTGGCAACAGTTTTATAAGTCTCTTTCCTCTGATAGAACTGGAAGAGTCAGTGAACATGATTTTATAAGCCATGACGTAACCTAGATTATTCCTATCCACATAGATGGTCACGATGACAGGCAGGTCCCTCAGTGGTGATATGGAGCTAAGGTGACTGTCCTGGCACAATGACAGCTGACCATTCACACAAACAATGCTATCAGATTCTGCAGTCATTCCTACCTGAAAGATACGAAGGAATCATTTGGACAACGAGTTTGTGAGAAATTCAGAGTTTATATGAATTTTTTGGGATTACTGAACCACACATCTTAGTCATGACAAACAATTTATTTCAATTAACAGATACATGTTTTATTACAACAACTAAGTGCATGGATGAAAAAAAGGAGTTACATACATTTCTTTTGAATTGAATTGAATGGACAAGAGCAATTATACACAAGTAAAACATAAGGTAACATAAGATTTATGAACTTCTCTGAATAAATACATATATAAATGTTACCTGGTCCTTTGAGTTCAGTGGTTTTGTGGAAACTCCAACACCAAACAGATATCCAGATTTGATATCCCCAAAATGACTGGTATTTCTGGAAATGTGAACTGACCACTGGGCACTTTGCTCAACAGGATCAGCAGTGAATGTGGTAGAGCTGAATCCCTATGTTATTAATAGCCTGTTCTGCACACGAGGGGCACCACCCAACACTGCAGGAGATACAACGGAGCGAACTGAAGGTGTGATGATTGGACAGTTCATTTCGCTATCATCTGAAGAGGAAAATATGAGCTAATTAGATACATAAAAACTGCTTAGGTTTATAATACATTTCTGTAAGCATAAATATTTAAAAAAAAGGCTTACATGATGGTATCCTTAATATGAGAGCTAATAAATAAATGAAACAAATTTTAAAAAATTAAAGAGACTATTAATTAGACTAATTCATTAAATAAGGACTATTGCTAGCGATGAAGCAATGTATACTTATTATTAAGACAGGAAATAAAAAAAAAATACAAAATCAATAAATATTCTTATCGTTTTATTAATATATTTATTAATATGTTTTAAGATACAAGTACTATGACAATAAACTAAAGAGAATATAAAAACCTGATATATTTGATAACAGTGTGAGAGTTGTCGCATGAAAATTCAAGACGCAGTTTGTAATTTTGGTTTCATCATCATTTAGTTGTGTGTCTTGTAAGTCTGGCAGCTGATGAAATTCACTTCTTCTCAAAACATGAGAAAACAAAAGTAGATTAGCATATGCAAGAATACCATTACGCCATTTTACTGTTTACAAGCAAAGAATAAAAATTATTCGGATAGATACCATCCAAATGAATAATAAAATAAATTTGTATCTTGTAAAACATTAATTTGTTGTTTTTCAAGAAAACAAATCTATGATTTTTTTAATATTTTATAATATATCCTAATAAAAGTTGTAAAAGCTTATCTTATGAAATCTGTTAAGCATAAAAACTCAATGAAATACTCATTTGCATTTTAATTTAACATATCTTTTACAAAAAAAAAAAGTTCAATTAATCCATTAAGCTGTGTGAGAGTAAATACTGATTGGAAAAATAATGAAGATGGATGGAAGCAAATGTAACTAGAAGGCATTCATAATTAAATAAACTAGTAATGTAAGAATAATTTACTGTAAGATATAAACTCACTCTTTAGACAAAGTAGAAATCTGTTGAATTAACGGGTCAACTTCATCTGCTCTCAACAACAGGTCTTTATCTGAGGCTAAGTCAAGACTAAGTCTGTTTCCCTGCTCAGCTTCCTCTTCATCTAAAATCTTTTTAACTCCAACCTGCCCTGAGGACATTTTACGCTCAGAGTTTTTCTGGTCAGCAACATTTTTTCTGGTCCTGACCAAATCATCAGTTCGCTCTTCAGTGTTAGTCTTCTCTTTGCATGGTGTGAGAACGGGTAAAGAGCGTCTACAATTCTGCTTGGGTGATTTATCTTGAATGCCTTTCTGGCAAGAAAGCTGGTAATTTATTGAATCTGAAGAAGCCCTTTTTTTACCTCCTGCTCTTTCTTCACATCAGTGTTGGTGTTTCTGACCTTGTCTAGGTCTCTTGTCAACTTTTCAGCCCCATCAACACTCTGGGCTTGTGACTCACTAAAAGGGTCAAGATCTTCAGTGTCCAAGATGCAATGGTCTGTCAGGCAAATATCAGCAGGGGAGGAAAAGTGTCTCTGTGATGAGTGGCCGCCTGTGGGCGACTGGCAGCTCAGCAAATGAGATTTCTTGGTTCCCAGAAGGTCCTTGCAAGCGGCCTCCAGGCTCTGGCACTGAGTCAGAAGGGACTTAATCTGCTGGCTGCTGCTTACCAGATGTGAGGAATGTTTACTTGAGATATCCATGATATTCCTGACTGATTTCTTCCTGGCCAGCTCCAGTGTGACAGCAACATCAGCCAGGATACAGTTACACTGACTAGAAATATCACTAACAGCACACAGTTCAATACTCTAAAAAAAAAAAAAAATAAATAAAACAGGTAAAAAAAAACTTACTGTAAAGTAAAGCTGAAATTATTTTTAAGTTAACATCATAAGGTATTTTTTTATTGAAAATTTCGGCTTAATAAACCAAGATTAAAAACATAACGACTTATGCCAAAAGACAAATTGTTTTCTTAATAATATGGTAATAACAAAAATTGACCCAATTCTAAATTTTAAAAGTTTAAAGTGTGTGTATAGATTCTTACCTTTAAATACTGCAATTTTGTGTTGACAGAGTTGTCTTTTTTTAGATACAGTGCTGACAATATTATCAATGTCTACTTTTGCTTTAATTACTGCTTCCTGATATAAAAAAAAAAAGAGAGTAAACATTTGTTGTAAAGAAGGAAAAAAAAAACTAGGCTAAGAAAAAAAGTCTAATTGACATGCTTAAAATTAATTAATCTGAATTTGCATTTTTTTGATAAAACAAAACAAGTCAGAATGATACAAATTTATATCATACAAAGTGTAATCTGAAATTGTTATCAATATATATATTTTTAACTATTAAAATGTATATTATTTATAAAGAACATAATATAAAAAAATTAATTAATTTTGAGCTATTCAAACTGGCCAATATGTTTAATGCTTTGAACAATGTTGGTCCATGGTATAGAGTTATATGAATCTCTCTGATAGTTTTGTGCTTTTTCAATGATTTAATTACTTTTGGTGCCATTCTTTGAAATATTTTTACTTTATAATAAACTAAAATCTGGATCTCATCAACCACATGACTGGCATAGAAAAACACAGTAATAAATAAAAAAAAAAAACAACTAGAAATGTAATAAAACACTAGGAGTAAAACCTGCAGCTGTTTTTTGGCCGATTCGAGATCCAATATCACATGACTACAGTGCTGGCCAATTCCTTGACATACACATAAATGGCAAGCAACAACTTTACATGTGCCACAAAAAATACTGGCACTCTCACTACTGTGGTCTGGACAGTAAATTGAATTTTCAACACTTTCTTTCACCATGGGTTTCCTGAGCTTAATCAGATACATGAATAGATGACAAAATAGTGTACAAGATGTGGTATATAAATATGAGATTCACAAAAACAATTTAATATGTATGGCAGCTAATGTTATACCCTCAAAATGAATATTCAACGAAGAGAAAAAAATCTACCTTGTGTTTAAGAAGAGGACCACGCTTTGGGTGATAAATGACAAGACAGTGCTGGCAATATAAAACTGTACACTGTGGACAAAACCAGTCAGCTGGGTTTTTATCTACTCCATCACACATTCCTAGAATTCGATATTATTAATGATACCAGCATTTGATGACAAATTTTAAGTCTGTAATTACTGCTAAACTTTTTTGTTTAAATGCTACAGTAAATATTAAACTGCATCAAATTCTACTTTATCACTGAGAATACTATTA
Organism: Bulinus truncatus; assembly: GCA_021962125.1. Lineage (NCBI taxonomy): Eukaryota > Metazoa > Mollusca > Gastropoda > Planorbidae > Bulinus > Bulinus truncatus. The sequence continues at coordinate 510,466 of JAGDYQ010000076.1, forward strand.
AGGTGATAAAAAAATTTATTGCAGGTTGTAAAAGTGTACATGTACACATTAAAAAGATTACAGGAAAACTAAGTTACACTTGCCACATATATAATCTTCTGAGCTATTTTTTAACGATGTGGTATTGAAATCTTCAGCAGTACAGGTGGCTTCAAGATCTTTGTCTAAAAGTTTTCCAGCCTTGCTCATGTTGTAGCTCCGGATCTCCTGGTAACGGAAGACAATATTTTCTAGAGCAAGATTCTTGGGCAATTTGTTGACCTGATCAGCTGTCAGCTTGTGACTCTCCCTGCAGGCTGGACACTCAAGATCTATCAGGTTTTATTTATAAAAAAAAAAAAGTGGGAGATGAGATAACTTCAATGAAACTGTAAGGCAGAAATAGCTATAAATGGGTATAAATAGCTATAAATTTCAAAGTCAGCTTTATAAGAAACTAAGTAAAGGTAGATTTTAATATTTAGTAAAGAAATTAAAGGGTAGATTTTAAAGAGCCACAACAATATATGTGAAATCCAAAAAAAAAAAAAAAAAACAATATATGTGAAATCTAAGATTTATCTACTTCTGTTTCAGCTCTCAAATATACCCATTTAAAGATTTCAAAATTTACATATATTATTTTTTATTTTTTTCAACATGAAGAGAATTTTTGTAATCCAATTTCCCTTATCTTTATTTCTGTGACAAATCAATGTTTTTAAGAGAAAAATTTTAAAGATGGTACTTAACATTTTTCTCTTAGAAACATTGATTTGTCACAGAAATAAAGATAAGGGAAATTGGGTTACAAAAATTCTCTTCATGTTGAAAAAAATAAAAAATGTTAAGTACCATCTTTTCCTTGCTTTGTTCTACACTTCATGATATCATGTAAACAAGTTTTGCAAATATTGTGAGAACATGGCAGCATCAGAGGGTCAGCAAACAGCTCTAGACACACAGGACATGTTAATTCTTCTTCCATTTCTATGAAATTCACATAGAAAATTAGGAAATTAAGAAACACTAGTTTACAGGAAAATATAAAAATATACCAGAAAAAATAATATGTCACTGACTGTGTGTGTGTTATACAGGTTATTTAATTTCAGTTTTAATACTATTTTTTTTACTGATTACAGAATAGGTAGAATAATTTAAATAACCATAGAAAGTACTTTATCAGTGTTCTGTAATGGTAAGAAATAGTTTATCCATAACTTAAAATGATTTTTGGAAGTAAATTCCGCTTAATTGGGACAGATCGGGACCGAGGCTTTTTGTCCCGATTAAGCGGCTGTCCCAATTAAACATACGAATTTACTATTGGCTTCTTGGTTTTGGTTTCTTTGAGATTTGTCCCAAATAAGCGGTGTCCCAATTAAGCGGAATCCACTGTATTTTTTTTATAATACAAATTATAATGAAAGAAAAAAAACAAACATTAAAAACATTACCTTGTGACAATAGGTCATCATGAAATTTAACCATTAAACAGTTGCTGTTGAACATGCTAGACTTTATACCAATACACCAATTATTTATCTGAAATCAATAACCAAATAAATGGTTTTGTGGCAAAGAGAGGGTGGGGGTTAAAAAGTAACGAATCACTCATATACATGTCATGTATCATTTTAGTCAACATATTACTCACAATACAGACATAGGAATATAAAAATGATAATGGTATAGAATTTAACTTTTTTTTAAATATATATATTACTGCCCACAAAAAGATTGTTTAGCTACGGAAAACATGCATCTTTAATAGCCTCAATTTAGGTATTTGTTAAATGTAGGGATGTGACGGAGCTGAGGAAAATCTGCATCCGCCGGATTCGGAAAATATAAATCCATAAGATTCGAATGCGGATTTGGCAAGAGGGATGTATCTAAAATACGTTCATGACCAAATACGACGTCTAATCTATGGACAGCTGAGTAAGGGTCCAGGTGTTTAGGTTTACCTGTTTTCTTTATTTCGGGTTATCAAAAGTCTCTAGGTTTTTTAATTATAGTTACGATTACTACGGCCGTGTTTGATCTGAAAACGGTAGTTTTTCAAATTCAAATCCGATGGAAATTTTAAAAAATCTGTCGGATTTGAATTTGCTCAAAAAACTTCGAAGTTCGAATGTCGTCGGATTCGAATTTCGTCACATCCCTAGTTGAAAGTGTTCCAGGCTAGTCATTTTAATAATTACAAAACCATTGAATTGTCTATGTTTATCAAAAGCCCTTCTGTTAATTATTAAATGCAAAAAAAGTTTTCAGAAATTGTTAGGCAGCGTCATTGTTGGGTAGCCTACCTTTTCCTTAGTATGAGTAATTAACAATATAACTTTTTATGCTATTACATGAGTAAACTCTAACACATTTATTGTATAAATAAAGTTTAAAACTTTTTTCCTAAAAAAAAATTAACATTTGTTAAGAGCAGAATTTTCTCTGTATGTGCCAAATATCTTTTTTATATGTACACAAAGCAATATGAAAATATGTCACAAAATAACACTTTTTAAACTTAAACAAAGTAAGTCACAAAATAAACTTTAAAAAGTAAATTAACTGAAAATTGTTGTTCATTTGGTATACTATAGCACAAACAATACTATGATTTGGAATATTTATAGCGGTAAAGTATCAATAATATTTATCAAAATAAAAAAAATCGCTATATTGTGATATTTAAATTACCTTTGTGCACTTTCATTATCATAACAAGACAATGAACAGTTGCTGCTATCAAACTCCAAGTATCATGACATGTCATTTGTTGTTAAACACCCAGTTAAAATTATCATAGTACCAAAAATCTATTATAAAATGTGAATTTTTAATTAAAAAAAACATACGGTGTACAGTATAAGAGCCTGTAAAATGACGTTATTAAATCTCTACTCTTTTTACATCGTTAACATAGTGCTACAAAATATGTGATCAGAAATAAACAAACATAAGAAAACGGAAGTACTCTCATCATTTCCAGGTATTATCGCATTTTTACTTAGTGTCACTCAGTAAAGAAACAAATGGTGGACTTTTAAATTTAGAATGATATGGCTTATACTTTATTGTTAGTAACAATCACCGTTTTTTTTTAATAGGTAATGTTATCCTGGCTGCGGTAATTATTTCACCACTTTTAAGGCACCACTTTATTTTTGTTTTGAAACATTTTTGCAAAATTTGCTGTCGACGACAGTGTCGCGAATCGCGATTTTTAATAATTTTAATTTAATTTAATAACTGCGCTTTAGTAAATCATAAACTATAAACAGTCTGAACAGATCAGTTCTTATAATTAATTACAATCTAGGCAACCGCCTATGATATAAGCCCCCCCCCCCCTAACAAAGAACCATATGATATATATCAGTACAAATTCTAATCTGATGGTCATTAGGGCCCCTACCATACAGTACATACACAATCTATCTTGACTGCCCTAAATTACTCCTTGTTCTCATAATCTAGGGTCCCCAAAAATTTAATTTATCAGAACCTGCCCTCCTGAAAATTTTATTGGGATAAAAATGCTATGATATGATACAGAAAGTAGGGTATATATTTGTAAAAGATTTTTGGATATATCCCTTGCCACTCTTTAGTATGTAGGAATCATGTTTTAGTTTTCATATTAAGACAAAGGTGTCAGATTCAGTTAATGTAAATTTATAAAGTAGTATTAAGTTTCCATAGACCTAAAAAGCCATCGGGGCAAATGAAGTGTAGAACTCATCTGTTCACAGCATATAAAAGAATGTGTGGTTAGCACAAAGCCCAGCTGCCTTTACTTTCCTAACTTAAGTCATGTACCCATTTAAAGCTGGGTGGACTTGAGGGACTTTTAACTAACTTTTACAAGGACAGAGACAAATTCTCTTGGTTCTCACAAAGTTCAGTCTGGGGCTCTCAGGTTGATTGTTGAGTTCTCTACACTGCTCAGCCAGCCGTCCCTGTAGTTATCAGAGTTTACTGAGTAGAATTTACTTAGCTCTGAAATGTATTTGTTTTCAGTTGCTATGAAGGCTCTGAGACGTGGGCGGGGGGGGGGGGGGGCTAAGGTTGGTTGAGGCCCAAAAGAATGAATCTCCTGAAAATGGGAAAAAGGGTTTTAAAATGGGGATTTGCTAGACCCCTTCAAGTCTGAGCTGATGGCATGCTCTTGGTGCACTTGCTGTTAAATCCACCTCTGCTCAGGTGGAGGTAAATTTAGATCCACCAAAAAGAGAATTTGTAAACTGTTAGTAAAGACACCAAGATGCATAATACTAAAATATTTGGGACCCTAGCAGCAAAAAACATGTTTATATTTAGTGGTTATTTTAATTTGAAAAGAAAACATGATTATGAAAGTAACCTATCTTTTAATGAAAATGTATGGATGAAATTAGAAAAAAAAAGGAATAATAATTTATTATTTTGTTTCATTCACAGATAGTATTTCAATAAGCCCATGACAGTTAAGCTATGTACAAAAGTTGTCTGATACTTTTAGTATTTCACATAGTGAGCACATTATCATCACAGTTCAAGTATGCCAAGATTAATGGCACTAATTCTGACAGTTCAGGACTAATTTCATCGCTCGCTATAAGTAGTCAATGGAATAATAGTTTAACAAGCAGCTTTCGGCATCCTGCTTTTATCTCTGACGAGCTCTTGAAACATTCGAAAGGAGAAACTGATGATGAAAAACTACCACATCAGCATAGCTCTGATGAAAAGAAAAGCTTTGTCTCCGGCATCCAAAAATTGATCAGGAGAAATGCAAGAAGTGAGTGGGACGGGGATAAAAATAACCCCCCAATACAGACTGTACCTGTCCCATCCTCTCAGGTTTTGGGAGAAAAAACGGATGCTACTAACTCATCCAGGTATTGACTAATTTTATATTACTCATTTATGTACAAATATAGCCTGTGTATGACCTCAAAGGACCTTTCAGGTTAGCATTGATAGGGATTTTTCAGATATTACACTAACTAAAAAACCACCCTAGAAATAATTTTTACATTCTATATAATACCAAAGAAAAAACAACCCTCAAACTTAATTTGACATCTGAAAGATAAATAAAGGATAATCATTCGCAAGATATACGTTTCATTTATCAGCCTGGTCAACACAACTGAAAGTACCACCACGGTGCAGGTCAAACCATGTGATGACAAGCCAGAGTTACCCCCAAAAGGTGCAGCTGAAGAGGAGCATCATAGCAGTTTGACCATTTTTTTCATCTTGCTTGTTGTTGGTGGGTAATGTTGTGCCTTTCCTAACAGATGTAAAAAAAAAAATTAAATTGCTCTGTTAAAAGTTGTCTTTTTTTCTTTTCATTTTCTTCACATTTTTGAAATTAATAGTTTTTTTTAAAGTGAGCTGTACTTTCCATAAATAATGTAATAGCGAAAAAAAAATTCTCCCACAAATACCATTTGGGATGGGGAAAAAAAATAACTTACAATTTATTTACAAGCATTAAACTGGTCCTCACATCACAAGTTTAGCTGCTGCGAAATAAAAAAAAAAAATCATTTCTCATTTTCTTTTATTATTTCAGCCATTGCCATCCTGGTGGTTCACTTGCTGATTCAGACAAAGTTTCATTATCTACCCGACAGCATCGCCATTGTTCTTATAGGTAAGTGTTTTTTTTTTTTTTTTTTAAATCATCCTTTTTTTTTATCATTTGTATATGAGTATTAAGTCAACCCAAAGTGTGTGTCACAATCCGCTGTTGGGTAATGGAATAAAAGTTGTGTCCATAATTAGAACTTATTTTGTCTAACAGTCGTCTCATTGTAGCTCTAGCATTTCTAGCACACACAGTAAACTTTAATTATGAAGGCAGTGTAGTAAATAATGTTAGCTTTTATTTTCTTTCTTTTTTTTTTTTGTTTTTTTAAAAAGGGTTGCAAAAAAATTGAACAGTTTTTTTAAATGGGTTACAAAGCTAAAGGAAAGTTTAGGAACCCCCTGGTTTAGAACGAAGCTTAATGGGAATAATTTTCTCCTTACTATAAACTGAACATCATCTGTGAAAAAAGAAGGGGAAATGCTCTTATTAAAAGTTATGCTTTAGTAAAAAATAAAAAAAAAAGAAGTGTAGTTTTTTTATGCGTTTGATTGTTCACTCATGGACAAATTTATTTGAAAGGCAAAACTGATAAACTGTAAAAGACTCTGGTTAAATAAATTTAATTAAAACCTAAGGCACTTTATTTTTTTATACATTCATTGAGGGTAATTTCAGGACACTGCATTGTCTGTCCGAACCTTAATTTGTCATGTATTCGCCAGTAGAGTCTCTATATTTTGACCTGTTCATTCTTTTATATTGCCTGACCAGTTCTTTCTATGTGCTTTTCCAGGGTAACCTGCATTATGGCATTTTTTCTTTACTTTGGCCAGGAGTGATTCCTGAAGGCCCACCTGATCGTTAATCCTTACCTTGACAAAGGTGTTGGTTTTATGCTCCATGTATAGAATTTTTAGTAGCTTTGTCAGGGGCCTAGTCTCAAATGCCTGGACCATTCTTTCTGCCACAGCATGCGTTGTCTTTGATTCCTATGCTTTTTTTGCCAAAGCCAATAGATTTTTTCAGGTCTCGTCAAGGCAGCCTTAGCTATTGCCTTTTTATTGTGATATGCTGGTTCTGTCTTTGGCATGTATGAGATGTGAGTTTGCTGGTCATAACTCTTAGAGAAAAATTGATTGACTTTTGTTAGCTTTATCATATATGTCTGCAAAATGTATAATGATATATTTTTGATTAAATGGTTAGGCTAACATTCTATAGATTTATAGGCATATATGTTTAGTTGACTGTGCTAACTATATTCAATAAACTCAGTACCATAAAATAATAATCTGGCAAGACTCACACAACGGGTCTTTGTACTGCATAGAGCCCAGGTAACTTAAGCTGTCTACTTTCCCCAGCCTTTCTCTATTCATTGATATTTCTATTTTACTACCTAAAGTTGTGTTGATCATCTTTTTTACTTTGCTCAGTGCTCACTTCCATGTCATAGGTACTCACAAAGTTTTATGGTAAGATCTTCGCTGTTGATGCCCCTCATCAGGTCTATGTCATCAACAGAATGCAATTTACAAAGTCTCTTCCACAGTTTTTTAACTTTTATTAACAACTTTTCTAATGTCATAATGTGTCATCTATTTTGATAATAATTTGAACAGTTCTTTAAATTTCATAAAAAAATAGATTAATGCACAGTCAAGGGAAACTTGTGTTGAAAAAAAGTTTGCTTGTTTGAGCTTACACCAAACGTTTAAAATAATGACTGACAAATATTTCAAAAGAAAACTAAATATTTATTTATTCAGCTCGAAAGCCAACTAATTTGCCAGTATTTTGAATACACATTTTACATTCCTTTGTTCACAGGTGCTATCATTGGACTTATTTTGAAACTTTTCAAGTTTGGAAACTGGAAGGTAAGAAAATATTCATTAGTTAAGTAGACTCATAACAATTTACACCAACGTGGCAGAAGGGTATGCTGAATATTGCATTAGCCAGTGATCTATAACAATCATGTCCTATGCCTCTTATGCCAATAAAAAACACTCTTTTCATTACAAAAGTCCTCATTTAATCTCATTTTATTTAGAATTTCTTTTTTAACTTGGCCAGATAATTGCAAGCTGGTAGGTTGAGAATATGATGCATTTATTTGCTAATTGTCATCTGTGTTACCATTGATTTCTAATCTTTTAAAACTAAATTTGGCCCATTTTACCAGAAAGAGGAAGCTTTCCCCCCAACAATTTTCTTCATTGTACTGCTGCCGCCAATCATATTTGAAGGGGGTTACAATCTGCACAAGGTTAGTAAACTGACAGTTTTCTTTGCTTACTTTTAATAAAAACTAATTTTTGCAAGTATTCTGTACTAATATGAGTTATAACTGACTGTCGTGTATTTTTTAAACTTTTCATTTTTAATTAGAATTAAAGAATAATTTAATACTGGTTGATTGTTATATTCTTTTTATAGTAGTAGTTTTTTTTTATTTGCTTAGTACAATGTAATAACAAAAGTGCATTAGTCTCATAAAAATATTTGATGCCCTCTGAGCAATTAGTAATATAAATGATAGTTCTTTATATAGTTTTACTAACTCCCTGCAATGAATATTTTTCAGGGTAATTTTTTCCACAATATTGGATCAATACTGGTGTTTGCTGTTTTCGGAACAATCATCTCTGCTGTTGTTGTGGGTGGTGGTGTATATTTGTTAGGCCAGGTAGGATTTTTGTTTATCACGTCATCATTTTTTAACTCAGTAATAAAATGATAACACTCTTTTCATTACAAAAGTCCTCATTTATTCCTCATTTTATTTAGAATTTTTTTTTAACTTGGCCAGATAGATTAAAATTTATTTGAAACAATTAGACTAAAAGTGCTTTCTTTTGTGACATAAAACATATTTTTCTTAAAACATTTTGTAAGTTTTTTTTTTTATTGAATATATTACGGAGACTTTAATTTTTCTTTCCAGGCTGAGGTGGCTTATCAGTTGGATGTGGTGGAAAGCTTTGCCTTTGGCTCGTTGATATCAGCCGTAGATCCAGTGGCCACATTAGCCATTTTTCAGGCTCTTGATGTAGACCCTATTTTATACATGTTAGTGTTCGGGGAGTCTATGCTAAATGATGCTGTTTCAATTGTCTTAACAACGTAAGTTTTGGCATTCAATGAAAAGTACTGACTCTAATTATGTTTCCGCTCTGAAAATATATTCCATGTTATTTAAATTTACAAATTGTTAAAAATTGAAAGAAAGGACTTTTACGTCCCGGTTGTAAGCAAAATCTCTTTAGAATTTCTAGATAGTATCTATTAAACATTTGCGGAAATCAAGCTTTTTTCCCTCTTAAAAATTTTTTTATAGGTACCAATGTTTAGCACAAAGCACACAAAGCTGTTTCTTTTACTTGCCAAAACTCTTAGCTTTTTTTTAAACATTATCACAATCTAGATGTTCATGACGTAACTAATTGCGCTGATATTGAAAAATTTACTAATTGAAGGGAAAAAAATTTATGTTGACTCTACATTATGAAATGATTTTCCCAAAGTTGTCTATTGATATCTTTTTTTCATTAAAACCTATTTTTAAAGAGACCACCTTCTACATGCATTACTCATCAGTTAGAATTAAACACTGTCTGTTTATAAGGTAATGTTTTCATAAAATGTTGCTAATTAATACTTTACCGTTTGAAAAAAAACAGGACGATTTTAGAATTTGCATCTCCTTCTGCTGTGATAACCAGTGGTACAGCAGCCTTTTTTCAGGCTGTTGGACGGTTTTGTCTTATGTTTTTTGCCTCTGCTGCAATTGGTGTAGCTTTTGGTCTAGTAAGTGCTATGGTAAGTAACTTATATTTTGAAAATTCGATACAGTAGATTTACATTCTTTTTTTTTTATTTGATCTTATTAACATTTATGCTAAAGTGTGTAAGTAATCACCTTTCCTTAGTTTTTATGAAATAAAAATTAACCATCTTAATTTTACCTTTTTGGTAGTTTGCAGTGTTGCCAGATTTTAATAATTTCAACAGAAAGTACTATTTCCAATTTAAATTTTCTCGAAATTTTCAAATGATATACTTCTTCAGACAATAATACTATGATAGTCATCTCATGGAAAATAATTCAATTCATAAATATGACAATGGAATAAATTTAACCTGACATGTTTTTTTTTTAAATAAGTAATAAATATATAAAGGAATGTTGTGCCACTTGGCCATATTGGTATGCTGCTGTTTTTATCTCACCCCCTTTGATATACTATCCCATCTCTTTATATCATCATACAATAGCTATCTCAACAAAAGACAACTTTTACAGTGGCAACTACCGAACTGCAGAAACTGTAGTTTTTTTTTTCTTGCATGAGTTACCTTCCAGTTTGCTTTTCTTTTTCGTTTCCTCACTAGATTACAAAGTTTTTGAATTTGCACAAAACACCATCACTAGAAGTAGGCATGGTACTTTGTTTTTCCTATTTGCCATATGCATTAGCGGAAGGAATTCATTTATCAGGTAAAAGTAAATTCTATTCACGTGACATGTTTTCTTCCTGGTTAATATAATAAAAAAAAATTGGTAGGTAAGTCACCTATTTTATTTCTACCTGCATCTAAAACTGTAGTTAGGAAACTGTAGAAAAAATTATGTTAAGAATTTCTGCTCACTCTGAAGTTAATTGTTTTATCTGTTGATCTATTTTAACCCAGCTAGCCTCAACAAAATGATGTTTAGATAAATTAATTTATGCATGCCTAATGGTCCAATATGGTATTTTTTAATGTTAAATTGTTCCTAACAATATTAAATAGGATTTTATTCCTAAGCCTGTATCAGACAGCTAATTATCATTGTTCATTAAGAAAAAATTGTCAATTATGAATATGAATGCACAATGCCTGCTCAGACATGCTTCACTTTATGAGTGAATGGAGTATTTTTTTTTTTAAATGACTCGACATTTGTCTTTATTAATTTAGGTATTATGGCCATCCTGTTCTGCGGGATAGTCATGTCTCACTACACCCACTTGAACTTATCACCAGTCTCACAGATTACTGTACAGCAGACATTCAGATCTATCGCTTTCATCGCAGGTAAATCTTTGTCAGTGGATTTTATTTTGTTTTGCTGCTTTTTTTTTGTGTTGTATCATCGTTTGTTACCTCCCTTCTTCACTAAGATACTCATTTTTATGCCAGCACTTTCTATTTTCACTTTTGTAGTTTTCAAAATATTTTTTTATGGTAGCTTCACAGTATTATTACATGCACACTTTTTACTTCAAAGATTACAAGTCAAACAGAATATGATTTGATTTGGATACACAATACTTGTAGACTTTTAAAAACATACGGGAGTAAAAGAAAATTTAAATCATTGAACTCAGTAGCTGCCAAATTCCTTTAAGAATAAGAAAAATTCTTATCCAATCCATCTTTCTATTTTTTTATCCTCCCATACTTAAGACAGCTTTAGCTGCCCTGATAAAAAAAATTATTATAAATTGTTTTCATTACCTTACGAGTATGACACATTTTGTACAAATGTTTTTTGTAAAATTTATTCTCGTTTTTTTCCATTAATTTCCTTTATTATAATTTACGTCAGTAAGAATTTCTAAAATAATAAAAATATTTTGTTATCAATTTTTATCTTACAGAGACTTGTGTTTTTGCATATCTGGGTTTAGCCATCTTCAGCTTTAAAGTTCGTGTTCAGCCTGCCTTTACCATTTGGAGCATAGTATGTACTTAAACAAAAACATTTCTCTCTCTCTCTACTTAAGTATATTAGAACAATTTGTTGTAAAACTACATGGCTAATTACAGCATAGAAATTCTGCTACTGCATATATTCTATAAACAAATTTATTGTAACAAAACTGCGTTTTTGTTAAAACAAACATTAAATAAATATCTTCATGACCCAAAAAAAATCTGTAACTATTTATTCCTTTTGTTTTTTTTTTCAGGTGCTTATTTTGGTTGGAAGAGCTTTTAATATATTCCCTTTGTCTTTCTTAGTGAATTTCTTTCGAGAACATAAAATAAGTCAAAAAAATCAGTTCATCATGTGGTTCAGTGGTACGTGTTTGTTCTCTTAAATTATTCTCTCTGCAGACAATTTTTTTTTTTTTTAACATTTAAAAGTCAGCAGCTTTAATTTCAACAAACCAAACTATTAAACATAAAATATTATTAAGTTATTAAATTTTTAGAATTTTTATGATGAAGTTTTTTTTGTAAATAAAAAAAAAATCCTGTCAGAGCTTGTTACTGAATGATTTAACTATGATTGAATTGTTTAGGTCTCAGGGGTGCTGTTGTTACTGAATGATTTAACTATGATTGAATTGTTTAGGTCTCAGGGGTGCTGTTGTTACTGAATGATTTAACTATGATTGAATTGTTTAGGTCTCAGGGGTGCTGTTGTTACTGAATGATTTAACTATGATTGAATTGTTTAGGTCTCAGGGGTGCTGTTGTTACTGAATGATTTAACTATGATTGAATTGTTTAGGTCTCAGGGGTGCTGTGGCTTTTGCTCTTAGTTTACATATGGAGTTGGATGAAGATAAACACATTGTCATGGTGACCACCACGCTCATCTTGGTTTTGTTTACTGTTGTTTTTCTTGGGGGTTCAACCATGCCTCTATTGAAAGTGAGTATGGACAGCAACATAGTGGCTTTCATATTTCTGATGCTCCGTTGTTGTTGTTTGATAAAATTTTGGTCTTGATTCTTCCATTTTGTTGTCTCATTTACAGCTCCTTCAGAGAACAGATAAAAAGTTCAAGAAAAGAAAAAAGAGGCATGATGCTGAAGTCGCAATGAGCAAGACTAAAGAAATGGTCAGTCATGGAATATTTATTGCATAAGTGTTAGGCACTGCTTTCTCTGTAACATTTAAAGATCTCAGTGCTCCCCATTGCTTACTTAATAGTTCCATTTAGAAACTTAGAACTGTATATACTAATAAAAATAAGGTTGTTTTTTTTTAATTTTCATAACTGCCTATTTTCATATTTTCACTGCTTTCATTAGGGTGATGCCATAGACTCTGAACATTTATCCGAGATGACAGAAGAAGATGAGATTTATGTCGTTCGACCACAGCTCAAGGGTTTTCTTAAACTTGATGTCCTGTACCTCATTCCATTTTTCACCAAAAGATTTACTCAGCAGGTATGTAGAATGATGAGTGAAATTTAATTTGATGATTATATTCCAGATATGAAATATTTTTATACATTTTTTGAGAATTTCTTTCTTTTTAGTATGTATCTTTAACTTATAAATAATGAAAATAAATTATGACTGAAAAAATGCAGGATGTATTAGCAATGAAAAAACTGCAGAAGCTGCTTGTCCTTTGGGATCAAAGTGGCCTTGTGCTAAGAGATGGATGAGGTGCAATTTTTTTCCTTTGGCTTGGAACAACAAAAGAGTCACTACTAGAGTCAAGCTTTGATGTCCAAATATACTCCTTACCCCACACACATCTCTTTTAGGGTGGGGCAGTTGATCAGGATAATTGACGGTGTGTGATAGTGCGGACCAGGCCATATGGTCCCATAAATGACTCAGGTTAGATGAGTTATTTCTGGGTTTTAGTTGGAACTTTGAGTCTGAGTGAGACAGTCCATATTTGAGAGCTGTAGCATGAGACTGAGAGGTACAAGGGACAGCCATGAGTAGGTTTTTAGATACAAGTTGTCTCCATGGATGTATTTATTATGATGTGTTTTACATATAATACAATTTGTTGATGTAAACTAACGATGTAAATAATCAAGTCACCAGCAGTTATGACTACACAAGTATAAACAAACAAGGCCACAACATAGATTAGAAGAATCAAGAATTCTGTAGCCGTATTGATCCAGTGCAGAACATATTAGATAGAGTCTGTAACATTATTGGCACTTAAACTGAACTCATAACACAGATTTTCTAAAAAAAAATGTTTTTATTAACCAGGAACTGATTTTGGTTACTGACAAGAAATGCGAGATTTTCTTTAAAAGCTACCAGAATGTTTTATATAATTTAAGTCTCTTTTAAAAAAGTTGAAAACCCATCTTTAAGACCATTGCTTAGTAATTTAAAACACATCTCTGAAATGTATGTTTAATTACAGGAGATGAAAGAGGGTCGTTGTCAAGTAGATGTGCTGGCCAATCAGTGGGAGATGGAAGTTCGTGCTGCGCCATCTGAATCTGAAGAGGAAGTGGATGAATTTAAAACAGCTCTTATATCTCCGTCTGGATCCCAAAAGACAGTCATACAAAATGGAAACAGTTCTCCAAGTAGTAAATCTTAAAAAAATATATTTCTATTTTTTTTAAATGACTTGAGCCTAAAGCCTTGGGAAAACTTAATTCTTTCATTAAATTGTGATCTTTGAGTGTATTTTTTTTTTTTTGATGAATGTGCAATATTTTGTTATGACTGAGCATTTTTAGTGTTTATTAATGAAACAAAAATTCTTTTATCTTTTTTATTTTACTTTATTGGAGGATAGTTTGGTTTTGTTGTTAATAATTTCCATATATTTTATTTACAATTTTTGGTGTTTACTATTTTTTTTTTAATTCTAGTTTTTTTCATTTTTTTTCTATTTAAAAAAAAAAAGAATTTTTGAAAAACATTTCTGCTAATCCTCTCTGTTAACATTTTTACTATACATCTCTAAGACTTGTATCTGTAATCATCTCAGTACTATATTGTAGTAAACAAACATGTCTTTGATAGCAAAATCTTAGAACAATTTTTTTTTATTTAAATATTTTTCCCTTTAAAAACATTAAGTAAACTTAAGCTATTGTAACAATTTTTTTAAGCGTATACATATATAAAAAAGATGTAACAAAGATGTCAGTTATTTTATAGTTGTTTTAAAGTGTGCGCTATCCAAGGACTTTTATATATTTTATTTGAAATTTGCTTTCGATTGTAAAAACAATTTAAAATAAAGTAAACTTATGTTTAATAGCGCTGTATTTTCTTCATTGTGGACCATTGTTTAAGCTACAATAAAAGTTGTAGTCATTGCATCTGTTGCATTCTGTACATATTTTCCAAGTTCCCTAATAAAAATTAGCTGCAATCAGGCTGTTTCAAATGTATATTGAAGTATGAATTTTAACTTAATGCTGCATAATTATCACATGTCCATGTACTTTTGTACAGAGTAATCCATGATTTATATCAAGTTTGGGACTTAAATTTCATTTGATTTTTATGCTATGCACTTAGATTTTGAATCCACTTTTGGGAGGTATTTTTTTTTTTTTTTTCTGTTTATATTTTTTTTTTATTTAACCTACCTGTTTATATTTTTTTTTGTTCCTTTGTTTATATTTATTTCATGTAAATAAGTGGGGCTTGATTTTAAATGCTGGTATTAAATAACAGTTTTCTTCAATCTTTATAAAATTTTTCTGTTATGGATGTTCTCTGGGGACCAGGTGTGTCTTTTAGTATTGTGTTTTTTTTAAAAATCAGAATAGATAAGTTCGGCTCATTCTCCTCTGAGATATATTTTTAACATATAGTTACAATTTAAAAAAAAAAAAATTCTCAGTTTAGTTAATTTGTTCTTGATTTAAAAATAACATTTGTGAACCGTTCTAACAAAATACAGAACCCACATTTTACAACAAAAGCTATTTAAAAATTTTTTTTTATAGATTAAACAATTTTAGCTTTTTTTGCATATATCTACAAGCCTGGAATAATGAGCGATTAATTACAAGGGTAATTAATTTTTTTACTTTTAATTATGCCTGATGCAGAATAAAAGAGTAGTTAAATATATTTTATGTCGCTGATTACTTTGTATGTATTTTTTAATTAATATAATACAGTAATTATCCTGAAGAATAATTATCTGTTAGGTGGTAAATTTTCTGAGACTTGGTTTACCCATGAAAGCATTTTGTATATGTTCCTAATCCTAATGTTAAACTATCACACATTTTTAGTGATGTTTTTAAAACTTACATAAAATTATCATACTGTCTAATGGACACAGCTATTTTTTTTGTAAATGTCTACAAAACTATGGAATATGGTGCTTTTATATTTGTGATACATTTATATCGACTAACTGCAACATGTCCTTTAAAAATATTTGTTCAACTTGACCGCATATTCTTTCTTAAATTTTTAATTTCATGTACAGGTGGTACCTTATCATACTGCTCTTTTAACTCTATTAACATTTTTTTTAAAGAGAAATTAAGGAATTTTTTTAGCAATTTTTTTCAAATATAGAGATTTGTTTCTAAAAAAATTATTAAGTTTGGTAGTTAGGTCAATCATATACTGCCTGGTTTAAAAGTACGTAAACACTAATTTTGGTTTCTTTAACTTAAAAAATAATTTGTTTGGCTGCTAGATTTTTTTTTTATGCATCATAGCAATTATTTTAATTGTATTAAGTTGGGATGACCTGCTTGTCATTGTATAATTATTATTTTTTTTAAATGTTGGTTTTAAGATTTGTACATGATATGACTGACATCAAGGTAATAAACTCTTAGGTTTTTTTTTTTAAGTGAAAGCTTTTTTTTTTAATAGGCTATGCATATTAAATTAACTTTCCAAATTTTTTGAAATTTAATTTGAATGGAATATTTAATAAAAAAAAATAATTTTTATATTTTCTTATTGCTTCTTCTTTTTTTGTTCTATAAATATAGTTATGTTTTGTTCATAATTCGCCTTGGAGGGAGGGGGGTGTTGATAATGTCTCCTCCATTGAAAGTCGCACAATAAATAAAAAGGGAAATAATTTAACGTTTCTTGGTTGGCCCACTAGCATTCGTTGTTCCACGGACCTGTACCTGGGTTATGTAATCAACATGGTCAACTAAGAGGGGAGATGAAAGTTTCCCCTGCAGATGTAGGTAGGGGGCGGCGAAGGTGGTGGGGGGGAGGTCATTTCTAAACGGGAATAATACGTAATGTACTGATATTAAATAATGATGTTCAGATATTAAATACACGATGTACCGATATAAAATACACAGATACACGATGTGTTGATATAAAATACACAATGCACCGACATTAATTACACAATGTACCGATATTAAATACATCATATACTCCCATAGACATAGACTCCCACAACTCCCACATACTCCCATAGACTCTCAAACACTTCCACAACTCCCATATACTCTCACATACTCCCATAGACTCCCACATACTCCCATAGACTCCCACATACTCCCATAGACTCCCACATACTCCCATAGACTCTCAAACACTTCCACAACTCCCATATACTCTCACATACTCCCATAGACTCCCACAACTCCCACATACTCCCATAGACTCCCACAACTCCCATATACTCCCATAGACTCTCAAACACTTCCACAACTCCCATATATTCTCACATACTCCCATAGACTCCCACAACTCCCACATACTCCCATAGACTCCCACATACTCCCATAGACTCTCAAACACTTCCACAACTCCCATATACTCTCACATACTCCCATAGACTCCCACAACTCCCACAGACTCTCAAACACTTCCACAACTCCCATATACTCTCACATACTCCCATAGACTCTCAAACACTTCCACAACTCCCATATACTCTCACATACTCCCATAGACTCCCACATACTCCCACATACTCCCACATACTCCCACATACTCCCATAGACTCTCAAACACTTCCACAGCTTCCATATACTCTCACATATTCCCATAGACTCCCACATCTCCCATATACTCCCATTACTCTCAAACACTTACACAACTCCCATATACTCTCACATACTCCCATATACTCCCATATACTCCCATAGACTCTCAAACACTTCCACAACTCCCATATACTCTCACATACTCCCATAGACTCCCACAACTCCCACATACTCCCATATACTCCCATAGACTCTCAAACACTTCCACAACTCCCATATACTCTCACATACTCCCATAGACTCCCACAACTCCCACATACTCCCATAGACCCCCACATACTCCCATATACTCCCATAGACTCTCAAACACTTCCACAGCTCCCATATACTCTCACATACTCCCATAGACTCCCACATACTCCCATATACTCCCATAGACTCTCAAACACTTCCACAGCTCCCATATACTCTCACATACTCCTATAGACTCCCACATACTCCCAATACTCCCATAGACTCTCAAACACTTCCACAACTCCCATATACTCTCGAACACTTCCACAGCTCCCATATACTCTCACATACTCCCATATACTCTTATAGACTCTCAGACACTTCCACAGCTCCCATATACTCTCACATACTCCCATAGACTCCCACATACTCCCATAGACTCCCACATACTCCCAATACTCCCATAAACTCTCAAACACTTCCACAACTACCATATACTCTCACATACTCCCATAGACTCCCACATACTCCCATATACTCCCATAGACTCTCAAACACTTCCACAGCTCCCATATACTCTCACATACTCCCATAGACTCCCATAGACTCTCAAACACTTCCACAACTCCCATATACTCTCACATACTCCCATAGACACCCACAACTCCCACATGCTCCCATAGACTCCCACAACTCCCATATACTCCCATAGACTCCCACAACTCCCATATACTCCCATAGACTCTCAAACACTTCCACAACTCCCATATACTCCCACATACTCCCATAGACTCCCACAACTCCCACATACTCCCATAGACTCTCAAACACTTCCACAACTCCCATATACTCTCACATAATCCCATAGACTCCCACATACTCCCATAGACTCTCAAACACTTCCACAACTCCCATATACTCCCACATACTCCCAAAAACTCACACATGCTCCCACATACTCCCAAAGACTCCCACATACTCCGACACACCCCCATCCCTCCCACATACTCCCATAGACTCCCATAGACTCCCACATACTCGCATATACTCCCGCATTCTCCCATACACTCCCACAACTTCCACATACTCCCATAGACCGCCACATATTCCTACATTAACAACACAATGCACCGCTATAAACTACACATTGTACCAATATTAACTACACAGTGTACCAATATTAAATACACAATGTACCGATATAACATACACAAAGTTCCAATATAAACTACGCAATGTGCCACTATAAACTATAAAATGTACCAATATTAAATACACAATGCACCGATATTAAACCCGGAAAGCACATTAAACTCGACAAGAACGGTTCTGCATATAAACACACATACACTTTTGCGTACACACACACTTACGTACACATATACATTTATTTATCTATTGATATATTTGGTGGGCGGACGTTACCTGCAGAACTTTTATAATAAATAGTAGAGTTGCTGTTCGATTTAAAAAAATGGATCGAAATGAAAGCATAATTTAACATTTTATCGCAAATTAACGCACATTTTAATCGACGAGTGAAGGATGACCCCTTCCCCCAGCGGACAAAGCCCCAATGGATTAAACCCCTAGCGGACATAACCCCTAGCGGACATAACCCCCAGTTGACAAAACCCCTAGCGGACATAACCCCCAGTGGACTAAACTCCCCACTGGACCTATCCCATATCCCATGAGTAGAGAAAAAAAAAAAAATAAAAAAAAAAATAAAAATTAATTAAAATTAAGTTTAAGGAATTAAAATTTAAAATAAAAGAAAGGGGAGAGAAAAAAAATAATAATAAAAAAAAGAAAAAGGAGGGGGGGGGGGGGGGGGGGGTCGGGGGGGGGGGGGGCTGGTGGGGGGTTTACTCCGTGGGGGTTTTGTGACAGTTTTGTCCGCTGGGGATTTTGTCCGGAAACCTTAATTGACACAATATAATTCATGTACATTTGTTTGCTGCAATGTTAAACATGTCAGTTTAATTTATGAAAGAGTTATAATTAAGTGTAACAGATCTATTAAGCATTATCGTATAGACATAAGTCTATTGAATTAGTTATTGAGACCGTTCATTGTCATGTTTGAATCACGTTAAGTGAGGAAAGTTTTTTTATCAACAATAAAATGCCAAGCAACGTATTTTTCTCGCGTAGATTCCTAAATATAATGACGTATTTCAACCCTCTCCCCTCCATCCCTGCCATATTTTGCTACACTTCACCCCCACGTAAGTCTTGTTTACCCTACCCTCCACTTCCCATCAGAAAACAAAAATTTCCGCCATTTCTATCTTATATATGCCTTTACTTTCATAAAACAGTAAAATAACCAGAAAGTACTATATAAATCACTTATTATTAACGCTGTTACGGGTTCTTTTAATTTAATCTTTAAATGTGGCTGGTTGGATATCCCATACAGAAGTTACTTGTATATGTATAGATAGACTCAATCCCTTGTTGATGTGTAATATAAATGATGTTTAACTTAATGTAAGCTACTCGTGACTGCACTTTTAGGAAAATTACATCCATTTCAATCTCTAAATTTAATAGTTGAAAACTTCTGCCTCGATCGACTGCTCGCTCCCCCCCCCCGAATGTCGTGGGAAGGGAATAGGGGGAGGGACGTTTCCCACATCGAAGCCTGGCTCAGGGGTTTTCTCTGAGTACGGTAGGGCTTTGATCTTGGTCAGTGGCCACAGGTGCAAAGTCGCACCTTCGTCCAGCTCCCGAGCGCCAAGTAGCTTTGATCGCGCTCCGCTGACCACAGATCTAGAGGGGGTGAGGATGAGGGGGGCATAATATGGGGGTGGAGGTAGCTGTGATATGGGGGAGGGGGGATGCGATCGTAACAAACGCGTTATATTGTTTTCATGATTTTATTAGTGCAACTCAGAAATAACAGCATTTGGGTACAGTTTAATGCATTTAGGTGTTTGCGTTAAAAAATGCAATCGCCTAACAGCCCTACAGAAATCCTCTTCATTTTATATTACAAGCTCGGCTTTAGTCCGCATACCTTGGGGGTGAGGATGTGAGTGCAAACTGCGACCGGGTGGAAGGTGGGGAATAGCTACGTAGTAAGTGAACGGCCTAAACTTCAAATTGTAGTGTGAAATTCGTTTATTTATCGATGTGGCGCTACTCTAAACTTTCAGCATTTAGGAGTTGCGTTAACATTTTTTTTATCGCCCCCATGTTAGGACTATTATATCACCTACAATGACTTATTTAACTGAACAGTTGAGTTGATCAAATATTTGCACGAGTTTTCGTTGCTGTTTTGCCTAGGGCCCAACATTTAACCTTTCCTAGCACCTCCTAACGTATTTTTCGCCCGGATCCCCCAAAGATGTAGACAATCTCTGGTTACATCGGTACATAGAACTATTATACTGAAGTTAATGTATGTACATTTTAAGTCGCTTTTTTAAATGAAAAAAAAAGAAATATAATAATAAAACATTTCAATGAAATCAGTACTGAGATATAACACTGTGAATGACATTATTCATTATTATGCAGCCCCCTAGCCCCCCTCCCTGGCTACGGCCTTGACGTACTATATATATACTGTTGCGAACTTCCAGAATCTCTCTCTAGTTAGGCACTAAAGGACACGTGGGTTCGTTAGTTGAATATCAGATTTATTCACAGTCTACAATGTACAGGTTATAATGTCCAGGCTAAAACAAAACAACAAAAGCCCATTGTGCGTACAATCCAGTTGAAACGAGTCTGCGTGTTATCGCTGGCGATGTGCTGATAACAAACTCGCTGCATCAACAGACCTGAGGTTCTCCACTTCCTCTCCGTCCTTTTCATCGGATCTCCAGTTCGATCTGTTCTCTCGTTGTCCGTCGTTCGTCCGTCTTATGAATCACAGCACAGTTCCAATTATAGGTAGTCCCACCCACGCTAAATCTATCGTTTTCCCGCCAAATTGGAGGGTGAAGGTCATTGCGTGGGTTGCAGTGCAAATAACACTATTTCATCACTTGTACTAAGGCCGGGGAGGGGGGTGAACAACCGAATTAACAATGTGTAGGCGTACAAAAGTCGCGATTGCATCATTCATCTCGGGGCAGGGATGCGATCGGGGGGGGGGGTGAAGCAGAGTTATAACACTGCCCCCCTCTTAAGTCAACAAGTTAACAGACAATTCATGGATGTGATATTATACAGGGTGCTGAGTAGCTTTGAGAATTTAGATCCCATCAACCGAAGTACAGTTTTCTTATTCAGCAGGTAATCAGAAGAATTAGACTTGACAATCACAGTCTTCACATTGTGTGGGAAACCGAACCCGCTTACGCTCTCAGTGTGACAGTAAAGGTCAGCTAAGAGCATGTCTTGCGTCAGATAGAACACGATGACGTTCAGGTCGGTGCGGGTGGGGATGTTTATGACCGTCCACGTGTCGAGCTGTGTATTCTGCATGCGTTTCTTCTCTCATGAACACACATTTAGCCGCCTGATCTCCTTGCAGTATTTAGCATCTGGTATGCTGAACGTCCCATTGATGTGACACAAGATAATCAGGCAATGGTTGGCGTAAACAAACATGACGATGGCGAAACACATTATGTGACAGAAACGAAGTATTTTGACTTTGATTACTCTCTCTGAGAGACTTCTGTTCATTACTACTGACGATTTATCTGGTTCTGAACTGAACAGTGTCACAGTTCCATTTACACAGCATATCACGTAGGTGAAAAACACGAAGTAGCAGTAAAGCAGTGTTTTGAGTTTGACAGAGATAGGATGAATGTACAATGTACTGACTAGATTAAAGTCATTGGCCAGATTCGTCTCTGTCTTGCACCGATCTGCTCTGCTCCGATATGCTCTGCTCATCTCTGCACTCTTCTGTACTTTTCGTCTCTGCTTCTCAGGTGGCTCATCTTGGGTCACCAACGTCTCAGGTGGCTCATCTCGGGTCACCAACGTCTCAGGAGGCTAATCTCGTGTCACCAACGTCTCATGTGGCTCATCTCGGGTCAACAACGTCTCAGGTGGCTCATCTCGGGTCAACAACGTCTCAGGTGGCTCATCTCGGGTCAACAACGTCTCAGGTGGCTCATCTCGGGTCACCAACGTCTCAGGGGGCTCATCTCGGGTCACCAACGTCTCAGGAGGCTCATCTCGTGTCACCAACGTCTCAAGGGGCTCATCTCGGGTCAACAACGTCTCAGGTGGCTCATCTCGGGTCACCAACGTCTCAGGTGGCTCATCTCGGGTCACCAACGTCTCAGGGGGCTCATCTCGGGTCACCAACGTCTCAGGTGGCTCATCTCGGGTCAACAACGTCTCAGGTGGCTCATCTCGGGTCAACAACGTCTCAGGGGGCTCATCTCGTGTCACCAACGTCTCAGGTGGCTCATCTCGGGTCACCAACGTCTCAGGTGGCTCATCTCGGGTCACCAACGTCTCAGGTGGCTCATCTCGGGTCACCAACGTCTCAGGGGGTCATCTCGGGTCACCAACGTCTCAGGAGGCTCATCTCGTGTCAACAACGTCTCATGTGGCTCATCTCGGGTCAACAACGTCTCAGGTGGCTCATCTCGGGTCAACAACGTCTCAGGTGGCTCATCTCTGGTCAACAACGTCTCAGGTGGCTCATCTCGGGTCAACAACGTCTCAGGTGGCTCATCTCGGGTCAACAACGTCTCATGCGGCTCAACTCGTGACACCAACGTCTCAGGGGGGTCATCTCGTGTCACCAACGTCTCAGGAGGCTCATCTCGTGTCAACAACGTCTCATGTGGCTCACTGGTGTCACCAGCCTCTCAGGTGACTCAACTCGTGTCACCAACGTTTCAGGTGGCTCATCTCGGGTCAACAACGTCTCAGTTGGTTCATCTCGGGTCACCAACATCTCACAACCTACTTATTCCACACTGTTAAACTACTATAAGATGTATGACCACATGCAAAATAAATTATACTTGGACGTAGCTTTACAAGAGATATGAGCTGACAAGAAGGCAAAAAAAAAAAAACAACTGGTGTCAAAATTTTTGCCAATGACCATATCAGCAGAAGAGTAACGAAAACTAAAAAAAAAAATGAATGGTCTGACCACACACTGAATAATGAAACGTTAGCTACCTCATTGTAAGGAAGGGGAAGTATTTTTGTTTTTATTCCATTTAAGCATGGTAAGTAAGCCATTTCTGTTTTTTCACATATTTTGTAAATAATTTATTCCCCCCTCCCTCCTCCATTTAGTTTGAGTATTTAACTAACACTACTAAAACTATTAACCCTTGCAATCATGTTAAGTTTTACAGCTCTGTAAAAAACAACTTTTTTCCTTGACAGGTTTTTCAAGCCAAAAACCTATTGATGGGAGTAAAAAAAAAGCTTGGACTGAAACTGGTGCAGCCCTTTAAGGAGCCAATATATCATAATGGATATGAGCCAGCCAGAAGAATATTTAACCCTCCACCAATGCCAGCAATGATGCTAATGACCACAAAAATCAACAAGTACCTGAGCATTCAAAGACCATCTTCCATTAACAGAAATATTTTACGGTGAAGTATTTTCAGTAGAAATAAAAAAAACAAATCTAATTAATTTATCAGGTGAAACTGTTAGCCAGCCTTCTATTAATTTTAAGCCTGTTCTCTACCAGATGAGCACATCATTGATGGTCTGATGACAGTCCCCTTATAGTGTGATATGCTAGTTCCCACCTGGCCATGTATAATACAAGTGACACACTTTTTTGAATGCAAGGGAAATAAGTAAATAGCCCTCCCCCCTTCTTTTTACAAATATTTTCAATAATTGGTTGTATATACTTTTTTTTTTTTTCAATTTTTCAATACAAATTCTGCTAACCAAAAATAATAAAATAATATTTTGCATTATTGGCAGATTTCAAACACCAGTCAGCTCCATGTAAGTGCAATATAGACGTGATAGAAAAAGAAAAGAAGCTCGGACTGGTACCTGGGACAGCACCCTTTACAGAAACCATTTTTTGTAAAGATTTGAGCTGACAAGAAGTCAAAAAAAAAAAAAACAAATTGGTGTCGACATTTTTTCCAATGACCATATCAGCAGAAGAGTAACGAAAACTAAAAAAAAAAATGAATGGTCTGACAACACACTGAATAATGAAATGCTAGCTACCTCATTGTAAGGAAGGGGAAGTATTTTTGTTTTTATTCCATTTAAGCATGGTAAGTAAGCCATTTCTGTTTTTCACATATTTTGTTAATAATTAATTTATTCCCTCCTCCATTTAGTTTGAGTATTTAACTAACACGACTAAAACTACTAACCCTTGCAATCATGTTAAGTTTTACAGCTCTGTAAAAAACAACTTTTTTCCTTGACAGGTTTTTCAAGCCAAAAACCTATTGATGGGAGTAAAAAAAAAGCTTGGACTGAAACTGGTGCAGCCCTTTAAGGAGCCAATATATCATAATGGATATGAGCCAGCCAGAAGAATATTTAACCCTCCACCAATGCCAGCAATGATGCTAATGACCACAAAAATCAACAAGTACCTGAGCATTCAAAGACTATCTTCCATTAACAGAAATATTTTACGGTGAAGTATTTTCAGTAGAAATAAAAAAAAACAAATCTAATTAATTTACCAGGTGAAACTGTTAGCCAGCCTTCTATTAATTTTAAGCCTGTTCTCTACCAGATGAGCACATCTTTGATGGTCTGATGACAGTTCCCTTATAGTGTGAGATGCTAGCTCCCACTTGGCTATGTATAATACAAGGGACACACTTTTTTGAATGCAAGGGAAATAAGTAAATAACCCTCCCCCCTTCTTTTTACAAATATTTTTAATAATTGGTTGTATATACTTTTCTTTTTTCAATTTTTCAATACAAATTCTGCTAACCAAAAATAATATTTTGCATTATTGGCAGATTTCAAACACCAGTCAGCTCCATGTAAGTGCAATATAAATGTTATAGAAAAAGAAAAGAAGCTCGGACTGGTACCTGGGACAGCACCCTTTGCAGAAACCATTTTTGTAAAGATTTGAGCTGACAAGAAGTCAAAAAAAAAAAAACAAATTGGTGTCGACATTTTTTCCAATGACCATATCAGCAGAAGAGTAACGAAAACTAAAAAAAAAATGAATGGTCTGACAACACACTGAATAATGAAATGCTAGCTACCTCATTGTAAGGAAGGGGAAGTATTTTTGTTTTTATTCCATTTAAGCATGGTAAGTAAGCCATTTCTGTTTTTCACATATTTTGTTAATAATTAATTTATTCCCTCCTCCATTTAGTTTGAGTATTTAACTAACACGACTAAAACTACTAACCCTTGCAATCATGTTAAGTTTTACAGCTCTGTAAAAAACAACTTTTTTCCTTGACAGGTTTTTCAAGCCAAAAACCTATTGATGGGAGTAAAAAAAAAGCTTGGACTGAAACTGGTGCAGCCCTTTAAGGAGCCAATATATCATAATGGATATGAGCCAGCCAGAAGAATATTTAACCCTCCACCAATGCCAGCAATGATGCTAATGACCACAAAAATCAACAAGTACCTGAGCATTCAAAGACTATCTTCCATTAACAGAAATATTTTACGGTGAAGTATTTTCAGTAGAAATAAAAAAAACAAATCTAATTAATTTATTAGGTGAAACTGTTAGCCAGCCTTCTATTAATTTTAAGCCTGTTCTCTACCAGATGAGCACATCATTGATGGTCTGATGACAGTTCCCTTATAGTGTGATATGCTAGTTCCCACCTGGCCATGTATAATACAAGTGACACACCTTTTTGAATGCAAGGGAAATAAGTAAATAACCCCTCCCCCCTTCTTTTTACAAATATTTTCAATAATTGGTTGTATATACTTTTTTTTTTTTTCAATTTTTCAATACAAATTCTGCTAACCAAAAATAATATTTTGCATTATTGGCAGATTTCAAACAGCAGTCAGCTCCATGTAAGTGCAATATAGACGTGATAGAAAAAGAAAAGAAGCTCGGACTGGTACCTGGGGCAGCACCCTTTGCAGAATCCATTTATTGTAAAGATTTGAGCTGACAAGAAGGCAAAAAAAAAAATGGTGTCAGATTAAGGATGACAGGTGACAGTACATTTTCTGTCAAATAATGGTTTTACAAATTAGTATCACATCATATAGCATCCAATTTTAAATAGAATAATATATGTGTTCAAGCAATTATAGGCAATATGTTGTTTTTTTAAAATATGAACAGGATTAATTAGGGGAAAAATAAGGAAATATGATTTAGAAAAAAATGAAAATTTATGTCTTGATAAAATGTTTAGAAATTGTATCATTTTTTTTATGCACAATTGAATAAAGTATAAATATATTTTAAAGATCTGGATACTTATTTTTTTTTGTCGTATTGGTGTTTATGTAAACTTTGGAACTAATAAAACATTATTAATTTTTTTTTATGATGTTAATAAATTTTAAGCAAAATACCATTTGCATCAACTAAAGCAATACATTATAAAATCTTTTTCAATTTCTAACAAATTGTAAGATGAATATTGATTGCACAGATTTCTAGATAGCAATTCCCAAAGTAATGACTATTGTTTGCATTAACAGTC